>OU342745.1:278013427-278325013 GCA_910589775.1 Avena eriantha | reverse complement strand
ATTGCATGTTTGTTCTTATACTAAAACCACAAACCAACATAGAGTCATTGCATGTGTGTTCTTTTCCATAAACCACATAGGGATACAATAGACTCCCCTGCATGTGTGTTCTTTTCCAGAAACAACTTATGGATAAACTAGTGGTCATTGCATGTGTGTTCTTGGTACAAAACCACATGTGACCCACTAGAGTCATTGCATGTGTGTTCTTATACTAAAACTAGCACTAGAGTGATTGGCTGTGTGTTCTATCCACAAACCACACATGGATCCAGCACTGTCATTGCATGTGTGTTCTTTCCACAACCACACATGGCATCAACCACTAGAGTCATTGCATGTGTGTTCTTTCCACAAAGCACATATGGATCAACCAGTAGTGGTCATTGCATGTGTGTTATTTTCCATAAACCACTTATGGATCCATTACAGTCATTGCATGTGTGTTATTTCCACAAAACCACACATGGATCAACCACTAGAGTCATTGCATGTGTGTTATTTCCACAAACCACACATGGATCAACCACTAGAGTCATTGCATGTGTGTTATTTCCACAAACCACACATGGATCAACCACTAGAGTCATTGCATGTGTGTTATTTCCACAAACCACACATGGATCAACCACTAGAGTCATTGCATGTGTGTTCTTATACTATAACCAAATCTAGAGTCATTGCATGTGTGTTCTTTTCACAAACCACACATGGATCCACCACTATCATTGCATGTGTGTTCTTTCCACAAACCACACATGGATCAACCACTAATCATTGCATGTGTGTTCTTTTCCACAAACCACACGTGGATCCACCAGTGGGTCATTGCATTGTGTTCTTTCCACAAACCACATATGGATCAACCAGAGTCATTGCATGTGTGTTATTTCCACAAACCACACATGGATCAACCTCTAGAGTCATTGCGTGTGTGTTATTTTCCATAAACCACTTATGGATCCATTACAGTCATTGCATGTGTGTTATTTCAAACAAACCACACATGGATCAACCACTAGAGTCATTGCATGTGTGTTATTTCAACAAACCACACATGGATCAACCACTAGAGTCATTGCATGTGTGTTATTTTCACAAACCACACATGGATCCATTTGAATCATTTCATGCTTGTTCTTATACTAAAACTAGCACTGCCCCCAATGGATCCACCATTAGACCGAGACTTCTAGAAGGCACGCCATAACACAGTTGTTCTGCTTGACGATTGTTACATACCGTTCGATTGGGGCGCTTGGACGATTGGGATGGTCTTCGCGAGAGCGATCCTCGAGTAGGTTGTTCTGTGGCATGATTGGTCACGCTTGCTCTGGACAAACTATCATGTTGCGAGTGTTACAACTCACAAGTTTAGTGGGCCATATCCCGTTGTCACGTCCCCGTTACTTCTCTTCCTCCCCGTACTTCTCTTCCTTCCCCTCGAAGCCACTTTCCCCACTTCACTTCCATCCTACCATAGCCGGAAGCCGAAGACGTCCGCCAATTCTCCGGTCGCTACCTTCATGGTAAGAAATCATTTTACAAGCTTTTGAACTTATCCTACACATTCCTGCTATTCGCCAATCTAACTGCTGATCTTTTTTCCGATTTCTTGACGAACTTCAGTTGTGGCAGATGTGGGAGCCCAAGAATCTGGAGATCCTCGCGTGCAACTTTGCAACGTTGTTCCTGCTCGTGTGCTCCCACCCAGGATGCTTTCGCCATTACTCCTACCGCGAGCTCCCGCTCCACTAGCTCGCGTGCCTGCATGGCGTGTGCGCCTGCACGGAGCCGGGCTGTAACTACAAACACCGGCCCGCCGGTAGAGCTCATCGTCCACCTTGCAGATGGGCACTGGATCGAAGTGATTAGGATCTCGTACGGGCAAGCCCAACTTCTCCAAGAGCAGGTGTCGTTCACTGACTCGGCATTGCCGCCCGCTAATTTTCTCGGGGGGACGGCTCTGTTTTCGTCCTGACCATCACCGCCGGTGTTCCGGGAACCAGAGCTGGGCCCACCGTCGTGGGTGCCGTATGCGTCAGGTCGGTCTCGTGCGCCTGGCTGTATACACGGTGCGCATGTGGGCGAACGCCCAGCCGCCGTCGTTGGATAGCATTCTTGTGCTAGCCGAGGCGCCGAGCTGCCCGACGCCGCGGGAGGTGGAGTATGTGGACCTAAGGTCGATCCTATGCGTGCCATCTCAGTACCTTGTCAGTGCTGGATCGAACAGGCAGATGCATTTCTACATTGTATCGAGAAGACCGACAGACAAATGTAGTACTTGTGTTGTCGTTACTGTTAGACTTAAGCGATGCTTCTCACGTGCTTAGAGCATACGTGTTGTGCGAATGTACCCCAGTTGTAGTTTTCAGTACTCCTTAATACTTCGACGAGTTATTATATTGGTCCAATCAGCTTGCTGTTGTCACGTTGCAAAGTCCGCTTGCTCTAGATAGACCGGCAATACCGTGTGGTCCCGCTCCCGCATGTCAGTGTCACGTGTTCCGAGGGCCCACCTGCCAGTGTCCTTTCCCTCGAAGCCACTGTCCCAACTTCTCTTCCATCCTACCACTCCCGTCCGATGGTTGTAATCTGATGATTTTTGTTGGATTGTTTACAAGTAATCTACGTTGATAATGCAACATGCAAATGGCACAGACACAATTTCTAAAGTGGAAGCACTCACACGCTGATATTGCGCATATTTCTTAATATAGCTCGACAAACACATTACAATAATTGTACTCGCATTAAACACAACCAAAATTGCAACCATCCTAAACAACATCTAAACCCACATCACACAGCTGTCGTCGGAGTCCACCTCGATTGGTGACACCGCCATGCCCTTCCCGGCGACATCCGCTCCCGCCCGTGGCTTGCCCTTCGCCAAGGAGGCAACAACGGCGTTCTGCATAGCTTCGTCCCCGTCGCCCTCCACATCGGAATCGACAATGACGAAGGTGACGGGGTTGGCATGGACCGAGCGCCATCGCGCCTGGCGACTCCTGCTCGAGCTCGACGCCACATCAGTCCTTCTACAGGTAGGAGGGGCCGAGCTCGCATACATAGCGTCATCGCTCCTCTCAAGAAACCATGGCCATTTGATACTGTGACGGTAGGATCATGGGGTGGATCCGCCGCGGCGAGCCCTACCGGAAGCGGTGGAGCGGATGGATCTACCGGCGCGAGCCATGACAAGTTCTTAGGAGGGAGTAAGATTGTAGGCCAGGCGTGTCTTGTTCCTGTGCAAGACCTCCCAGTGATATGTACGCGGGCAAGGTACCAAAAATTTTTGTCCAATGCGCGCGATAGGGCTTTTGAACCACGAAGGCGTGAGTTTTTTTGACAAGTACACACGCTAGGTCCCCCACCTATCAGCCGAATGTGGATGGTAGGATTCTGCCCGAGTTATTAAGTAGGGATAAATCACGCTTCAACCACTACCCTGACATCCAAAGGATCCTCTTTCCTCTGCCCTCGCTCATGGCTCGTAGCTCATGCAGTTCGTCTCGGGCGGAATCACGTCGGCTCAATGCCGTCAGGCGGGTGCCCCCATCAGGTACCGGAGGGCGCCCTACGATTACTACCCTGATATGCTGTGTTTGTGTGGTGAGAAGATGCCGAGATGGATTTCATGGACCGACGAAAATACTGCAGGAAAATTCAGCAACTACAGCATCAGAGCGATAAGTTCCTACTGTAGGTACAATGGTAACCCGGATCCGGAAAGCGTAATGTAATTCATTTTTTGTTTCCTTCGATCTACTACGCAGGAAGGGAGTGGGACTGGCTGTGACAAGTTTGTGTGGATCGAAAAGCCACTGACAGGTTTTCACAGAGAGCTTGTTCAGGATCTGCGTGATGCTATGTGGGACAAGAAAGAGGAGATTCGTGCGATGGAGCAAGAGATCCGGGAGCTTCGGCAGGTGACAGGGAGGCAGGGGCAGGGAGGTGGTGAGACAGATGGGCTCAAGATTAGGCCAGATAGTGGACACAATTTCCTCATTATCTGGGCATTATCTGTTGCATTTGCATTTTATGTTGCCATGTCGTTGTCCAGCAGCTGAAATAAGTTGCTGCTTCGTGGAGTGTAGCGACCAGCTTAAGAAATTGTTTTCCAGCCCAGAAACTTATCATAAGTGTAATGCCAACAACAGGGATTTATTAAGCGCCTATAAATAAATCATGTCTGTGCCACTAACACCCATCGATTTTGGAGAGGATTTAACCGCTCAGCTATCGCGATTGTTCAGATAGTAGTGGCACAGTCATAGTTTTGGATTCAACTAGTGGCCTCGGCTGTATCAAATCCTAAAGTCGCGATACATTTTACTCCGAGTACGAGAGGCAGATTGTTTCGCCCGACAAGTTCCATGCACACAGCTCCAGAGTTTAACCGGACTACATATATAGGTTCAAGTTCAATACATCATTAGGCTGCTACACTGCTAGCCCACTTTCTCTGCTTGGGTGCCAACTTTCTTCCTCTTTCCTTCACGTCCACTGGCTTCTTCATCTCCTGCCTTCTTCCTCTTCCTGGGTGCCAATTTTCTTACCTTCATGTACCCTGCATCTCTGGGCCGAGGGAAGTCAGGCCAATCAGCACCAGAATCTTGTCCGGCATCATCACTCCACTCGTTTTGGTTTTCTTCCCGCAGCAAAATCACTGAGTCGGCTGTCTTGTTTCTTACCTTGCACTTCGTGTAAAAAACAGTACATGGATTACTACCTTATATCTACAGACTATAAACAATTTTTTTGTGTGAATGTACCATCTCATACCTAGGTTTGGGAGCATTAAGGGGACATCCAGCTGCTCTATGGCCTATAAGATGGCAGGTCTTGCATTTGTTTTTGCCCTTCTTTGTAGCACAGAAAGCCGAACCCTTCTTCTCGAGAAAATTCTTAAACCTATTCACCTAGGGTCTTCCTCTACCCCTTTTTGTAACTGGCTGGCAAAGCTCGAAAGACAGTTGGACTTGAGGCCACTGAGATGGGTCTGTACATGGCTCGACGGATCCAGCGTATGCAGCTCTAAACTTTTCCATAGAGTAGTAGTCTAACAAATATTGATCCAAATGTGGTAGAGTTCTTTTCTTCACCAAGAAGGCCAAGGCATGGTCGCAAGATTTCCCGGTATGCTGCCACTCTAAGCAGGTGCATTCTCGCAGCTGGATGTTCACAACATCCATTTTGCCACTCTTGGACATATCGACCACCTCATAGCTTCTGCTGGTTGATGGGAGAACCTTAAGATGAGCAAGTCCTCGGCTTCTCTTGTGTAGTTGTTGTACAACTAGCGATAGCATATGTCCTCTAAGTCTCCTACCGTTCTCTCTCCTTATATTTAATAGCTTCATGATCATACCACGTATGTTGTCCATCAAGATATGAACAAGACGCACTTTTATGTCCTTCACCCAGTTATTCAGGCATTCTGCAAGGTTGTTGTTTATGTAATCAACTTTGATGTCAGGGTTGAATTGACTCCTCTTACATAGCTGCGAATGATGGATGGCTAAGTACTCTGGAAGTTCAGGGGCTTCGGCAAAAATCTTGCTCATGAAATAATCGCTGCTACTAGGTTTGTAAACTCTAGCAGCAGGAAACATGTAACGAAATACGTTGCCTGCGTAGTGTGAGTAAAAGTTGAGCATCATATGGGCATGGCATTCTCTACCTTCAGCTCGCGGGAACACCTCCTTCACTGCATTCGTCAGCCCTTTGCATGCATCCGTGGATATAGCCAATGGATCCATGTGGCCTATTGATCTCCCAAGCTGCCTCATAAACCAGACCCAGTTTCCTCCGTTTCTGTTTCAAACAGCCCGAATGCCACTGGGAACATCCAGTTGTGACCATCAAGTGTTGTGGCAGATGGCAGGCAGCCTTTCCATTTGCCAGTTAGGACAGTGATGTCTACACTCAGATACGGCCTACAGCCGCCCTTGAATCCATCGATGCAAGGTTTAAGCGCCATGAAAAATATTTTGATATATATTTTACCACCTTCTGATTCGGTGTCAATCTCCACAACACTCCCCGGACACCTAGCTTGTACCTCCGCCTTGAAGTTGTACAGCATCCTGAAGCTATTGGTCCAACCCCCGTGCAAGAGCCCTAGAGCTTTCTCTTTACCTTTCCAAACCGTGTAATACGGAAGGACAATGTTGTATTTAGAACCGAGGCTAGTCTGAATATTCTTCGCGGTCTCCTTAGGGTTATCCTTTAGTATGGACATAGATTGCATAGCCACCCACTCCATATCAGCCATTGAGGATTTCAGTTTGCTGCATGTCGGACACATATGTGGAGGGCCCATTCTGTTCACCTGCAACACAGATTCATTTAAAAGATAAGCGGAGTCGACTAGTTGTCAGAAAGATATCGCACATCAATTGTAGTTATAGAGTGAAAAGAGAGAGAGAGTTCTAATGGTTTGCTGCATTCATTGCCCCAATACCCTAATTGCAGTCGACGCAGGTAAGGATCTTGCTGTGATCCTCCATGGAAAATGTACCTCGGCCCGTCCATTCATCCACGTTAACTTCCAAACGGCCTCATACCTCTCGGCAGAGTTCTTCAGTCGATAAATGTCGAACTCCCCCTTGATACAAAAATGCCGGAATGACATCCTGAACTCATGCATGCTCCTGAACTCGGTGCCGACCGAAATTATCGGATACTCGTGGTCATGTTTCATTTCTTCTACTTCAACACCCAAATCATCGACTGGAATACCAGCCTCATCGTTGAGTTCCTCGTCTATTTCATCATCACTAGATTCTTGATCCTCTACAGTGCCTGCTTCTTCATCTGATTTCAGAATCTTCGCCATCGTCTCTAATGCCTAGTACTGCACACATCATATTGACTCCCATGGGTGGGGCTGCACCATCGTCTCCACCCGGATGGACAGGAACATTGCCCTAGTCCACCTCACCGGCAACTCTGTTTTCTCCAAGACACTCGGTTGGTTCTGTTGCAACCACATGGGGTGGTCTTACGTTTACACGCATCCCAGGTACTTCAGTGGACAAACAGTAGTCAGAATCAATTTCATCTTGAGTGTACAGAACCCTCTTGCTCTTCCTATGTACATCCTCCTTCCTGATGTAATCTTTCCTGATGGTATCAGTAGGGCTTGACATACGTGTTCCATTCCCCATCGAACTAGGCCTTTTGCTGCCGCTCTTGGGTGTGATCTCCTTACTGCCCTCCCCTCACGGGTGTTGGCTCCAAGGTGCTGGCATTATTGCCTGACCTCTGTGGTGTGTTCTTCTTCGAATTAGCCCTTTTGCTGCTACTATTGGGCGTGTTCTCCTTCGTGCTGGCATTATTGCCTGACCCCAGCGGCGTGTTCTGCTCCAAATTAGCCCTTTTTCTGCTACTATTGGGCGTCTTCTCCTTCGTGCTGGCATTATTGCCTGACCTTAGCGGCGTGTTCCGCTCCAAATTATCCCTTTTGCTGCTACTATTGGGTGTGTTCTCCTTCGTGCTGGCATAATTCCCTGATAGTGGCGTGTTCTGCTCCAAATTAGTGTTTTTTCTGCTCCCACTGGGTGTGGTAGCCTCCGTGCTGTCCATCTTCGCCTCTTTGCTACCACTCCTGGGAGTGTTCACCACCGTGCTAGCCCTCTTAGCGTTTTTGTTGCTACCGTTCGGTGTGGCATTTTGACTGGATCTCAGGGGTGTACTCTGCGGCATGGTGCCTTTTGTCGTGCGACTCTTGGGCATCCTCTTCTCTGGCGTTGTCTCCTTGCTGACGTTCTTCTTCGGGTTGCCCTTTCTGGGGATGCTCTTCCTGCTCCTCTTTATGACGCTCCTCTGTAAGACTCCTCTGTTCGAAGCCACCCTCAGTCGCACCAGCCCCAGTGATGCCATGGAGCAGGTCATGCATGCCTTCTAAAAGTCCATCATCTCTATTGTCGAGTTCCAATTCCTCTCCAACCGTGAGCACTACCAAGTGGAAGTAAACTTCACCTCTATAATGTTTCCTTGTAAACAGTACGACTAAATCCCTGGTATCTTTCACTTCGATAGCCTTTTTGCTCCTGTAACCATAATATAACAAACGTGCTTCCTGGGAGGACCCCCACAGCACCTTCACACGTAACGATGCCATCAGGTCAGATAACTCTACCACTTCAGGGTCATATCTGCCAAGGATTACATCAAACTCGTCATATAATTTTTCTGTGCCATCATCAGTATAATCCGCGACACCGATACGAACGGTTACTTTTCCATCATCAGGTTCTTCAGGATAGAAACCTCCGAGAGGTTCGAGAGATGGAGTGGCACCATCAGACCCAACCCCAATGCCACCGCCGCCATCACCAGCGTCATCGTTAGCTGGATCAACCTCGGTGGAAGTACCAGGACCAGGAGCAAGGCGAGGGCCCTTAGCAGCGGGAGCTACATTACATGGTGGACAGGCAGGGCCCCTTCTAACGACAGCCACAATAGGATTAGCTGCTGCCATGCCACCTCGACGATCAGGAGCAGTTCCCACAACAGAAGTGTTTCGAGTGCTAGTAGAGTCTAGACCATGAGCTGGCTTCAGACCAACAACTCGCTGAACCCGAGCACGAGTTCGAGGAGGAGAGAAGGCATCAGTATTTGCAACAACTGTGGGGCAGCCCCCGGAAGCCGTAGTTTGCTCAACAGCGGCAGGGATTGGGTCAATAGCGTCCATATCAACAACAACACGATGACGACCAGTACCAGCAGATTCCAGAGCACGGGTTCGCACAACTTGAGGACGGTTTCGAGGAGGAGCAGCACACAAGGCGGCGGTCTTGGCAACAACGGCGGGGCAACCTCCGGACGCCTTAGTTTGCTCAACAACGGCATGGATTGGGTGAGCAGCAGTCGCAGCAACACGGGCACGGGGAAGGGGACGACCAGTACCAGCAGATTCTAGAGCAAAATTTTCCACAACGGAAATATGGGGACTCCTACGAGGAGGTTGCCTGACAGAAGCATGTCGCGAACAAGGAACCACATTTTGCTCAACAACAGCAGGGGTTCGAGTTATACTTCCCTGTCCAATAATAGCTGGGCGACTCGCAGTAGCAGGAGCTTCCTCATCCACTATGTTACACACCAGCATAACCACGCGAAGCCTAACATGCTATTTCATCAACCCAATTAGTTGACTGTCACACACTATAGGAACCTTGAAGCCTCGTTCATCAAGGAGGTTGAACCGTGCAGTCTGCTCCGGCCTCATGTCAGCAAGTTCACGCACAGCAGCAACCAAACTAGGGATAGTGCATAACTGCACAGGCGCTACTTCCATCTTCAAATTCTGAGCCTCTTTCCACGTGCTCTTCCCATGTGCTAATTTAATGAGGTACCGCAGATGGTGACCAGAATCATGTAGTTGGGTTCAGCGGAGATCCTAGTTGACAAAAAATTGGAGACAAAAGATAAGAATTGTTTGTCACTGTCGTTCTAGCAAACAATTCTATGTTCGATATATCTCTGTAATGCCAATAGCCAGCTAGCAGTTATAGGTAGTGCGAATAGCAAAGAGAAGAGTAGCTCACCCGAAATTAGCCAGAACTACTCCTTCCTCGGCAAATGGATCTGCCATCCTCCACGCTGCTCATCTCGTCGGCGGTAGAGGCGGGCTAGATCGTCGCAACGGCTGGCACGACATTCAGCATTAGAGCTCAGTAGCAGCGAGTAGGCACGGCAACTTGGCGCCAGAATTCAAATGCCCGAAGAGATCATTCTGGTTGGAGAGGGGATTTCGATGCCGCCGGTGCTAGGGTTCATGCGAAAGGAGGGAAGGGGTGGATTTGTGAATTTGGTCAATGCACGATGCTCCTTTAGTATCTCGTTTCGCCTACGTGGTTGCCGTGTTGGCACTCGCATCACAGAAATATTACTAACATGAGGGTCCCGACCGTCTACTTCACGGGGCAGTTTCACGGCATGTTTGGATTTGGTAGGGGTGAAACGAGTTTGCATCGAAATGGCCCCTCTCGGTAGTTGGCGGCCCAACTTTTCAAAATGCGGTAATTTCAGGCAACTTAGGTACCGCCATGAGCTGGCCTGCCAACTTTGGTACCGCAGACGAACAAGCCCACAAAGCGTACCCACCAACAGTCACGCTGACAGGAATGTCTATCAGTGACGAGACTTGACCTTGACCGATGTCAGGTTGCGTCAGATACTAGCTTCCAGCTTAGTTTGAAATTGAGTTGGGGAAAACCATAATGAATATTCACAGGCCCGACTCATTTTTGAGACCCGGATCCTACCTTTTGTTTTGGAGTTTCAGGAACCCTTCAGGACTCTATAGCCGAAGAAAGATCAAGCTACACGATGAAATCTGACTTTGGATCTTGGAGCCTTCTGGGAGATACTGTTGGGGATATACTTTCCGGGTATACCTATTGTGACTCGCAGGGTGGCCCACTTCGGGTTAGAGCTTTGCTTCACGGGCGGCCTAGTCAGAGAGAGAAGATGAAAGTCCATCCGGCTAGAGAAGGCCTAGAAGACTTACCGACTTAGGCTTGTATAGTTACTTGTAGTCCAAGATGCTCTGTAACCGACTCTATATTGTATCCGTATAGGTATCTCATGTAACCCTAGGCCAGATATCTATATAATCCATCCTAGGGACCAGCCTTTAGGGAACCCACAACTTACAACCTCAACTTGCACAGGTGAAACCTCTCTTGTAATATGTAGTTCCAGCTATGCCGTATTACTGGATTGCTAGCAAGAATAGGATCCGTCCACCATCGGCGGATTCGAACCTAGGTAAAGCTTGTGCGCTCATTGTCCCGGAATACCATTGCCTCACACCCCATCTTTCCACATGCCTCGAGGACCCCCTCTCGGCGTACATGTCTTCAAGCCAATGACACATGCCGCCGCTGTGATGCGATGACCTCTTCTGCGTTACAAATCTCCACCGTCGGCATGTTGGCTTCACCCTCTGCCCCTTTCATCCCCGCTTGTGGCATCATCTCCACCCCCACTAGCCAAGCCACCAACACCATCACGGTCCGCCTCGACCGCACTAACTTCCTCCTCTAGAAGATGCAAGTCATCCCCAACATCACCGGCCAGGGATGGTATAGCTTCCTCGATGGCTCCTGCAAAGCGCCACCAGCCACGATCAGCGAAGGAGACGACACCCATGTCGTGACCAAGACAAACCCGGACTACACCCTATGGTTTTACACAGATCAACGTGTTCTCAACATCCTCGCTGGCTCCATGATGGAGGAGATCCTCAGCCATCTCGTCGGCCGCACCACTGTGTCGTTAGTGTGGGCGTGCCTCCTATCCATGTTCTCATTGTAGAATAAGGCAGGGGTGCGCCAGATGCGGCATCAACTCACGTTGCTAAAGAAGAACAACCTCATCGCCGCCTACTTCCACAAGATGAAGTGGTTCACGGATTCGATGGACCCATCCCTGATGATGAACTGATTGACTACATCATCATCCATCTCGAGCCTCAGTATGAGACCCTCCAGCACTCCCTTACAATGCTTGCCACAGCTGGTGCCAATGACCTCAGCTTATCGGAATACTTGATGCTCTTCTCCTGCGAGTCTCTCAAGGAGCAGAACACTCAAGCACCCGAGTTCACCACTTCTGCCAACACTGTGGCACCGCAGGGTGACGCTCGTGGAGGGGGGAGCCCCTTCGTCGACACTAACATCGGCCGCTCCGGTGGACGTCCCTCTGGCCAGCAAGGCGGTGGCCAGTACACCGATGGCCAGTAGCAGCAGGCCCCCCGTGGCAACTGCTCCAATCAGTGGGGCGGTGGTGGTGGCAACGATGGAGGAGTCCAAGGTGGTGGTGGCGGCAGCGGATGCAACATCCGCAGATACAGGCGCCCCTGCTGCCAAATCTGCAAGTACTAGGGACATGAGGTGCTCTGGTGCAAAAACCGCTTCAAACCAATCGTTCTAGTACGAGGACACTCATGCTGGCAACCCTGCTTCCCACCAGGCTGGCCCCGGCCTGCCCTGGATCTTTGACACCGGTGCCACCAACCATCTCACCAACGATATGAGCCGGATGAACTTCCAGGAATGCTACTCTGGCACGAATCAAGTGCAAGTCACCGGTGCAGGTTTGTCTATTACGCACGTTGGTCACTCATATTTACCTGGTTCATCATCTCCCATTGAACTCAAAAATATCCTTCATGTTCTTGGTCTTAGCAATAATTTGCTTTCTATGCATTACCTTGTTTTTGACAATAATATTTTCATCGAGTTTCACAAATATTTTTTCTTGTCAAGGACAAGGTCATGAAGAAAATTCTTCTTCGTGGTAGGAGTCGTGGCGGTCTCTACCCCCTACCGTTCAGTCAAGCAGTAGCATCTAGGCATCATGCGTCATCTGGTGTTCGATTTTCTCCTGAGCAGTGGCATAAGCATCTCGGTCATCCGTCAAATAAAATATTTCATACCATTGTTAGTTCCAGTAATCTGTGATGTTCCCCAAACATTGAGTCTTTCATGTGTGATGCTTGTCAGCGTGCTATAAGTAACTCACTAGTTACCTTATAATTATTCAACTCGTGTTTCTCAGTCTCCTCTTGAGCTTGTTCATACTGATTGATGGGGTCTTGCTTTACCTTCTTATGGGTTTTTAAGTATTTTGTTAGTTTTATTGATGACTACAGTCGTTATTGCTAGATTTATTTGACTAAACATAAATCTGATGTTGAGATCATTTTTTATACATGTCAAAAGCATGTTGAGCGTCTTTTGAGTGCTAAAATTCGTGTTGTTCGGTCTGACTAGGATGTATCATTGCCTCCATGCTTATTTATAGCGCACCAGGATTTCTCACCATGTGTCCTGCCCCCATAAAACTCAACAAAATGGTATCACCGAACGCAAGCACCGTTTTCTTGTAGAAATAGGCTTAGCCCTCCTAGCGCACTCCTTGCTACCCCTTTGTTTTTAGGATGAGGCTTTCCTTACTACTTGCTATTTTATTAACAGGATGCCCACTCATGTCATTAACAATGCCACACCCGTTTTTCGTCTCCTCAACATGGCTCATGAGTAATCGTTTTCTCCGCACATTTGGATGTGTGTGCTGTCCCAGTTTGTGTAAGTATAATTCTCGCAAGTTCGAGTTTCGCTCCCGGATGTGTGTCTTCCTTCGGTATAGTCCCATGCATAAAGGCTACAAGTGCCTCGATCGTTCAATGGTCATATTTACATCTCTCGTGATGTTGTCTTTGACGAGAAGGTGTTTCCTTTTGCCACTCCGGGTGTTTGATGACTACAAGTGCACAGACCAATTGTAGCTAGTTTTGAAGTAAAGATATCGAACCCACAGAGAGCTATTGGTAAATGTCTTTATGCCCCTCGTTACTCTCTACCAAGGAATACTTATAAGTTGTCTTTGATCTCAAGTAAAGGGTGTTTGAAGGGTTTATGGTTGTTTGCAGAAAAGTAATTAAAATAAGTAAAAGAAAACAAGTAACAAGATGTATGAAAGCGTTGTTGAACTCAATAGGGCTAAAACGTTCTCGGGGATGTAGGATACACCACTAGCATAGCATTATTGTTATATGTAATCAAGATAACATACTTCTTGTGTCATGATATGTGTGGAGAGGGCCCCATAATAAGATGTTCACGAGAAGGCTCGTAGGAAGCCACTTTGTTGAGCCAAGTGTGAGGTCACCTCTAAATAACCACTGCAATAACTGAGAGCAATCACCCATACAAACCACCGCAATTAAGGGTTTCCCCATGGATATCGTAATTAGTTTAGGGAGTCCCTCTTTAATCCCCCTTTGACCATGTAGGTTACGAGCCGGCGCCAATCTGTCACGGGGCATTCTGGGTATGCTTCCAAGACACGTCCAAAGGGTTTCTTCCTCCCTTTAGTCCTGAAGGAAAATGATATGCGGTCGACTTCACATATCATCTAAAAAGAGAAATCAAACAAAATCATAATTATATCATAGACAAGCAAGTCATACAGACACAAGAATAGATCATCTTTATTACAAGTTCATAATGGTGCTAGGGTTTCTCCATCTCCCTAAGAACAAAGGAACTACTCACTCATGGAAACAATCAACAACATCATCATAATCAAATGGATGGATATAAGTACGATGGTAGATCTAATGCAAACCACAATTGGATCTGGAATTACAAAGAGATCTAATAGATGAAAGATAGGAGTGATGGTGGTGATGGAGATGCAACGGTTGATGATGAAGGGGATGATGTGTTGTCCTCCAATGATCCGTGAAGCAGCCAGGATTTACTCCAGCCAAGTTCCTCCTTCAAATACCTCTTGGATGTGGTGTTTCGTGGTTTCTTGTGGCTGTGAATATCGGATCACCCTCCCGTCTTTGCCAAAGAGAATTATTTGACGAGTCGATTGTGATGGCGCCTGGTACGGGCAGATGGTACGGGCGGGCTCCACCTGTACTAGTGGTCGTTATCGGTACTGATGCCTCCTCCTTGTTTGTTATTCTCCCAGGTGCGAAGGTAAATTCATAAAATGACTTTCATCACTTAGAAATATCATATAATTAAATAATATGACATCTCTGATTGATATGTTCATATATGACTCCATGATTTGGGATCCTGTTGAAACAAGAACGAAATAGCACGTGTAGGCATAGTGAAATACAAAAATCCCTACTCTATTTATGCCAAAACAAAAGGTAAATATGCTTCAATTTTGGACGCATCAACTCCCCCAAGCTAGGATCTTGCTCGTCCCCGAGCAAGATGGTGGCTTATGGACAAGATCATCATGTTCATGAGACAAGAGTCGTTACAATAAATGAGGCAGAAATTGAAGCAGGAGTAAAACATCGGATATAGAGATTCATAAGGGGTATTACCATACATTACACATTACATAACTTAGAGGTTTCCACACCTTTTCCTGTATCAATGAAATTATAAGAAGCTACTAGTGATTCAACATATCATATAATCATGGAGTTTAAAGATATGTAGCACTAAGTTCAGTAATGAAGATTCATGGTCATTTTATTTTTCTCTCTATCTCTTTTTTTCTATGTTTGATTCTTTTGAGAGATGCTTTCTTCTTCTCTTTTGATACTTGAATGTCTATATTTTCACTTACTCCCTTTTTCTCCTTTTCTTTTTAGCAAGCTATTTGATCATGCTCACTACTTCAATGGCTTTTTAAAAACTCTTAATTATAATATGCTACAAGAATTCTTCTTCTCATAACTCAATTAATACTTCTATCGGTGTGGAAGTCCGTAAAATTATGACAGTTGTACAAGTATTGTCATGGAAATGGCCACGGCAGTCGCTGCCACTGGCAGCGATTGAGTGTTTCGTGAGGAAGAGTTGGCCGCCATCTGCGGTGCGAGATGGGGGTGGATGCACATGGGTTTACCCAGGTTCGGCCCCCCGGAGGGTAAAGACCTACTCCTGCTAGATTAGATTATGAGAGAGCGAGTTACATGGGTGGCGAGCTCGGTGGCTAGCCAGCGAGTCGCTTGAGGGGGTGTATGATGGAACGTAAGGTTCCAGGATACCCTAGGGAGGTTTATATATGAAGCACCTCGCTAGGGTTTACAAGCTGTCCCCGAACAAGATAAGGATCCGGAGACTTTTGACCTCCGACTGGGCTTCTGCTACGCTTCTAGGCTTCCAGTCGCCAGTCGATGGGCCTTTCCTTTCTTCATAGTCCAGTCGCTCCCTTTCAGACGCACTCGCAGGCCTTTCGGCCCACTCGGAACGTTCTGCTGGGCATACCCCCTTTGGCATATCCCCATAAGTAGTCCCCAAGGCCATCGTTGATGCAGGCGGGGGCGTCCTTTTGGCGTTCGGAGTAGGCGAGCCCAATTTGGGCGTCCAGTCGAGTCGGTGATGGACTCTATTAGAACCGAGGAAGATTTCCCTAGCTTTCCACTCGTCACTTCAATGAACATCACCGCCGCCCAGTCGTCGCTTCGGCGAGAGGAAAGACTGGCGGGTGGCGGGTAGACCAAAGGAGTTGGACCGTCAAACCCGGTCAAACTATCCGTTGGAATTTGCAACGGTAACTATGGTGCAATTACCGTGAGTAACGGCTATCCCGATTTTGGCGGGTGACGTTTCCCATATAAGGGGAGTGATGGATTCAGCTCCACAATCCTTCTTCGCATTCTTCATCCTTCCTCATTTGCTCTTCCTTCTTGTGTCCTCCCGACTTGTTCTCCCCGCGTCGCGCGATTCCACATCTTACTCGATGGCGCCTCCCAAGGGCTCATGGGGGAAATCCAAGTGCACCACGGCCCAACTTAGATCCTTCAAGGACGTCGAGGTGCTCCGCAAGGGGAATTGGCGGGTTCCCCCCTCCTCTGAGACCGAGCCGAGGCCGTGACCCGGCGAGTTCATCTGCTTCACCAGTCATCTTGAGAGGGGTTTGGGGTTCCCCACCTCACTCTTCTTCTGCCGCTTCTGCACGTATTACGCGATCAAGCCGTCAGATCTTGGTCCAGATAACATCGAGCAGCTGGCGATCTTCATCGCCTTCTGCGAATGCTACCTTGGCTGCAGGCCATATTTCCCCCTATGGCTGGAGCTTTTTCACGGCCGCATCGGGCGCGAGGCGTCCAGTGGTTTGATGCTGGCCGCAGGCGGGGTCACCTTTCAATTGAAGCCGAAGGCCAACTTCGTCAAGCTCCTCCTACCGAAGAAGGCCACCAGCGAGTGGAAGAAGAGTTGGTTCTACGTCAAGGAAGCCACTCCCTCCGACGAGGTGTCTCTTCCTGACTTCGTCGCCGAGAGGAGCGAGCCCCGTCGGTTGGCGCCGAAGAAGCTTCCCAAAGATCAGCGGATGGCCATCGTAGAAATGATGGATCAGATCCAGAAGCTGAAGGACCAGGGGTTGATTCCGATCAACCTCTACAACTGCTGGCTCGGGCGGCGCCTGGTTCCGCTGGCGGCTCGACCGCACTTGATGTACAAATACAGCGGGAAGCATGACCCATCTCGAACCAGCAAGGAGTCACGGGAGGCCGAGGACTACAAGGCCGCCCTGAAGAAGATCACCGACGCAGAGTTCACCGGCGCGGCGGTCGGGGTTGCCCCGTACACTCCTGTGAAGAATGAAGCCCCCACAGTAAGTTCTCTTTCCAATCGCTACGTCCGTATCTCAATTTCAGTCTTCTCGCTTGGTGTTTTTTGACTCGTGGTGGTTCTCAGCTTTTTCAGGTATTGGAGGGTTGGCTCCCTCCGCTTGACGAAGAGGTTCCCCAGGAATTGGAGGAAGACTCCGAGGGGGATCCTTCCGACAGCGACGGGGAGGAAGAAGAGGTCCCTCCCCCAGCACCTGTGGCTCGCAAGACCCGGATGCAGTGACAACGAGAAGCCGAAGCGGGCCGCAGCCTAGACGAGCTCGAAGAAGGCGATGAGGTCTCCCAGGAGCAAACGTCCCGGTGCACCGCTACGTCGTCGAAGCCCCCGCGCCGGCCCAAGTCGCCAGCGAAAAGTCCTGCGTCACCGGCCAGTTTGTCGGTGGTGTTCGAGTCGGATGATGATTCCGACAATGAAGGATCTCCTGAAGTCTCGCACAAGCCCCCAAGGGACACAGTCCCGGCGAAGGGGTTGGAGGGCGAGGACACAGAGGTGGTGGTAGAGGTTTCCCTGGTGGCGATTGCGCCGACGACCTCGGGGGTTCCAAGCCAAGAAGCAGCTGAGGCGATGGCGTCCAAGTCGCCACAGCCGTCAAAGGCGGCCGCAACAGAGCAGGAGATCCCGGCGACTGTAGCTTCATCGTCAAGTGTCAGGGGGGATGACCCCCAGGTACCCCAACCGGACAGGAACCAAGCAGTCGGATCGCGTCCAGCTGACCAAGCACAGCCGGACAGGGCAGGACATGCCGGCTACCGCGCGGTAGCCGGAGCAGCAAGAAGTAGCTGGCTATGACGATGTAGCTGGACCCAATCAGTGAGACAGGACGATGTGCGTATCAGTGCACGGTACACCCTGTACGATGACAAGACTGGCAACTACCCGGCCATACCGAAGACTTTGCGAGGATGACGCGGGAACAATGGCCCGATGCTGACGATAGGCTCGCACGGCGTCCACTGTGCCCACGATAGCCATACCGCTCACACTCCGACACGACATACCATACGGGATACTGTAGATGACCAGCCGGCTAGGACCCGCCTGTGGGGCCCGCCTGTCGGATTGGCCAGTAAGACCGCTGCCCCTCTGCCTATATAAGGAGAGGCAGGGCCTCAGTAGAAAGGGTTGGTCTCTTAGCATTTAAGGCAGTAGCTAGCAAATACAGCTCGAGGAGCACTTGTAGTTCGTATATCCCACATAGTCAGATCAGGCAGGAGTAGGAGTTTTACCTCACCACGAGGGCTCCGAACCTGGGTACTTCCTGCGTCCAGCTACGCTTGCTTGTATCCAATCCCGCATGTGGATGCTGTCGATAGCTTCCCTGCTAGTCCCCACACCTCTATCTAACCTCTTCAGGTACTGACGTTCCCAATACAACGACAGTTGGCGCCCACCGTGGGGCAAGATGGCTTCGACCGGAGTCACGTTCCACACAGGACCCTACACTTCAGCCGGTGAGCGCGTGGCCTCCGGCCTGGTGCTCACGCTCGGCAAATTCGACTACGTCATCGACAATGCCTCCTGCTTCGCCGGAACCTCCTTCCCGGCGAATGGAACCATCCTGCTATTGGGCGACCTCCATGTCTACGTCGCCACCGTTCCGGAGCGTTTCCCTAGGGAAATCGTCTCTGTCGCGGAGCTGCCGCGCCCAGGCCGTAGCGCCTCCACCGCATCCTGCGGCGTGGAGGTCATGATGGACGGCTCCAGCTCTCATCCCTGCCAGCCGCGGGAGCGAGGCGCGGACGAGGTCGGAACTTGCACTCCCCCACAGCCTCAGAACCCGGTGGAGGATGCCATCGATCGGCTCCTGACGCTGGTTAACCTCGGGGATAACCCGGAGGAAGTGGAGGCCAACTTCACCACGGAGAGACAGATCCTCCTCCAAAAGGCCATGGAGCCAGCGGCAGCACGCAAGCAACTCGAGATCACCTGGCATGAGTACGACCGCACGCACGGCTTCACTCCGACTATCGCGGAGCCAAGCCGACCCGGCCAGGTGCGGCGCCGGGGCGGCGAGCTAGGCGGTAGGTTGGAGAAGGATGGGAAGCCGGATCCCGCGCCCGCCCTCATCCGGCCCACCTACAGCACGCCCATCAAGAACGTGCACGCGGCACGAGCCGTGGCAGAAGAACTCCCCAGTCTAGAGGGCGAGGAGTGGGCCCGCCAGCACGCTCGCGTGTAGGAGCTCCTCCGCATCGCGGACGAGCAGGCTGATGCCAACCGGCAGATGCAGGAGGACCCCAGCTACTCCAGGTGAAGCAAGCTACCTGCCAACAGCAGGGGCGCGCCGCGCGACACCCAGCAGGCGTCCTCCCCTCAGCCGGCTAGGGCCCGCAGCAGGCGTCGCAGCTCTGGCAACAGGGGCCAGCCGCGCCAGGAGCAGACGGTGAACAGCAACCCGCCGCCTCCCCCTCAGCCAACCGGAGCGCCCAGACTAGCCGGTTCCCGCCTCTCGGGCCGGGTGGGAGCGCCCAACCCGGATTGTCCGGATGCCCGCGACCGCATCGAGCTCCTCGCTCAAGCGCGCGTCACGGAGGAGGAAGACTCTACCTGTCCGGTTTGTTTTGGACCCCGCATCCGGAACGAGCCGTTTCCGGACAAGTTCTCCCTACCCAGGGACACCCCCAAGTACGACAGCAGCATGAAGCCGGAAGACTGGTTGACCGACTACGCTACGGTAGTCGGCATCGCCCACGGGAACAAGCGCACAGCCGTGTGCTACGTCCCCCTCATGCTAACCGGATCGGCAAGGACGTGGCTCAACAGCCTTGCGCCCAACAGCATCAACGCCTGGCCTGACTTCGAGAAGGTGTTCGTCCGCAACTTCAACGGCACGTACAAACGTTCAGGACGCCCGCGCGACTTGGCCTTGTGCGTCCAAGGTGACCGTGAGACTGACCGCGAGTACCTCGCCAAGTGGACGGAGCTGCGCAACACCTGCGAGGGCATCCTGGAGAGCCAAGCCATCAGTTTCTTCATCGAGGGTTGCCGTGAAGGTACCATGCTTCGCCACCGACTACTGTGTGACGAGCCGAAAACCATGGCAGAGCTCATGACGGTCGCGGACCAATACGCCACGGCGGATGCTGCCATGAAGAAGCTCCTCCGAGTAAACGCGGACGGTCGTTTGACTCCCACGGAGCCGGCTCGCGACCAACCAAGCAATCTGGCTGGAGAAGCCGGATCCTCCCGATGCCACGGCAACGATAACCGGTTCCATGGGGACCGCCAGGCCGGACAACAAAAGCCTCGCTACGACGCGCGGCAAGTCAATGCTGTGGAGGGCGCGCCCGACGCGCTGGCTAATGAGGCAAGAAGGCAGAAGCCATGGCTCACCTTCGACCAGATGTTTGACGGCCCATGCAAGTGGCATAGCGGTCCCTTCAAACCGGCTACTCACACCACCTGGAACTACAGTTGGACCCTCCAGCTAAAGGACCAGGGCAACCCGCCTCGTCCTCCCCCTCCCCCTCCGGGTGGACCTCCACCACCGGCTAGAGGAGCCGGCAATGATGGTAACGGCGGCAACGGCGGCAACAACAACAACGGCTAGCCCCAGCCGCACGCCGCCTACCACATCTTCGAGACGGAGCGGGACGATAAGCACAGCCGCAGGCGATGCTCCAAGGAGGTCAATGCCATTGTCTCCCCGCCCCCCTAGTACCTGAACTGGTCGGAAACTCCCATCACCTGGAGCTGGGCAGACCAGCCCAAGCATCTGCCGACTCCCGGGGGCTACACCATGGTGCTCGACCCCCTCATCGTCTCCAACACGTGCACATGCCGATTCTCGCGCGTCCTCATCGACGGAGGCAGCAGCCTCAACTTCCTCTACCAGTCCTCGCTGGAGAAGCTGGGCATTCGCAAAAGTGACCTGCGCTCGACTGGATGCGAATTCCACCATGTCCCTCGCGTCAACAACGAGGCAGCCGACGCGCTCTCCAAGATCGGATCCACCAAGCAGGCGATCCCACCTGGGGTCTCCTTGGAGCACCTGCGTAAGCCGTCCATCAACATGTCACCGGAGTCAGACTCCATCACCTAGGCAGGGAGCGCTCCGGCTGACGAAGCGACAAAAGCGGAGCCGGCAGAGCCGCCAAAAAAGAAGACCCGCACCAACTCCGGCAAGGCGGTGCCCTCCGGCTCGCAGGGCCCGGGGGCTGCCGGCTTGTCAGGCAGCTCGGGGGCTGCCGTCCCGGGTACGCCACCTGGACGACCCCCCGATGTCCGTCAACCGGAGGACGGGAGCGTCCTCATCATTCGGGAAGTGCCACCCTAGGCACAGCCCTTCATGGACTACATCGCCAATGGAGAACCTCCGGATGACGAGGTGGAGGCCAGGAAAATCCGGCGCTGCGCGCACACGTACACCATCATCAATGGCGAACTGTACAAGCGCAGCGTATCCGGCATCTTCCAAAGATGCGTCGACGTGGACACGGGCTACCGGCTACTCAGGGATATCCACCAGGGCGAGTGCGGGCATCACGCTTCGTCAAGGGCGATAGTCGCCAAGGCATTCCGCCATGGTTTCTATTGGCCCACTGCCCTTGAGGATGCTGAGCAGCTGGTCCGCGCGTGCAATGGGTGCCAACGCTTCGGGCAGCTCAGGCACATGCCAACTTCGGTGCTCAAGACCATACCAATCACCTGGCCCTTCGCAGTTTGGGGCCTCGACATGGTCGGCCCCTTCAAGCGGGCGCGCGCGGGCATGACCCACCTGCTGGTAGCGGTGGACAAGTTCACAAAGTGGATCGAGGCCAAGCCTATCCGGAAGCTAGATGGGGCGACAGTTGTTACCTTCTTCACCGACATCATCAACCGCTTCGGCTACACCAACAGCATCATCACCGACAACGGCACGAACTTCGCCAAGGGGGCCTTCGCCCGGTTCTGCAGCAACAAGGGCATCCGGCTGGACCTCGCCTCTGTCGCACACCCGCAGTCCAACGGGCAAGTCGAAAGAGCAAACAGCTTGGTGCTAGCTGGCATCAAGCCACGACTCATCGAGCCATTGGAGCGGTCACCCGGATTGGATCGAAGAACTTCTGGCTGTGCTCTGGAGCCTCCGCACCACGCCAAATAGGTCAACCGGCTACACGCCGTTCTTCCTGGTCTACGGATCGGAAGCTGTCCTCTCCACCGACATCGAATTTGACTCCCCACGCAAGCTCCTGTACGACGAAAAGGCCAACTAGGAGGCGTGGGAGGACGGAGTGGACCTCCTGGAGGAGGCCCGCGAGCTGGCTCTGTCCAGATCAGCCCTGTACCAGCAGCGACTACGTTGCTACCATTCAAGCCGGATCCGTCAGGTCGCATTCCGCGAGGATGACCTGGTCCTCCGGCTGGTGCAAGACACGAAGGGCATGCACAAGCTATCGCCACCTTGGGAGGGCCCCTCCATCATCAGTCGGGCACTGCCCAACGACTCCTACTACCTCATCGACGCACAGCAGCCGTGCAAGAACAAGATGGACAAATCAGACGAGGAGACCGAGTGTCCCTGGAACATGGCCCTGTTGCGCCCGTTTTACACCTAGTCGCCAGGCAGTGTATGTATCCCGAAAACCTCATGAATGAAAATGCGGACCCCTACGAGAATCTCGGGGGCTCCTTGCCAGAAATATGTGTGCATCTGTTTTCCGGTTCAAATTTTCCGGCTCCGGCAACCCCTACCTGGGGGCTCGCCGGCTGGCCCGACCTGCTAAGTCAACAAACCGGCTGAGTAGTGTGTGACGATGTCAGAGGCCTACTCTTCGTCTCAGCTACAGACCGCAACCAGGCTGTCCGGCTAGCAAGAGCAAAAGCCCGAGGCATCCCACACGAAAAACGGGGAGGCGACGCGGCAGGCCGGGCATACCGGTCCTGCAACTAGCTCGAACCAAACCGGCTACTAAGCCGTTAGTACCGTGCGCAATGTACTGTCAGCTCCCTTCGATTCCGGCTGCAGACCGCAACTCGGCTGCCCGGCAAGGACGCAGGAAAAAAAGCGACTAAGTGTCTAGAGAGGCACAAGCTAGTTTTCGAAAAAACAAGCCGTTTTCTGGCTACAATTTCGCGGACTAACCTATTAACCTATGAGGACATGTGCGTATTTGTATGTACATTCTTGTCCGACTACCTGGAGTCGGAATTCAGGAAAAGGGAAGAGGATTCGAAATCCTTGCCTTCATCAAGCGCTCCGAATCTCGGGGGCTACACCCACTGGGTGCGCTCGCGCGCCCCCAGTGGAATCTTGTAGTTCCTGACCGGCTAAGGGCGTTTAGCCGGCCGTTCGGAGCCCAAGTGAGGGCAAGGGCAGGAGCAAAAGAAGACAAGAAAGATTCGAAGCACCTGGCTACGCCAGCCACTCCGAATCTCGGGGGCTACACCCAGTGGGTGCGCTCACGCGCCCCCACTAGAATGTTAGTTCCCCGGGTGAAGGCGTTCAACCAGCGAAAAATAGCCGACTAAAGCGAGCCTAATCGGGCAAAGTTAGAGGACTTGGGAAAAATAAGGAAGATTCGAAGCACCTGGCTACGCCAGCTACTCCGAATCTCGGGGGCTTCACCCAGTGGGTGCGCTCGCGCGCCCCCACTGGAATGGTAGTTCTCCCGGCTAGAAGGGCGTAGCCGGGCAAAATTAGCCGGTCAAAGTAAGCCGGCAAAATATCAAAAGAAAATTCAAGGCACAAGTTAAAGGAAACTAAAGAGTTCAACATTAACAAGCAAAAGGGAGACGAAGCTCCCACAAGTTACCCAGCATCAGAGATGGCCGGTACAGCTAGACAAGTTCTACGCATATCCAAGACAAGAAAAATACACCCAACATCCCGGGGAAGTGACTAGGCGGTAGGACCCTTGCCGTGAGGAGGATCTTGGCAGGCGGAAGCTTCGGGCGGAGGAGGTGTCGTGGAGCTCGATCCGGTTCCGACGCCAGTGGACGGCGGCATCGGGCCCTCCACATCAGGAGTACCGACGGACTCCGAGTCGGTGAGCACCTCGTCGGGATCCACGTAGTCGGCAATCTTGATGGCGGACCCGCGGAGCTCCGGATAGGCCTGGCGGATGGCAGCAAGATCGGCTCCGGTGGGGAAGCCACCGTCGATCTTCTCGACGCGGGCGTCCTTGTACCAGGAGAGCATGAGAGCCAGAGCCATCTCCGCTCCGGCTCGCGCCGCCAAGTCCCGCAGCCGGTCCACAGCAGCCGGCACCTCCCCCACCTTCGCGGCCAGCTGCGCCATCGTCTCTGGAACCGGAGCCTCCGGCCACATGAAGGAGAAGATATCTCGTGCCGCTTGACGAAGCTTGGAAGCTTCTTCGCCAAGAAGGACGACGAGCTCCTGGGCCGTTGGCTGCGCTCCCGGCTAGTTCTCCTGCAGCCGGTTGTAGGCCAACAAGTCTATGCCGGGGTAAATGGCTGTCAGAAAAAAGGGTCAGATCCGGCTACCGGATCCAGAAAAAAACGAGGCGGAAAAGGGAACTTACCCTTAGCCGTGTGGCCGACCTGCATCAGCTCCTCCACCAGAGCCTTCTCCTTGGTCGCCAGCAGTTTGATCTCCTTCTCTTGGTCCTTGGTCTGGGCCTCGAGAAGGGTGAAGGCTTCGGTCCGGCTGGCGAGCGAGGCGTCACGCTCCTTGACGGTGGCCTCTAGACCGTCTACCCTCGTGTGCCAATCCTTATTCTGCAGCCGCAGAGTAGAATTGGACTTGCTCAGCCGGTCGTTCGCTTTGTTCAAGCGATCGATCTCGCGCTGAGCGCACACGAGGATGGCTGCAACAAAACCGTCTATCAGTAAAAAAAACTAGCCGGGTGAAGCGAACTTACTCTAGGAAGTCCCGCTGGCGGCAGCAAGCTTCTACTCCAACGACCGGTTCCCGCCGGCTGTGGCCTCCAGTAGCCGGATCTCCTTCACCGCCAGCTCGAGCGTAGTGGCAAGGTCCGACAGCGAGGCGGCAGAGGAGGCGTCGTTGTCCACGGCGTTGACAGCCAGGGACTCCTTCGCAGCAACTACCGCCGTTCTCCACTCCTCCCTCGGCTCCTCATCGGAGTTGTCGTCACTAACAACGACAAGCTCCTTGCCGGCATCCTCCTGCGCGCCCGCAGAAGAGCCCTCCGGCTGGCAGGACTCCGTCCCCGGCTGGGGACCTTCCGCCTGGGCGGAGACAGCCGGTTCAACCTGAGGGGGAGGCAGAGGCAGCCGGTTCAACCTGAGGGTGAGGCAGAGGCGGCACCACAGAAGAAGGAGGGGCACTCGCTGGCGTAGTCGGGGCACGGGGCGGCGACCCGGTCGGCGTTCATGCCGGGCTCGCAGCTCCGAAAGAGACCAATGTGCTAAGAAGAAGGAGGAGAAGGCAAAGGCAAATAAACCAATGTCAGGAAAAGAAGAAAAAAAGGGAAGAAGACAGAAAACACCAAAAGAAAAAGGGGGAGAAGGAATGTACCCGGCACAACTGGGGGCGGCCCCTTCTTCCGGCCAAGACGACAAGGTGCTAGACCGGCTCCTCTTGGGAGCCGGCTCCTCCGTCACGGGCCGGCGAGAGCCAGAACGACTGGAGCCGCTCCCGCCTGCCTCGCCGTTCATCACGGAGAGCGTCGTCGGGTCCACGGTCGGCGCGGACTCCTCCTCCTCGTGAACCTCCGCATCCGGGTCGGCAGCCGGCTCGTCATTCCGGCTGGGAAAGGCATCGCCATCCCCATCTGACTCCTCGCTGAATCGCCGAGCACGCAGCTCGGGCAAGTCAGGCGTGAACTCCTCAAGAGGAGCCTCACCCTCCTCGCGTAGGATGCAGGCGAAGATCTGCTGAATAAAAGAAGTCAGTCGGACAGAACAAAAATCGCAGGAAGAACAAACAAAGTTTCCGGCTATAAAACTTACCCAGGGCGCGCGGTTCCCCCGGCTGTAGGGCGCCAGACTGAACATCCAGTTCTCTGGCAGCCACTCCTTTGTGATCGTCCACACCCACTCCTTCAAGTTGTGGTAGCGGGGATCGCGGCGCGACAGTCGGGTCGGGTCCAGCCGGCCGGAGTAGTAGCACATTTTGTGCGCTCGCTACTGCAGCAGTATCATCAGCCGGGACATCCAGCTGAGGGTGATGTCCAGACCGGTTAGCCGGCAGGTGACGAGGGAGCGCATGCACGCCAGCATCGCGTCCGTCTCCGCCTTGTCGCCATGAAACTTCAGCTCCCAGTTCTGCCGGCTGGACTCGACGTCCTGGAAAGCCGGAAGATTGATCCGGTCGACATTGGTGACATTCTTGACATAGAAATACGACTGCCGCCACAGCTGTACCGTGTCCTGAAGCAAGAAATTGGGGTAGCCGGATTGGGAGCGGGAGTAGATGGAGGCGCCGCCGCAGACGACTAGCGGCCCCTTCGTGTACTGCACCTACGGCCGGACTCGGAAGAGCCGGCAGAAGAGCCCGAGATCCGGCTGGATCCCGAGGTAGCTCTCGCAGAACGCCATGAAATGCGCCAACGTTCCGATTGCGTTGGCGCCGAGGTGGTGGAGGCGAAGATCGAAGAAGGCGAGGAACATCAAGAAAAAGGGGTGCACCGGGAGGGCGAACCCACGCGCCAGATGAGAGAGGAAGATGACGTGTTCCCCCTCCGCCGGATGCGGCGACACCTCCCCCACCGGCGCCAACCGCACCGCCACCTCTTCCGACAGCGAAAGAACATGGGTGGCGCGGTACTTCGCAATGTGGTCCTCGGTGACGGAGGAGCCGCACCAGGCCCCGCGGTCGGCGGCCATCTCCAGCTGACAGGGATGAGCGGCGGAAGATTGGCAGTGGCCCGTAGCGACGATGACGACGAACGAGTGGCGCAGCGAGCTACGGCGCAGAAGGCAAGTGCACAGAAGCAGGAGCATGCGACGGAAGAAGAGGCTGCAGCGGGGGAAGCGAAGGAAGGAAACTGCCTCCCCCGCGGCATCCTTTAAAGGGCCGGAAGGGCAACCGTCAGCGGGGCCACGTGGTGCGCATCCGGACGGCCCTCACCCCAACCGCCGCCCAGATCCCGTGTGCCGAAGCAAGATGCGCAGAAGATCCCGGAGCAGGAACCGAAGCGTCGGACAGCGGTTCCCCGAGGTGACGTGCGACGGGACGTTACGCTGCACGCCGCAGAGCAATGATGGTGCGTGCACGCATGGCCGGCGTCAGCACTGACGTCACGAGTAGCTCAACCGCCAAGCGCAGCCGGACACGAATTCAAAAACAAGAAGGAGCGCGCGCACATTTCGCCTAGGGGCGGAATCCACACGCGCTCGGGGGCTAGTGTCAGGGGGATGATCCCCTAGGTACCCCAACCGGACAAGAACCGAGCAGTCGGATTGCGTCCGGCTAACCAAGCACAGCCGGACAGGGCAGGACATGCCGGCTACCGCGCGGTAGCCAGAGCAGGAAGAAGTAGCCGGCTACGACGATGTAGCCGGACCCAATCAGTGAGACAGGACGACCTGCGTATCAGTGCACGGTACGCCCTGTACGATGACAAGACTGGCAACTACCCGGCCATACCGAAGACTTTGCGAGGATGACGCGGGAACAGTGGCCCGATGCTGACGACGGGCTCGCACGGTGTCCACTGTGCCCACGACAGCCATACCGCTCACACTCCGACGCGACATACCATACGGGATACTGTAGATGACCAGCCGGCTGGGACCCTCCTGTGGGGCCCGCCAGTCGGATTGGCTAGTAAGACCGCTGCCCCTCTGCCTATATAAGGAGAGGCAGGGCCTCAGTAGAAAGGGTTGGTCTCTTAGCATTTAAGGCAGTAGCTAGCAAATACTGCTCGAGGAGCACTTGTAGTTCGTATATCCCACATCATCAGATCAGGCAGGAGTAGGAGTTTTACCTCACCACGAGGGCTCCGAACCTGGGTACTTCCTGCGTCTAGCTACGCTTGCTTGTATCCAATCCCGCCTGCGGACGCCGTTGATAGAATCCCTGCTAGTCCCCACACCTCTATCTAACCTCTTCAGGTACTGCCGTTCCCAATACAACGACATCAAGGAAGCCCTCGGTTTCTTGGGCTTCAGATGTCTTCGAGAGGGGCTCAACCGCAAGTTGGGTCCTGAGTTGGACAAGCCCGCTCATATTAGCATCGGGCTTCGCGTCCTTCCGGTCGCTAAGTAAGTAGCACTTCCTCGTCCCAGTTTGCCTTGCTCCTTTTGTGTTGCTGTTGTGTTGATTGAAGGGGCTCGTGCAGGTCGGGGGCTAAAAAGATTGGTCGCCCTTCCATGACTAAGATTCCACCGGCCACCGACATGGGAGAGGGTGACCTGCCCAAGAAGAGGAAGGCCTCCAAAGATGTGGCGACCGCCGAGGTCGCGAAGAAGCAGAAGGGGGGCGTCGACGATGCGGCGACCAGGGGGAGCGCCACGGAGCCAGCTGTTGCGCTAGTCGCCAAAGAGGTTGCGGCGACGCGATCGGAGCCAACCTTGGCTGCGTCCGAGCCGGAGGCGCCGGTCCCGGCAACCAGCGCCCCCGCGAGGGCGTCGGCGACGTTCCCTCGTTTTATGGCGAAGGGGTTTCCAGGTGTGGCGGACACACAGTCTCCGCAGAGTCCGGAAATCGTGGATGCGTACATTGGGTCCCGCCGCGGGCGCACCTCCTTCACGATCCCGTCAACTGACGCCGAGGAACTTCACAAGATGCTCGGCGCTGCTATTCAGGTATGTCCAGTCCCCGACTTCCTAGTCAGCGGCTAGGAATTGGTTTTCTTTTTCTTCCTTCTCCAGTCCCCGAGTTCCTAGTCACTGAATTTCAGCGTCTGGGAACTGGGATTTGCTCCTTTCCAGTCCCCGAATTCCTAGTCGCTGAATTTCAGCGGCTAGGAATTGGTTTTCTTTTTCTTCCTCCTCTAGTCCCCGAGTTCCTAGTCGCTGAATTTCAGCGGCTGGGAACTGGGTTTTGTTTTGTCAAATGCTTAGGTGAGTTCTTTGTTTGCAGGGATTACAAAGGGAGTCGACTGATCGGCAGGCTATGAGAGAGCGCTTGGAGCATGACTTGCGCGAAGCGCAGGAGGTGAACCGGCGGCTTCAGGAACCTATTGGTGAGTGTCTGCTTCGTCTTTGTTCTCCTCTTTCAGGTTTGAGCTGGTCGTGTATAGCGTTCTGATGTATTCTCATGCAGATGCTTTCCCAGCTGAGATCTCCAAGGCCCGTGAGGGGTATGTTCCGGTCGCCGAGCTAGATGCGGAGAATGAGCGAGTAGCCTCTTTGGTCAAGGATTTGGAGGAGGCGAGAGAGGCCTCAATTTCTTCGAAGGAGCGAGCGAAGGGTGCCGTTGCCGCGGCTGAGGAAGAACGCAAAGCCACGGATTCCATCATCGTGGGGTTGCACGACGAGCAGATTGCCTTGGAGAAGCACGTCAAGGAGAACTGCTGCAAACTCCTTGGTGAGTCTTTGTTTTTGCTTGACACTTTCGTCTACTCCCTGCTTTGGGGATTTCATAGTTTCACTGACGCCTGACTTTGCAGCTGTGGTAGGCCAAAGCGACCCGGTTGTGCAGACTTACAACGCCTCGCAGTGCGTGACTGCCGTGGTGAATGCAGCCACGGCCTCGGTGTTGTGCGTCCAAGCGGCTCTCCAGGGCATGTCTCCCACCGAGGTTATCCCTGGGGGCTGACGGAGGTGTGGCGCTATCTGTAGGAGGTGCCCGCCGTTGTGGAGTGGATGACGTGCTCGGCGTTCAGACGCGGGGCCGCCACGGCGTTGAGCTTGGGTCTTGCCCATTTCCCCGATGACTTCGATCTTGACGATGTGATGAGTGGCTATCTATTGGCGACCGGCACGATGGAGATGTCAGAGGTGCTGAAGCTGACCGCAAAGGCTACTCCTTACGCGGATCGTGTCTTGGCGATGGAGGATCTGCTGCCATATCAGGAGACAGTGTTGGCGCCTGGCGACCCCTAGCCGGAGTACCGCGACATGAAGTCGGAGCAGCCCTTTCGGTCGTCGTTGTCGAAGTCGCTGACAACGTACCCGACGAACCCGTGGTAGCCTTTTGTGCACATCAAGGGGGGTGGTGCTGCTTCATCATCAGGGCCTGTAGAGTAGACAATGTAACTTTCCAAGTTGTGATGAATGCCAAGTGGCGAATGCTGTAAGATATAATATATGCCACGGGGGGTCGATCAACTCGGGTTTTGATGAGTAATGTATGTTGTGTTTTGCTTATGCATTGTTTTGATTGAGCGAGACCCCGGGCGCGTCCGCCTTTTAATGGGGTATAACTCGATTGTATACTTTTGTGTACTTGTTTTGTTTACGTGTTTTTTATCCCTCGCGTCTTCTGAGTGGCGAGTCCCCGAGCGCGAGTAGGACTGACTTATGAGAGAGTCCCCGAGCGTGGTGCCCGACCGTATTGGTCGTGATCCTGTTGCAGGTTCTGAGTGCGTTTTTGTAACGCGTCTCCTCCCCTGGCCCGGAGAGCCCGTCGCTTGGCGAGCCCTAGGTAGCTCTCTTACTTGGTGTGTTCCCGAGCCGCGTGGGCGTTCCCATTTTGCGGAGTCCCCGTGCGTGGTACTTAACCGTTCGAGCCGCTTTGCGCGAGGGTGGGAGGGACAGATCGCTGTGGGAAGCGTGTATCGGATGTCTTGGCCCGGCGGGCCAGTCGGGCTAGGCGACTCCAATGGCAGCTCCGGGTTGGCGTTTTTCGTGGACGGCCCAAGGCCCGAATATTTCCGGTGCCCTTGTGCCGCACTACTTTGCCGTGCCGGTCACTCGACCAGAGGTTGACTTCCGTAAGTAGCGTATTTCTGGCATGTACGAGTGCGAGTGGCACAAGAATATGGCGAGTGGACACAATTTGTGCGATCCGAATGAATTTCATTATATATTCCAATGGAGTACAATGTGAGGTTCTAAGTATAGAACTTTCTGAGGAGGTTTACATTCCATGGCCTCCCGACCTCCAATTGGCCATCACCCCGTATGTCGATGAGGTAGTAGGCGTCGTTGCCAAGGACTCGGCCTATGGCGAATGGCCCCTCCCATGGGGGAAGAGCTTGTGCATGCCCTTCTTGTATTGGGCCAATCGTAGGACCAGGTCGCCTTCCTGGAAGGTGCGAGATCGCACTCGGCGGCTGTGATAGCGGTGGAGTCATTGCTGGTATATGGTGGTGCGGGAGCGAGCCAGGTCACGTGCCTCGTCGAGTTGATCGATGCTGTCTTGGCGGGCGATCTCGTTGGCCGCCTCGACGTAGTTGGCGACTCGAGGTGAGTCATGCTCCAGGTCTGTTGGCATTACGGCCTCGGTGCCATACACCATGAAGAAAGGCATGAACCCGGTTGATCGGTTGACAGAGGTGCGAATCCCCCATATCACAGAGGGGAGCTCGTCGACCCAGCATCCTGGGGTGCGCTCGAGGGGCACCTGCAGTCGTGGCTTGAGCCCGTGGAGGATGCTCTGGTTGGCGCGCTCTGCTTGGCCATTTGATTCCAGGTGGGCGACTGATGCGAGGTCGAGTCGGATGCCGTTTCCTCACAGAATTCCGCCATGGCCCCCTTGGCGAAGTTGGTGTCGTTGTCTGTTATGATGCTGTGTGGGTAGCCATACCGGTAGATGAGTTCGCGTAGGAACTTGGTGGCCGTCTTGCCGTCGCACTTTTTGATCGGCTTGGCCTCGACCCATTTGGTGAACTTGTCGACTGCGACCAGGAGGTGAGTGAACCCAGACGGGGCCTTCTTGAACGGGCCTACCATGTCCATGCCCCATACGGCGAATGGCCACGTGATGGGGATTGTCTTGAGTGCCGAGCCAGGGAGGTGCGTCTGGTTGGCGTACTTCTGGCACCCGACGCATCGTTGGACGATGTTGGTGGCATCGGCGTGTGCGGTGAGCCAGTAGAAACCGTGCAGCATGGCCTTGGTGACTAGCGACTTGGCGCCGGTGTGATGGCCGCAGTCGCCGGCGTGAATGTCCTGGAGGATCTTGCGGCCTTCTTCTGGCAGTACACAGCGCTGGAACACGCCGGTCACGCTGCGCTTGTGGAGCTCGCCATTGATGATGACGAAGGATTTGCAGCAGCGCATGATCATTCGCGCCTCTGTCTCGTTGCTCGGTAGGAGTTTGTGTTCCAGGAAGGCGACGTATGGCGCTGTCTAGTCGCTATGTTCCAGAATCATGGCGACTAAGGCCGGTTCTGGTTGTAGTGGGATCCCGACGTCGATCTCTTTCGGTGGGCTGACTAAGGGTTTGTGGATGATGTCGAGGAAGACGCCTACTTGTGGCGCCTGTCGGGTCGATCCGATGCGGGAAAGGGCGTCTGCCTCCTTGTTTTCACGCCTGTCGATCCACTCGACAGAATAGCCGTCAAAGTGTCCTCCCAACTGGTCGACGGCTTGGCGGTACGCGATCATTGTTGGGGAGACAGCGTCGCACGTCCCGGCGACTTGGCCGGCGACTAGGTCGGAGTCGCCATAGCATCGTAGGTGGTTGATGTTCATCTCCTTGGCAGCTCTCATGCCGTGAAGGAGGGCCTCGTATTCTGCCATGTTGTTGGTGCAGGGCTTGAAGTTGAGGTGGAGCACGTAGCAGAGCTTGTCTCCTTTGGGGGAGGTCAGTATGACCCCAGCCCCCGCGCCGTCAGCGTTCTTGGAGCCGTCGAAGTGGAGCGACCAGTAGTGGAGGTATGGGAGCTTTTCTGGCTGCTGTGCCTCTTCCCAGTCTGCAAGGAAATCAGCCAGGGCTTGTGACTTGATCACTTTTCGGGGCTCGTACTTGATGTTGTGGACGCCGACCTCGACGGCCCACTTGGCGACTCGCCCGGTTGCCTCGCGATTGCGTATGATGTCCTGCAGGGGCGCGGAGGAGACCACCGTGATTGGGTGCTCCCGGAAGTAGTGTGGGAGCCGCCGCTGTGCTCGGAATACCGCGTACACCAGTTTTTGGTATTGCGGGTAGTGCTGTCGTGAGTCCGTTAGGACTTCGCTGATGTAGTATACGGGGCGTTGTATGGGGCGCTCCTTGCCCTCTTCCGGTCGTTCGACGACCATCACAGCGCTGATGACTCGATTGGAGGCCGCGAAGTAAAGGAGCATTGGCACTTTTTCGAGTGGCGCGGCGAGTAGTAGTGCCGCAAGTAGCACTTCTTTGAGTGCTTTGAGTGCGTCGTCGGCCTCCGTGTCCCATTGGAACGTTGGGTTCTTAGGCATCAGGCGGTAGAGGGGCATTGCCTTCTCGCCTAGTCGGGGGATGAAGCGACTGAGGGCCGCGACTCGCCCTGCCAACTTTTGGACGTCGCGCAGGCACTCGGGTTTCCCGAGTTGCGCGATGGTGTCGATCTTGGTGGGGTTGGCTTCAATGCCTCGCTTGGAGACTACGTATCCCAGAAGCTGTTCGGTGGGTACGCTGAAGGTGCATTTTCCAGGATTCAGCTTGATGTTGTACCTCCGCAAGTTTGCGAAGGTTTCAGCTAGATCGGCGAGCAGATCGTCCTGGCGGGTGGATTTTACCACCACGTCGTCGATGTAGACATGAATGTTGCGGCCAATTTGGCTCGCTAGACACTCCTGCATGCACCTCTGGTATGTGGTGCCTGCGTTCTTGAGGCCGAACGTCATGGTCGTGTAGCAGAATGCGCCGAATGGCGTGATGAACGCCGTCTTCTCCTCGTCTTTGACCGCCATCTTGATCTGGTTATAACCAGAGTAAGCGTCAAGAAAACACAGCGACTCCGATCCCGTGGTCGAGTCGATGATCTGATCTATGCGCGGTAGGACGAACTCCTCCTTCGGGGAGGCGCTGTTGAGGTTGGTGTAGTCAATGCACATTCTCCATGTGTTGTTCTTTTTGAGAACCAGGACTGGGTTTGCCAGCCACTTGGAGTACTTGATTTGCCGGATGAAGCCTGCGGCTAGCAGGCGCTGGACTTCCTCGGCGATTGCTCGGCGGCGCTCTTCATTGAAGGGCCGTAGTGACTGCTTTACTGGTCGCACTTTGGGGTCGGCGTTGAGTTTGTGCTCAGCGAGTTCCCTCGGGACACCTGGCATGTCAGATGGCTTCCATGCGAAGATGTCGCGGTTCTCACGGAGGAACCCGATGAGCGCGCTTTCCTATGTGGGGCTCATGTGCACCCCGATGGTGACCGTCTGGCTGGAGTCGCCTGGGACGAGCTCGACGGTGCGGGTGTGCGTGGTTTCCTCGAACGTGGAGTTCGTGGCGATTCGTTTCTTCAGGATGGTAGGGTCGTCCTTGTTGATGTTGCCCGCGTATTTCGCGAGCTCCTCCGCGTGGTCGGTCTCCGCGGCGATGACGGCGTCGGCGAGCTCAGCGCCTTTTTCCTCGCATTCCACGGCCATGTCGGGGTCGCCGTGGACGGTGATGATGCCGCTTGGCCCGGGGAGCTTCATCATGTTGTAGGCATAGTGTGGGGTCGCCATGAACTTTGCGAATGCCTGGCGGCCTAGGATGCAGTGGTAGGGGCTGTGGAAGTTCACCAGCTCGAAGACGATCCTTTTCGTGCGGTAGTTTGCTGGAGTGCTGAAGGTGACTGGCGGCGTCACTTTCCCGATCGGGTACGCCTTCCGACTGGGGACGATGCCGTGGAAGGTCTTCAGTGTTGGCTCGATGGCTGTTTCTGGGAGCTGGAGCCTTTTGAACGTGTCGAGGTACAAGATATTGATGGAGCTCCCGCCGTCCATCAGCGTCTTGGGCAGCCAGTAGTCGGCCACCTTGGGCCTGACTACCAGGGCGACTCGCCCTGGGTACTCAATTCTTGGCGCGTGGTCCTGGTGACTCCAGGTGATGCTCTACTCGGACCAGTTTAGGAAGCGAGGGATGTCGACTTGCGTCACCGCATTGACGGCGACCGCGCGGGTGAGCACCTTCTTCTCACGCTTGGTGTCGAGTCCGGTGAAGGTATGTAGCGACCCGACGGCGGTTCCGAAGCCGATGCCGTTCCCGTTGTCCCGAGGTGGGTTGTTGTTGGGGTCCTCCCTTGCACGTCTCGCCTTCTCAATCTCTTTGAGAGAGTGGCAATCGGCGGTGGTGTGGGTGGCGGGTTTTCCCTCCCTCCTATGGTAGATGCAGGGCTGATTGGGCAGGGCGGCGGGGTCGAATTTCGGCCTCGTCACGTTGTTGGCGCGGTAGTTCCCACTGTCGTGGTAGTTTCCTCCGTCACGGCGATAGTTCTTGGAGTCGCACTGGCCATAGCCGGTGTTGGCGACGAAATCGACTCGCCCGTCTGTGCGGCGCTTGCTGGTGATGCGGGTGTTGCTGTAGCGCATGTCGCGTAGGCGCCCACTGTCGTGGATGCTAGTGTGACGTCTTCCTCTCGACTCATCATCGGAGTCTTGGTTGGGGTCCTCCTCCGTGTAGCTCTTGGCAATCTCGAGGAGGTCGGGGATGTTATCGAGCGTCCAGTAGACCCTCTTGATCTTGGTGACCAGGGGTTCGTACCAGCATGCGTTCTTGAAATAGTGTATCGCCGTGTCTGGGTGGATGCTGGAGGCATTTATCCACAGTTCTTGCCACCTTTGGATCCACCGATGGGTCAACTCGCGTTGTCCCTGGATGCATCGCTCCAGGTCTTCTATGGTGGTGGCGCCTGTGTAGGAGCCCTCGAAGTGCCTGGCGAAGGCGTCCCGCATTTCTTCCAAGGAATCAATGCTGTCGGGAGGGAGCGTGTTGATCCACTGCCGGGTCGCACCCTCCATCATCAGGGGGAGGTAGCGAGCGGCGAGCAGGTCGGTGTGGCCTGCGATCCCCATTGCCATGAGGTATGTGTCCAACCAGACAACGGGGTCGTACGTTGGGTCGTACTTCTCGATCTCCTTAGGGGCCTTGAAGTTGGCGGGGTATTTTTCCCCGCGAATCATTGGTCCAAAGCAATGCGGACCGACTCGGCTGAGCGAGCCTCTTGGCTCCTGTTCGCCGCGGTTGGTGAGGGTGTGCCGCAGGTCGTAGGGCTGGCACGACCGCCACGTCTGATTGTTGATGATGTTCGTTCGGGCATCGAGGGGCTGCCCATTGGCAGCGACCGTGTTGTTCGCCGGTCGCGGCTCGTTGGTTGACATCGTAGGATTGGCGGCCCATGGTTGGTTTGCCAGGGGCTGGGGTGGTGGGCAAACTAATGCGTTTGCCACGGTGGGGTGGCCTCTTGATGCCCCTGCTTGCTGAAGAGCGGGAGTACATTCGCCCCCGTGGGTCGACTCCCGCGGCTTGTTTCTCGACGGCCCTGATGAGTAGGGCCTTGGCGTACTGGATCTGTAGCGCGCCGTCGCCTTGGACATCAAGGTTGGTGATCGCGACATCAGCCGCGACAACATTGTCCATCAGGGTGGAGTATAGTGGTAGCCCGTTGGCGTCACGGGCTTGAGGCGAGATGATGATCCGCGGTTGGTCCGGTGGGGGCGCTTGGCCCATGGGTGGTGGAGGAGCCCCAGTTGCCGGTGCTCCAGGTGGTGGTCTTGCGGGGTTGCTCCCGCCTGGCGGCGTGTTCTCGCAGTATTCACGCTTGGCGGCACGCGTGGGGTCGCCCTCGTCGTTGAAATTCAGGACGCGGCCCTGAACGTTGGGGTTCAGGCGGGTCCTGATGCGGCGCTGGTGGTAGAGTGATAGCTCCCACGCCGTCTCTCGCTCGAGGTGGTATTTCTCGCGCTCGGAGAGTTTGTTGCGTTGCGCCTCCGCGAGCCGCAGGCGGGCTTGCTCCACCTCTGTGGCCGTCGCGGTCGGTGGGATCGGCGTGGAGAACAGATCTGGCGGGGCGGCCGTGCTACCCGCCATGTAGATCGCGTTCAAGCGATTGGATCTGGCACGAAAATCCTAGGGGGATTCTGAGCCAGAATCGGAGTCGAAGATCCCCAGGATGGAGGGGTCCTCGAAATCCTCGGGGTTGGAGACTCGCGTGATGGAGTCCTCCCGTGACGCGGCGGTGATGGATTCGTCGACCGATGCAGGGGTCGCAGAGTCGGCGTCGTCGTTCAGGGCGTCGTTGTTGGTGTCGGCATTAGTCTCGACTGCGTCGCTGGCAGCCGAGTCATACTTGGTGACGAGGCTCCTGATGGAGCGGACTTGCTCCTCCGAAAGCAGGTCGCGGTGTGGTGGCGATCCGCCGACGATCACCGTCGTGGCTAGGTCGATCACGCCGGTGAAGCCGACGAAGAGGTTGATGGAGCCGACCGGCATCACCGCGGCGTGGGTGACCAGGCGTGACGCCGGGATGTAACTGCTGGGCAGGATCTGTAAGATCCCGCCGAGGGCGATCATGCGACCGGTGGCGACCGGCCGATTGATCGGCGAGTAGGGTCTCGCCGCAGAACTCAGGCCAGTTCCGCAATGCCCCACGGTGGGCGCCACTGTCGTGGAAATGGCCACGGTAGTCGCTGCCACTAGCAGCGATTGAGTTTTGTGAGGAAGAGTTGGTGGCAATATGCAGTGCGAGATGGAGGCGGATGCACATGGGTTTACCCAGGTTCGGCCCCCCGGAGGGTAAAGACCTACTCCTGCTAGATTAGATTATGAGAGAGTGAGTTATAGGGGTGGCGAGCTCGGCGGCTAGGCAGCGAGTCACTTGAGGGGGTGTATGATGGAACGTAAGGTTCCAGGATACCCTAGGGAGGTTTATATATGAAGCACCTCGCTAGGGTTTACAAGTTGTCCCCGAACAAGATAAGGATCCGAAGACTTTTGACCTAATCCAACTAGGCTTCTGCTACGCTTCTGGGCTTCCAGTCGCCAATCGATGGGCCTTTCCTTTCTTCATAGTCCAGTCGCTGTCTTTCAGATGCACTCGCAAGCCTTTCGGCCCACTCGGAACATTCTGCTAGGCATACCCCCTTTGGCATATCCCCATCAAGTATCATAACACTCAACCTAGTTCAATCATCAATTATAATAATCATGAATCAAACACAACTTCAATTATCATAAAGTATCATAACTCAATGGATATAACTCTTTTCTTGAACAAGGGAACTTGAAGTTGATGCAACTAATGCAAATTGTAAACTTAAACCTAACCATGTATGCGGAAAAGTAAATATGCAAAAACTATAAGATAGATTACAAGATTCTCATAGATCCCCCCAAACTTGGAATCAAGGCGGGTGGATTAAATAACCCCTTGCGATTACTTACTCCTTTTTGGGAGGAAAGAAGTCATCATCTTCCTCTTCTTCATCCGCTTTGAGGCTGCAAGCCTGGGCAATACACGCAAATCAAGTGGACATCTCTATGATGCCAACATGTTATTATTTTATTACCTTATTTAAAGTTTTCCTATCATCGGCCATCTCCATACTGATCTTGGCCAGGAGTTGTACTCTATCATCGATGGCATCGACCTTCTTTTAGAGAACTTTGCCCATCATCCAGTAGGAGTCAGCCCACTCCCCAATGGTCTTAGCACAAGCTTTCGAAATCTTTTTAAGATTCTTGATCTTTTCTCGAATCTCATCTCGGTCTCCCCTTTTCTTGGAAGAGGTTTCTGGAGGTGATTTAAGAGAATATCCATTAAGGTTATTATACCTATAGGGGTTGAGTGGAGATTCTCCTTTATTCCTTCCTTGTTCCATGTGCCTGAGCATCTCCAACTTCTGCGGGAACATATCTTCCCAATTGGGGAGTGGAACCACTCGTGCGGACTCATGGTTGGAGGAGGATGAAGTATCTCCTTCGGATCCCTCCTTCTTGGCTCGTCCTTTAGCTCAGTGCTCCTTCTTGGCCTAGATCTGCTTAGTGTGAAAAGGCTGCATGGATCTTGAGTAATCAAGTGAGATCTGAGGTTTCATTGTAAAGGACATAAAGAAGTTCTAGATCTAAAATAAGATGGAAGGGAATAAGAAGGAAGAAAAAGTGAAAATTAAAAGGAAAAAACAGCAGTTTAAGGGGGTAGAGTCGGTCACGGGCTATGGTACGGGTGGGTTCTGCCCGTACCATGCCCCTATACGGACTCCTTACCGCCTTCCCTCTTTTTTTACAAGAATAACCGCGGGGGAGAAACAGAGCTGGTAACGACCATCGGTACGTGCACGCTGGCCCGTACTGTATGGTCGTACCATATCGACGAAAATTAGCATTGGTCCTCCGAATGGTTAACAACCAGTGGTACGGGCGCATCCGCCCATACGATCCATCCGTACCAGGTCGAAAAACATCTCAGAACGACCAGAAAAAATAGATGAGTTCAAAGAAAAAGACAGAATCAACAAAAGAATTACCAAGGCAGTAGAACTAAGAAATTGAAACTTTGTTACCTAACTTTCGTTGGTTGTATTCTTTGGCCAGGATCAAAGAAATCAATTCCACAGTGTTTACTTCACCAACTCTATAATGGTTCAATCGCTGCCCATGAACAAACCAAGATGAAGAAGAGGATGTAGTATTTTTTAGTCTTACTGCTCCCGACGGATATGCTTCTTCAACATCATATGGTCCTTCCCATCTGGATTTCAATTTTCCTGCAAAAATCTTGAGCCTAGAGTTGTAAAGTAAAACTTTATCTCCAGTTTTAAATCCCTTGCCTTCTAATTTTCTATCATGCCATTTTTAACCTTTTCTTTAAATATTCTAGTGTTTTCATAAGCATCATTCCTTAGTTCATCTAAAGCATGGATGTCTAAGATTCGTTTTTCCCTTGCAGTTTTAATGTCAAAATACATAGTTTCGATAGTCCACCGAGCCTTATGCTCAAGCTCTAATGGAAGGTGGCAATTTTTACTGTAAACTATTTTGTATGGTTTCATTCCCATAGGATTCTTGAATGTTGTGCGATATTCCCATAATGCATCATTAAGCTTCAGAGCCTAGTCTTTTCTTGACATGTTCACCATTTTCTGAAGTATGACCTTAATTTCTCTGTTAGATAATTCCACTAGTCCGCTAGTTTAAGGATGGTAAGGAGAGGCTACCCAGCGGTCTACTGCATATTTTTGAAGTATCTTATCAAAAGTCCCTTTCATAAAATGAGTTCCACCGTCAGTAATCAAAATTCGAGGTACTCCAAACTTGGGGAAGATGATGTACTTGACCATCTTAATGGAAGTGGGTGCATCTGCATTAGCTATGGGTATAGCTTCAACCCATTTATTAACATAATCAACAACAACAAGAATATGAGTATAACCGTTAGAGGGAACAAATGGTCCCATAAAATCCATTCCCCAAACATCGAATGGCTCTATTACTAAGTTATATTTCATACTCATTTCATGTCTTTTTCCTATATTACTCATATGTTGACAGGCATCACAATTTTTAACATATCCATGAGAGTCTTTGACTAGTGTAGGCCAGTAAAAACTTGACTGTAAGACTTTGGCGGCAGTGTGATTACCAGCGTGGTGCCCACCGTAGGGACTATCGTGGCAAGCTTTAAGGATGTCTTTTGCCTCGTGCTCGGGCACGCATTTCCGGATTATCCCGTGTATGTTATGTCTATATAGGTACGGGTCATCCCAAAAGTAATGTTTTAGATCATTGAAGAATTTCTTTCTTTGATTGTAATCTATTCCTTTTGGTAAAAACTTGCCTACTAGGAAATTAGCATAATCTGCAAACCAAGGATCATGAGATTCTACAACTGCAAGGTATTCACCTGGCATAGACTCGTTAATAGGGATAGGATCCTCCATGATTCCTTCCATTCGTGACAAATGGTCGGCCACAGGGTTATCCTTTCCCCTCCTATCTACAATTTGCAAGTTGTATTCCTGAAGTAACAAGACCCATCTGATTATACGGGGTTTAGCATCCTTCTTAGATAGAAGATGTCTTAAATCTTGATGATCAGTATGAACTATTACTTTTGAGTTGATGATATAGTGTCTAAACTTATCACAAGTAAAAACAACACCATGGAATTCTTTCTCAGTTATTGCAGATCGTCATTAAAGATTCACCTAGCATATTGAATAACGTTAAGGTTAGAGTCGTCTCTCTGTCCTAAAACAGCCCCAATAGCATAATCACTAGCATCGCACATAATTTCAAATGGTTCATCCCAATTGGGTGCTTGAATAATAGGTGCATAAATTAGAGCTTTCTTTAACTGTTCAAAAGAATCATGGCAATCTCTATCAAAAGTAAAAGCGTATCTTTATCTAGGAGACGAGTTAAAGGGGTGGCTGTTTTAGCAAAATCTTTGATAAAGCGTATATTGAAACCGGCATGCCAAGGAAATTCTTTACTCCTTTTATATCTTGCGTAACTAGAAGTGTTTCTAAAGTAACCAAATTCGAACTATCAATCTTAATATTCTTTTCAGAAACCTTATGCCCAAAAACTATACCTTCCCTTACCATGAAGCGACAACGCTCCCAATTTAGAACCATCTTGGTTTGTTTACACCACTACAAAACTCTATTAAGATTATATAGACACTGTTCAAAAGTAGTTCCATAGATAACAAAGTTATCCATAAGAACTTCCATGGAACTTTAAAACACACTCTTGAAAAGATCTTTAAAACACACTCTTGAAAAGTAGCAGTTGCATTACACAATCCAAAAGGCATTAATCAATAAGCATAGGTTCCATAGGGGCATGTGAAAGTAGTTGTTTCTTGATCTTTAGGTTGGATAGCTATTTGAGAATAGCCAGAATATCCGTGAAGAAATCAAAAGTAAGAATTGGCGGACATCCTATCCATAATATCATTAATGAGGGGAAGTTGCTTATGCATTTTTATGGTTTGTTTATTCAACTTCCTAAAGTCAATACACATTCTATATCCTGCTATTGTTCTAGCTGGGATTAGTTCATCCTTATCATTATTAATTATTGTTATGCACCCTTCACTAGGTATGCAATGAGTTGGACTCACCCATTTACTATCTAAAATTGGGTAGATAATACCACTGGCCAACATACAAATTACTTCCTTTCTCACTACCTCTTTCATTTTGGGATTTAACCTTTTTTGATTATCAACAAATGGTTTAGCATCTTCAACCATAGGTATCTTGTGAGTTACTATGGTCGGGTCTATACCTTTTATGTCATTAAGAGTGTATCCAAAGGTTTATCGTTGTTTGACAAGTACTTCTAACAATTTTGTGCTTTCATCTGGAGAGAGATTATCATCAATAATTACTAGACATTTACCTTCCTTATCTAAGAATTCATATCTGAGTCCTAGAGAGAGAGGTTTTAGAACAATAGGCGGTGGATCCTCATCCCCATTTCTTTCAAGCTCTTCATATTCATCCCTGAGACCCTGCTCGGCCTCCGGTGTGGTGTTGAGGATTTCATCCAAATCTTCTATTGCAGAGTCATTGTCAAGGGAATCATCACTTATCAAACTTCTCTCCAATTCAGATTGCAGTGTGCAAAAGTAGATTGCTGCCAATTCTTCAATAGTCCTCTCCTCCTTAATCTCAACTTTCTTCTCATAGGGTAGTATCGTGAATTGTATGTAGTTTATTTCTACAATTTCTTCACCAAGCTGCAAATATAAAGCCTACTTTTTGTTGTCAATATCAATGTTCATAGAGTTGCAAAAACGATTACCAAAAATAACTGGGCTGCTGGAGTTCAAGGGTATTTCTATAATATGAAAATCAACTGGAAACACAAAAACCCCAACAGAAATGCAAACATTGTGAAGTATTCCGCGAGTGGGATGCACAGTTCGATTAGAAAACATAAAGGTGGCTTCTGATGGCTCAAGGTAAGATTCATCAAGGTGATCACACAATTCTTCATAAATAGTATAAGGCATTATGGTTATAGAAGAACTTAAGTCACAGAACCATACATAAGTAATCCCTCCTAAAAAAAAGTAATTTTCTATTGACTTTTATTCTTACCATCAAAATTTCCTCCTATCATTTCAGAGGATTCTTTGCTTACTATTATCACCTCTTCCTTGAACAATTCAGGTTCCAAAAGTTCTTTTACTATCCCAATATTTTCTTTAATGGCTCCCAAGTCCCTAGTTAACCTTCCTATTCTTTTATTCCCTTCACCCCTACTATCCATTACCTTAGTTAGAATAGTTTCCTCTTCAGCTAACATTTTCTTTTGCAGTTTTGAATATTTATAATTGTGGCAAGTTTTAGAGGGTTTTTCTTCCACATGTGGTGTATAGCGTTCCCAATCTTTTGGAATCTGCAGGTAGTCAGCATAAGATCTTATTATTTGAATGACCATGCGATGGTCAAGATTAAAATTCCCAAGCAATTTTTCTACCTTTCCTGAAGCTAGAAACCTTTTTAAACAATTATACTCTATGGGGTTCTCCTTGTTAAACTCCGCCTCACAATAATCTTTCTCTATCCTATTCACCTTATCTAGCAAATTCCATGCCCTCTCAACACTGAATTCAGTGAACGACCTATTGGTAAGGGAATCGAGTTCATTTCTATTATTATCATTCAAACCTGCGTAGAAGGTGTGTATCACTAGCCAAGGTGGGAAATTATGATGGGGACAGCGATCAAGAAAATCCTGAAATCTTGTATACCCTTCATGCAAGCTTTCTTCAGGTTTTCCTTTAAAATTCGTAATCATGCGCCTTGCGCCAAGAGTTTTTGTCCTAGGAAAGAAATCAACTAAGAATAGATAGGCCAGCCTCTCCCAGGAGTTAGTAATTTTTGCAGAACGTTGTATGTAACAAGAATGGGCTTCATTAATGAGAGTTTGAGCAAAGAGAGCAAACTTAACCTCGTCCCCGGTTTGTAAATTGAGGTGGAAAGTCCCACAAATATCTTCAAAGAACCCTACATGCTCATACGGATCTTCCGTACCATCTCCTACAAATTTCTTTGCATGCAATAGATCCAAAAGCATGGGGTTAATATCAAAACCTCTTGGGTTATGGGATTTTAAATAAGCGTCCATGGGCGGACTAGAATTTCTTACAGCCTTAAGCTGAATTATATGCTGGTACTCACCCATACTGTATCACCTGAAACTTAATAAACAACTTTAGTAAAACAATGAGTAAAATAAGTAACTAAGAACAAAGACCAAAAGCGCTTAGCTCCCCTACAACGAAGCCAAAAAATAGCTTGATGACTGCAAGTGCATAGACCAATTGTAGCTAGTTTTGAAGTAAAGATATCGAACCCACAGAGAGCTATTGGTAAAGGGCTTTATGCCCCTCGTTACTCTCTACCAAGGAATACTTATAAGTTGTCTTTGATCTTAAGTAAAGGGTGTTTGAAGGGTTTATGGTTGTTTACAGAAAAGTAATTAAAACAAGTAAAATAAAACAAGTAACAAGATTGTATGGAAGCATGGTTGAACTCAATAGGGCTAAAACATTCTCGGGGATGTAGGATACACCAGTAGCCTAGCATTATTGTTATATGTAATCAAGATAACATACTTCTTGTGTCATGATATGTGTGGAGAGATCCCCATAATAAGATGTTCACGACCAGGCTCATAGGAAGCCACTTTGTTGAGCCAAGTGTGAGGTCACCTCTAAATAACCACTTCGATCTCTAAGAGAAATCACCCATACAAACCACCGCAATTAAGGGTTTCCCCTTGGATATCGTAACTAGCTTAGGGAGTCCCTCTTTAATCCCCCTTTGACCATGTAGGTTATGAGCCGGTGCCAATCTATCACGGGGCATTCCGAGTACGCTCCCAAGACATGTCCAAAGGGTTTCTTCCTCCCTTTAGTCCTGAAGGAAAATGATATGTGGTCGACTTCACATATCATCTAAAGAGAGAAATCAAACACAAATCATAATTATATCATAGACAAGAAAGTCATATGGATACAAGAATAGATCATCTTTATTACAAGTTCATAATGGTGCTAGGGTTTCTCCATCTCCCCAAGAACAAAGGAACTACTCACTCATGGAAGCAATCAACAACATCATCATAACCAAATGGATGGATAAAAGTACGATGGTTGATCTAATGCAAACCACAATTGGATCTGGAATTACAAAGAGATCTAATAGAATAAATATGGGAGCGATGGTGGTGATGGAGATGCAACGGTTGATGATGAAGGGGATGATGCGTTGTCCTCCAATGATCCGTGAAGTAGTCAGGATTTTACTCCAGCCAAGTTCCTCCTTCAGATCCCTCTCAGATGTGGTGTTTCGTGGTTTTTGGTGGCTGTGAATGTCGGATCTCCCTCCCATCTTTGCCAGAGAGAAGTATTTGATGAGGCGATTGCGATGGCGCCTGGTACAGGTGGACGGTACAAGCGGGTTTGCCTGTACCAGTGGTCGTTATTGGTACTGATGCCTCCTCCTTGTTTGTTATTCTCCCAGGTGTGAAGGTAAATTTATAAAATGACTTTTATCACTTAGAAATATCATATAATTACACAATATGACAACTCTAATTCATATGTTCATATATGACTCCATGATTTGGGATCCTTTTGAAACAAGAATGAAATAGCACGCGTAGGCGCTGTGAAATACAAAAATCCCTACTCTATTTATGCAAAAACAAAAGGTAAATATGCTTCAATTTTGGACGCACCAGTGTCGTTGTTGATGTTTCTAAACTCCTACATGTGTCATTTCTGTCTCATTTACCAGTTACTCAGAGTACCGACATGCGTAGTTATGACATTATCTTGTTACCGGCTAATGCACTTGATTCTATTGTTAGTCTTCTTGTGCAGGTTCCTTCATCGTCGGCAGCATCGACCGACGTCCCCGCGTCACCGCCTTTGCATGGCCTCGACCGACGCGCCAGGGCCCAACCTACATGCAGCCGATCCAGGTGCGGCGCGTTCCTCTAACCCGGGTGACATTGTCCCAGCCTCCCATGGTGCTGATTCGGTCCCCTAGAGTGGCCTATCACGCGCCCGCTCCCTGTCGCCTACGCGGTCGCCATCTTCCACATCGCTCACGTCTTCGAGCGCTGCCACCTCCACACCGCCCAGTTCGTCGCCTGGGCCAAGCACGTCACCGTCTGGCTCGCCGCACATGTCGCCACTAGCCCCGTCCGAGGTCGAACTAGCTCGGGTCATTGTCACGCGATAGCGCAATGCTGTTTTTCATCCCAAGATTTATCGGGATGGCACAATTCAGTATTATCCCTATTGTTGTCATGCTCTTATGGTGGCTCCAGCGTCTCATCGCACTCCTTTGATTGAGCTTGCGTGGCGTGCTGCTATGGAAGCTGATTTTGATGCTCTTTAATAGAATCAGATGTGGACATTGGTTCCTCGTCATCCTAGCACCAACATTGTTGGCAGCAAATGGATCTTCAAAACAAAGTTTCATCCTGATGGTTTAGTTGATAAATACTAGGCACGACTTGTGGCTCGAGGCTTTATACAGTAGTACGGTATTGATTATCATGATACTTTCAGTACAGTGGTAAAGCCCATCACAGTTCGCCTGGTGCTTTCTCTTGCTGTCTCCCATGGTTGGTTCCTTCGTCATATAGATGTGAGCAATACCTTCCTCCATGGTTTTCTTAATGAGGAAGTGTATATGTAGCAACTGCCTGGCTTTGAGGATTCGCAGTATCCTTAGTATGTTTGCAAGCTGCAACGTTCCCTCTATGGTCTCAAACAGTCGCCACGTGCCTGGTATGCATGCTTAAGTGACAAACTTCATCAGCTTAGTTTTATTGCTAGCAAGGCAGATACCTCCTTGTTCATATTCAATCATTAGGGGTTGTGATCTTTATGCTCGTCTATGTTGATGACATCATTTTGGTTGGCTTCTCTTCGTCTACCATTGATAAGTTGGTTGCTACTCTTTCTAATTCTTTTCCTATCAAGGATCTTGGGCGACTCGAGTATTTTCTTGGTATTGAGGCTGCTTATACTTCTGAAGGCATGGTGTTAACACATCACAAATATGCTCTTGATATCTTGCATCGGGCCAACATGGAGCAATGTCGGACGGTTACTAATCCTATGTCTACTTCTGACAAGTTGTCAAGAGATCTTGGTGAACCACTCATCTCAGATGATGCTTTCAAGTACACGAGTCTCGTTGGGGGTCTGCAGTATCTTACCTTGATGTGTCCTGACTTGTCTTTTGCTGTCAACAAGGTGTGCCAATACTTGTCGCAGCCTACTACTGCTTATTATGAGGCGGTTAAGCGCATCCTTCGGTATATCAGAGGCACTGTCTCCACTGGACTACGGTTTCAGCGTTCCTCATCCACTAGGCTTAGTATTTTCACTAACGCAGATTGGTTGGATGCTCTGATGATCGTCATTCTATAGGCGGTTTCACAGTGTTTCTTGGTACCAATCTTGTGTCCTGGAGTTCTCTCAAGCAACCGATGGTCTCTCATTCTAGTACTGAGGCAGAGTAAAAGGCTTTAACCAATGGTACCGCTGAGGCTATGTGGATACAGTCCGTGTTAAAGGAGCTTGGTGTGTTTCAGTCCCAACCTCTTGTTATGTGGTGCGATAATATTGGTGCCACGTACTTGTCTACAAATCCAGTGTTTCATGCTCGCACGAAGCATATCAAGATTGATTTTCACTTCGTGTGCGGGAAGGTTGCTTTGGGTGCACTTGATGTTCGTTTCATCTCCACCGCCGACCAGTTGGCTGACATGTTTACGAAGCCTGCTACTCAGCTCACACTTCATCATTTTCGTTCCAATCTTAACCTTGTTCATGACGGTTTAGATTGAGAGGGAATGTTAGAGTTGTATTTGTATTTCTGTATATGCCATGTAGTGTACCGGTATTGTACTACCATTGTAATTCTTGTTGTACAAGTTGATCATCTAATATAAAGCATATGCCAGCCGCTTGAGGCAATCACGGCAAACAAATCTTTTTGACTGTGGAATCACACGGTGGAGGCTTGGTGCGTCTGACAGCGTGGGAGAGAAGTCAACGGAGGCGGCATCCTGTCTCCTTGGAGATGCCTCATGGTCGTGGCATTGCTCCCAGCGATGGGGATGTAGACGACGGGAGCACGTCCAAGGAGGTAGTTGTGGTGGTAGCACGGGGCCAGAGAGAGGAATGGAGGAGGAATGGGAGTGGCATCACGAGGGATAGGAGGATTGGGTATGGACCTAGCCAATCAAGACTGCTAGGGTTTTACCTCTGATCCATGGGTAGTCTGGCTGCTCCAAATCCCGCATTGAAACCCGGCGCCCCCCGCAAAATAATTCTAGTAGACGCTATTAGGCGGGGCCAGTGGATGTTGGTCCCAGCGACAACCACTAGTACCGTGTGAGGCTAGCCTTTGCACAAAACACTATTCAAAAGGGTAAACGACTTACTGCAAACAAACGGACAATATGCACTCTAGGGATCCCATCGGACGGCCAAAAATACCTAATCTCTATGGTAACTCCTAGGACTTGTACCTATTATACGTTTAGATGCTGAAGGTGTGTTCTCCCATGATCATGTGGTTGTGCAAATCAGAAAAACTGCCATGGAGACGGAGTGTGGAGTTCTTCGAGAGACAACATGCAGTTAAACAAGTTGTTATTCAGAGTTGGCGATCTCTACCCCTACATGTGTTGAAGGTAAACATTGACGGAAGTTCTCTATCGGACAATGAAAAGGGAGGCTAGGGTTTTATAATACTAGACTCTGATGGTGATATCTATCTATTGGGAGCAGGGCGGTTGGATTGTGTTCAAGATGCACTCCATGCGCACGGCCCAACAAAATGGGGGATGACGAACGTTGTGGTTGAAACGGATGTCCGAACACCGGTTCAAGCAATATAGACTACAGACTTCGACTTAGCGCCAAATAGGGTGCTGCTTAGCGAAAAGTGTTCTTGGTACTGAGTTCCAGTGATCTCTTAGTTTTAAAATTTTAAAAATTATACTACTCTCTTACACTGTATCTATACAAATCCGAGACAACTAATTTGAGGTGGAGGGAGTATAATTTTCAAAAATCTGAAAATAATTCAATAATATATATGCTATAGGCTTGCAAAATCTCAACGCGAAATTTTGTGTATCGTGGGCTACACAAAAATAACAAAATCTGATAAAATTTGGAGTTCTAAAAATATGTATACTCAGATCCATACTTTTATCATTTTTTATGAAGTTCAAAATACAAAGTATTTTAAATTACATTTTACACCTTGGTGGAATACACCATTGGTAACATCCAAGATTTGCTTTCATGTGGATACCCATGAAGCTTCCTCTATGAAGAAAATCTTGGACTCCTTTTGTATGCAATCTAGTCAAACTCCAAGGTGGGCTAAATCGGATATTATTTTCAGCAAGCATGTTGACCAAGGTACTCCCAAAACTATTAAGCAAAAAAATTATGTCCCTCTCATTGAATCCTCCTCATTCACCTTGGCCATCCTCTCATCCTTCCTAGCAAAGATATAGCTTCGGCCTATGACTTTGTAATAGACAAATTCAAAACCAAGCTCACTACCTACAAAGCTGATCACTCGTCTCATGCAGCCCGTCTTAGTCTCATTCAGTATGTCTTTACCACTATCCTTGTGTACTATATGACCAACATCATTTCCCCAAAAATTTCATCTCAAAGCTGAATGCTATTATTAGATCCTTCTGGTGGACAGGCAACACTCAAGATAGATCTAGTAAAGCCCTTTGTCTTCGGGCATGGAAGGATGTTTGTGCTCCCCAAAAATAAGGAGGTCTTGGAATCATGAACTTTCAAGCTATAAACTATGTCCTAATCCTCATGGCAGCCTAGCGCATTGCTCAAACTCCTGATGACTTTCTTCACAAAGTTCTCAAAGAAAAATACTTTCCAAACTCTACCATATGGTGTCCAAGTGAAATATTCTGAAATCATCTTTTTGGGCCTCTATTCTCAAAGTCTTGCCTATTCTCAAAGCCAACTCCTACTACCAATTACCCAAGGAATCATCTCCCTTTGGAACACTCCCTGGTGCAAGGACTGGATAAAAATATATGAATGCCTTATTATCCAAGACCAAAATTACAAATATCTAGCAAAAGTCAGTGATCTTTGGTACCTAAAGGAAAAAAGTCTTGAATAATCATCTTATTGACTCCCTGTTCGAATAGCCTTTGGCAGAGTACATTAAGCAAACAACTATAATTGCAGCTCAAGAGAACGACTTGCTTTGCTAGAAGCTTACTTCCATAGGAAAGTGTAATTCTAAAAGTGCATATTATACTTGCTTGCAATACTTACAAGAAAGAGGAGAACCACGACCAAGACAAATTCCTACAGAAACAATATGCCTTCTGAACCTGATTTGGAAATTGAAGGAGATCCTTCCAAGAATTCAGGTTTTTGCATGGAGGCTTCTTCGGAAAGCAATTCCCAGGGGTGCTCAGGCTGGAAAGTATTATAAGCACATAAGTAAACTTTGTTGAAGATGCGGCCTCGAGGAGGATAACATTCACCTTTTATTTACTTGTCAATATGTTAAGGCCGCATGGTTCAGCTCGCCATGGCACATCAGGATGGAGAACATTATTCATGACAGTCATTCTCTCACGGATATTATCCAAAATCTTCTTAGCATGAGCCACCCTTATATTTCCATTCAGAATCTTCTAACTTTTCTTTGGTGTATATGGAAATCTAGGAATGCCTGTCTTTTCAACATGAAACAAGGGAAGCCTTATTAAATTATCATTAATTTTTAGGCAATCCTCAAATCAATGGATCTCCTTGAACTTCCCAATTCTTCTTCTTGGTTTTCATGCAAGCACAAGGAAGATCAGCAGAAGAAGGATAAATTAAGTCAAAATATCAAGTCCAATCATGTGGAGAACGAGCATGAAGCAATAATCTACTCTTACACAACCTGAAAAAAGGTTGAATCCCCAGATGCCATAGGTTCTGATTTCATAGGTCTCGGTAGGGGCGGAGCCCAATGGGCCGACCGTGATGCACAGGCATCAGGGTCCAAAAATATTTTTAGTAGTACTTACCATCAAGAAAGGGCCTGTGCATCAGGGTGGGCTAGGTGTTGTGCATCAGGGTGGAATCGATGGGCCGCAAGTAGTGCATCAAGGCTATTGGGTGTTGGCCTTCCCCGCGCCCGTGGCTGCCGAAGCCTCGTAGTGTCCACGTACGACTACAACTGCTCTCTTCTCACGTACCTAGCGACTCAAGCTAGAAAAAACGTGTAGCGACTCCGCTTGATCGATCAAGCATCAAAGGGGAAAAAATAGGAAACCAAGCGTCAGGCGGCGAACAGGAACCAAACAAGATCTCCACAGGCTCCGCACGCACTACGTAGGACGAGGCACAAGTAGCAGGCCAGCAGGCGTGGAGATCTTCCAATCTGATCTTCCTTCATTCGCCCATGGTCAATGGTCCGGCTTATTTTCTTTCATAGTGGCCGGTGTTGTGATTATACAGATTCAATTCCCCACCGGTAAACCCCTAAATTTATTTGTTGCAAAAGTTGTTGTACCTGATATCTCAAGAAAACTGTAGCTAGGATTTATGTGCCACATACGTATGTATATGAGTTTATTGGACAAATTCTCAGTATTTATTATCAATTGTAGGTACACCATGGACAATCTTCTCAAGAAAAAATCAGTAGCAAACATCAATTGGAAACAGGAGATTCAATTGGTTTAGTATTTTATGCCTTTCAAGCATTGACCTACAAAAAACTTTAGTTTTCGAAATGGGGAGCGGAGGCCCGGCCTATGCATCAAGCGATGTATACAGCCTTTATTTATTATTAGAACCACATTTTTTGGTAAAAGCCATTATAAAGATGATACAAACCGGAACCGCCAAAGCTAAACAATGAGCACAAAGATAACTATCACCAGCTCCCCAATGAGATATGTCAAACCCCTACCCACCTGTTTTGACCCCCCATGGTCACCCACACTGTTGCCACTCGCCAAGAGAAGCTGAAGTGCCTTGGCACGGCGGCACGAACTTAGGTGAAAGGAGTCCTAGAACCGCACAACATATCCACAGAGTTGCGCCCACGCACACGCTCCGGATGTCGCCGCCTTCAAAATCGTCTGTCAACCTGTTGCCGACATGTAGATCAATGCGCAGACACTTGCCACACCAGCCACTGACACCACCTCAGTGCCAAGCAGCACCACCCTCGCGCACTAGCCGCTCCACCCTCCTTCCGCTTCCGTCCGACGTTGCTCCACAGGCGAAGCTCCCAGGAGAGAACGCGATACCGACACCGCAGCACCGCCATTGCCCGACCCAAAGAACTTAGGGTTTCCCCCGGAGTAGCACGATTGAAGTCAACACAAGGTGCACGGCGATGCCTTCATCAAAGTAATGACGTGGTAACGCCGCCATAGTGAAGTGGTATATCAGGGTGACTCATGTTCTAGCTCCGCCCCTGGGTCTCGGTACCTTCATTCAAGCAAAAGGGGAAGCATGTCATCTACAACTATATATTCAAGCTTCCACATCCTCTACAATTTCTGTTCTCCAAGCTGAAGCTAAGGCTATGCTTCTTGCGATAGAAATTGCATAAAAACTTGGCATAAGTAAACCACTTCACTAGTGGAAAACGGGCCTCCAGTCCCGGCCCGTAAGGGGCTTTAGTCTCGGTCCTGGTAACCGGGACTAGAGGGGCGGGACTAAAGGCCCACCCATTAGTCCCGGCCCTCTTACCAGCCGGGACCAATGGGTATCCACGTGGTTGTCTCTGCGGGCGCTGGGTGCCCCCCATTAGTCCCGGTTCGTATTACGAACCGGGACAAATGGTTCGCTGCCGCGGCAGAATTTTAGGCACTTTCTCTGCCGCGGCAGAGAATTTAATTTGTATTCTTCTTTTTCATTTCAAAATAGTTTTCTACGCTACCACATACCGTACATGTTCGTGCATACATAAGATAACTTCTCTTAAGATCGAACATACAAATATATACATGATAGTTACACATGGAGATCACAATTATCGGGACTAGAGCCCGTCTATTCAATTACACGGTCGGGGATCATCGGCGCCTATTCACACTAAATTCTCCGGCGTCATCTATCATCTCGTTCATCAAGAATCCTGCCAGTTCTTCAGCAATTGCTACTACGCGTTGCTGTGGTAGGAGTTGATCCCGCATTTTCTCGAACTATATAAGAAAAGGAGATCAATATGAATATCAATCATGATAACAAAAAGTGACGGTAATAAAAATAATGTTATGAATGTATTGCTTACATCGACTCTATAATCATTCAGCTCACTAGTAAACGTGCGAATGAACTCACAAACGTAGAATCCACATAGATTCGTCCCCTGTGGCTGCCTCGCGCACTTTACGAGAATAGAATTCAATCAAAATAATAATCCAGCATCATAATTGTATTGAAACTAGAAGTAACTACTACTTACCGAGACCGGCTTAAACGTCAGCTTCTCAGTAAAGTCACCCGTAACCACACTCTTGAACTGGTTCCAAACCCTACCTGGTAAATAAAATGAATGAGTTATTTATTACGTGATATCTCAGGAAATCAACGAAAGAGACCGCTATAGCGCGAAAATTACCTCTGGAGCATGCCCTGCATGTCACTAAACTGTTCCAGGGGTCTCTTTAATGGGTCCATGACTTCAACTCTTCCCTTATCAAGTTGAATGTCCATGAGAATCCAGTGGAAACTGTACACGTTTATATATACATCAGTAACTCATCAATTACACTTAACATCGAGTAAGCAAAAGAGAATGTGTACAATAGAGTAAGAAACTCACGCGAAATTGTAAGGAAACAGTATGTGGTCACAGAAATTTTGCTCCGTTAGAAACCTTAGAAGGTTTTCCTGTGTGTCCTCGGGTTTTTCCTTTAGCGTCCGACAATGTATTTTATCTGGGTCAATGAACCCAACATTGAAGATTGACCTTCTTTTACATTCCATGATCTTCATTCTGCATAATAATAGAGTACAAAACGATATGATTAGGATAATTACATGCAATGAACTGAACAACTGAAAAAAATGAACAACTTATATATAGACAATGAATTCAACAACTTACAGACAATAGCAACTCATGAGACTTTTGTCGAGGGCGTCGAAAGTGTATAACTAGAAGAGTTCTAGAAACTCAACATGGACCTCTTCTTCTCGGAAGTAGTAGTCATGTGGGACTTTCGCCACGATCATTATTATCTCCTCCTTTACGGCTTTCAAGTACCATTTATGTAAACTCCGCATTTGTGTTGGCAGTTATTGGAACTGCTCAAAGCTGACCAGAGGCTTCCCTGGGACATATGTAGGGACTACCTGAGCCTTGGGTAACTTGTCGTCCTGGGAACCTAGCAATTCCTCAACAGTCACATTCATAGCGGTCACAAGCTTCTTAGTTTCTTCCATATCCTGCTGGGGAGTGTCATAGGATACCACCTGGAGGGGTGGGGTCGATTTTTTGGCCTATTCCCCGAGCTGGGGGACGTCCTTTCTTTTCCCGGTTGCACTTTGACTTGATGATTTGTTGCCGCTTGCACTTCTACTTGATTTGCTCTTCTTCACTTCCTTCTAAAGTGTGCGTCGATAGTCATCTGGATTATGGTGCAAGTCATATTGCGATTTTGTGTTCAGAAAAGAAAGTGCATACGCTTTTTGCTTCTCGGTGTATACCGGGGCGGGCTCGGGTTTCTTCTTTTGAAGTTGCGCAACACATTCGACCTTTACGATCATGTCGGTTTCCTCGTCAGTATGATCGTAAGGTCTGATAGGAAGATTTTTATGAGGTACTCTTGGGAGGGGCGACATTTGTCGTTTTGGGCTCCTGCGTCGTTTAGTACTAATCGGAGGCTGCGGCGGAGATCGAGATGGACACGGGCTGTGGTGGTCGTATTCATGGGGTGGGCTTCTTGGAGGTGATGGAGGTGAAGGTGACATGCGACCACTCGGAGGCGGTGTTGGCTTTGGCGTCCAGCCTGGAAGCTTGATGTTGTTCTTGTCCCATAGAATGATACCACCCAATACTTCTCCGAGTGTCCTCTCACCTTCAGGTCCAGGGATGTCAAGCTCCATTGAGTCCCACCCCATTGCGATTTCATCCACACCAACTTTAGCATAGCCAGCTGGAATCTCGCGGCCATGCCAGCGTGCGCCGGGTGGACAAGGTAAAGCACATCCGACCGCCACCTTGATGGATAGGTTCTTCACCTTCTGATGGAGCTCACAAGATGCCTGCTCCTTGATTCCATCCACGGGGTAGCCGGGACCGCCATCTACCATACGTGCATCGTCAGAAGGGACCTCCGATTCAGCCACGCTGCTTTTCCGCTGAGATGGGACGGCGGTAATATTGAGTACAGGATCTTGCAGGCGCGCTGCTCCTCGAAGTTCGTCAATCTGTTGCTGATGCATTCGAAGTGTTCCTATCAACTCGGTGAACTTGTCTCCCTCCTCCTCCTGCCGTCGCCTCTTTGCTCTCTCTCGGCTCCTATAAGTATCTCTGTCTTTGGGAAACCCCATCTCCCACGTATAACTAGGGCCAAGGCCTCGTACACGTCCTCGCCACTGCGTTCCCCCACCCGGGATGAAAGTTTCCCGCGCCACTGCGTTCCCGCGCTTTCCACCGGTTCCCACCTCTGTCTCAAATAAAAGGTTTAATACATTACAAAGATTTATGTCTCAAATAAAAGGTTTAATTACATAGATTTATGTCTCAAATAAAAGATTTAATACATTATTACACATCACCAACATCTAGTGTTGTGGTTTTCTTCTGCACCGTAGCCATGGAGAATCTTCATCATTTAACAGGATGCTTGGGTCAGTTTTCACTTTGAAGGGCGGAATTTCATAAAACTTATTGTAATCTTCTGACATGTCTGTCTTATCATCCACTCCCACGATGTTTCCTTTTCCTGAAAGAACGATGTGGCACTTTGGCTTATCGTATTCTGTACTCTTTTGCTTATCTTTCCTTTTTCTCGGTTTGGTAGACATGTCCTTCACATAGAAAACCTGAGCCACATCGTTGGCTAGGACGAATGGTTCATCCATGTACGGAAGATTGTTGAGATCCACTGTTGTCATGCCGTACTTTTTGTCTACATGTACCCCGCCTCCTGTCAGCTTGACCCATTTGCACTGAAACAAAGGGACCTTAAAAGTAGGTCCATAGTTAAGTTCCCATATCTCCTCTATGTACCCATAATATGTGTCAATCTGCCCATTGTCATCTGTTGCATCAAAGCGGACACCACTGTTTTGGTTGGTGCTCTTTTTATCTTGGACAATAGTGTAAAATGTATTCCCATTTATCTCGTACCCTTGACCATACCAAATACATCAGCACCACTACGGGGGACAGGCTTCGTCCGGGTTTCTGCCTTGCCATTGAAATGCTTGCCTTTCTTCTTTAAGGGATGACTGGGCGGAAGAAAACGACGATTGTACGGGTACACATTCTTTCTACATTTATCCAGATATATACTTTCAGTCTCATCTAAACAGTGCGTGCATGCATTGTATCCTTTGTCCGTCTGTCCTGAAATGTTACTAAGAGCAGGCCAATCATTGATGGTTACGAACAGCAACGCTTGTAGGTCAAATTTCTGCTGTTTGTGCTCATCCCACACACGTACACCTGGTTTGGCCCACAATTATAGAAGTTCATCAACTAATGGCCTTAGGTACACATCAATGTCGTTGCCGGGTTGCTTCAGGCCTTGGATGAGCACTGGCATCATAATGAACTTCCGCTTCATGCACAACCAAGGAGGAAGGTTGTAGATACATAGAGTCACGGGCCAGGTGCTGTGACTGCAGTTCTGCTCCCCAAAAGGATTCATGCCATCGGTACTTAGACCAAACCATAAGTTCCTTGCGTCACCAGCAAAGTCCGGAAAGTCTCTCTCGATTTTTCTCCACTGCCGACCATCAGCAGGGTGCCTCAACATCCCGTCTTTCTTACGGTCTTCCATGTGCCATCGCAACAACTTGGCATGCTCTTTATTTCTGAACAAACGTTTCAACCGTGGTATTATAGGAGCATACCACATCACCTTGGCAGGAACCCTCTTCCTGGGTTGCTCGCCCTCAACATCACCAGGGTCATCTTTTCTGATCTTATACCGCAATGCAGTGCATACCGGGCATTTATCCATATTCTCGTACTTCTCACTGCGGTAGAGGATGCAGTTATTAGGGCATGCATGTATCTTCTGCACGTCTAATCCTAGAGGGCAGACAAGTTTCTTTGCTTCGTACGTATTGGAGGGCAATTGGTTATTTCTTGGAAGCAGCTTCTTCATTATTACCAGCAACTTTTCAAATCCCGAGTCAGTCATACCGGTCTCTGCCTTCCACTTCAATAATTCCAGTGTGCTACCCAGCTTCTTCTGGCCATCTTCACAAGTTGGATACAGCAATGTGTTGTGGTCCTATAACATCTGCTCGAACTGCAACCTCTCCTTTTCTGTGTCGCAGTCTCGCCTTGCATCGCTAATGACCCGACCAAAATCATCAACAGGCTCATCTGATTCCCGTTCTTCACCCCCTTCTTTTTCATTATCTTCAACTGCGGTATCATCGTATTCAGGGAACATAGATCGGTAGTTGTCATCTTCGTTCTCCTCTTCATCGCCGTCTTCCATCATAACCCCTCTTTCTCCGTGCTTGGTCCAAACATTATAGCCGGAAATGAAACCGGACCAAAGCAGGTGGCTCTGAATGACTCTTGAGGAAGTGTGAGCCTGCTCATTCCGACATTCAACACATGGACAACACATAAAACCATCCCGCCGCTTGTTCGCCTCGGCCACAAGGCGAAAAGAACGCACGCCTTCTTTGTAAGCGTCAGAGCGTCAGTCACCGTACATCCATGGGTGGCTCATCTGCATCATACAACCATGCATATATATCAAACGCAAACATGATGCTTAAATTAGTACCACGCAGTCAAAACGAGAAAATAGTTGCTAACCTTTTAGGACACTTCAAAACAAAGAGGAGAAACCTTAAGTGTCGCTTTGGCACCTCATATCATATTTTGTCTTGTGTGAACTCAAGTGGCATCGCTCTAATAGGCATGTCACCGAACACCTCTAGTGCATATGAAGAAAAAAGTTAGCACAAAGTTTATACCCACCTCTCACTTAGAAAAAAACAGGAGAGAGTGGAGGGCTGGGTGCATATTTATAGGGACAGGCCATTAGTCCCGGTTTGAGATACAAACCGGGACTAAAGGTTCTGCCAGGAGCACGCGCGCCGGCCCAGAACCATTAGTCCCGGTTTGTATCCTTACGGACCGGGACATAGTTCCTCGGCCTCCTCGGGCCGTCTGGTTCGAACCATTAGTCCCGGCCCCAGCCACGGCCGGGACTAATGGCCCGAACCAAAGGCCCATTTTATACTAGTGCTTCTTCTATCAGACAACAAGCTTTTGGCACAAAATAGACTCTGAGTTCATCCATTGGAATACTAGAGATACTCTTGCTAGAATTCTAAATTCTATAGAAAAAACTCAAGCAAGAGTGTCTCATATTCATAGAGACAATAACAAGATAGCTCACATCTGTGCTCATCACCTATCCTTATATGCTCTTCGACAGCGCATCCTCATCCATGCTGCCCTTTTTCTCTCTAGATTTAATCAAGTAGATTAGCAGGAGTTTGTAATACATAATGTACACTTTTGTTGAGCATACTACTATAGTTATCTGGAGACTTAATCCTGAGCAAAAGGCAGCCCTCTCATGCCATCAGCCGCGCACGATGAGCCCATCTACCGCGTATGCCGCCGCTGCTTGTGGGCTCCTCGTTGTTTGGGTTGCTGCTTGTGGGTCCAGTGAGGCCACGACAATTTCATCCTCACACGGTTGCATCCCCTGCCCGCAGAACCCAACCCCAGCCCCGACCTCCAGCTTCTGTACCTCTCCCCTTCGTACTCTCCTCTAGGGTTGTGGCCATGGCCGCCGCCGCCGCCGCTTTTCACTCAACCTCCTCTCACCACCGCTGCTCTCCCTGCCCTCTCGCGTGCTCGCCGTGCCACCGCCGCTGGCTCTAGGAACTCCACGCCGACGCTCCCCTAGCCCCATCATGGTGCCCTCCTCCTCTCCCTAGATTCCTCCTCCCCTGCGCTCTTCCCCTTCAACTAGCGGGAAATGGTTGGCGGCAAGGGAAGGTAGTAGCGTCGAGCTGAGGGAGGAAGGAGTACATGATGGGTTCGTAGCATGGAAAACAAAAAATTTCTACCGCAAGAACGAACAAAACCCAGATCTAATCTAGATAAAATCCAAGATCTAATCTATTAGACATGTGCAACGAGATAGATAGGAACTAACCCTCGTAGATCCGAAAGCGTTAACGAGATTAGATCTCGTGGTTGATGTAGTCGATCACTTGCTGATCTCAAGATCGTGTGGACGATCCTTCCGGTGTCACGTTCCGGCAGCGCTTCCGCAGTCGGTCAAGTGGACGATCCTTCCGGCGCCGCGTTCGGGCAGCGCTTCCGCAGTCGGTCACACGTGCGGAGTCGAAGCAGACCTTCCTCTCCTCGTTCCAGCAAGCAGCGGAGGTAGTAGATCTTCTCCACGGAATCACAGCAGCACGACGGCGTGGTGGTGGTGGTGGAGTAGAGAATTCTGCAGGGCTTCGCCTATGCATGTGCAGAAGAAAGGAGGAGGAGAGAGGCGGCAGAGATTGGGAGTTATGGAGGAGGGGCAAGGGGTGGCGCCTCCCCCTTCTATTTAAAGGAGGGAGGGCACCTGGGAGGGGGAGTCCTAGTAGGACTCCCCACCTCCTTGGGCCGGCGGATTGGGGAGGGGGGGAGGAGTCCACCTCCCCCACGACTCCTTGTCTTGACCCACCAGGACTCCTTGATCCCTATCTTGATTTTCAAGTGAACTCCAAGAAATCTTCTAGAACCTTCCGGAACATTCCGAAACCTTCTAGAATCCTCATACAAACACTCCGGAACATTTCCTAACTCAGAAAATGATCCCCAATATATGAATCTTATTCTCCAGACAATTCCGGATCTCCTCGTGATGTCCCGGATCCATTCCGAGACTCCGAACAACATTCGGTCTCCAACGCATATTCCATATCTACTTAAAACAACTTCGAACCTTAAGTGTGTCACCCTACGGTTCGTGAATATGCAGACATGACAGAGACACATCTCCTATCAATAACCATCAGCGGACCTGGAGATCCATAATGGCTCCCACATACTCAACGATGACTTCATGATCGATTGAACCATTTACATACGAAACCAATTCCCTTTGTCACGCGATACTATACTTATCCGAGGTTTGATCGTCAGCATCTCCATACCTAGTTCTACCTCGTTACTGATAACTACTCTTTACTCGTTTCGTGATATGTCATCCCTTGTGACCCAGTCACATGCTTGCAAGCTAACTAGATGACATTCCACCGAGAGGGCCCAGAGCATATCTATCTGTCAGATGGACAAATCCCAATCTTGGTCCATGCGCTTCAACACATACTTTCAGAATACCCAATGACACCTTTATAACCACCCAGTTACGAAGCGGTGTTTGATGTCATCAAAGTACCCATCCGGTGATGGTGATTAACATAACCTCATGGTCGAAGGATTAGGTTACTATGCATTTAAAAGCTTACAGCATTACGAACTTAATGACTTGATCTTATGCTACGCTTACTATGGGTGTATGTCCATCACATCATTCTCCTAATGATATAACCTTGTTATTAATCGCATCCTTATGTCCATGATCAGGAAACCATGATCATCAATCAATCAACAAGCTAGTTCAACAAGAGGCTTACTAGGGACTCTTACATGTTTACAAAACACACATGTATTAGTGTTTCCTAATAATACAATTATAGCATGGGATGTAAACATTCATCATAAACACAAAGATATAATAATAATCACTTTTATTATTGCCTCTTGGGCATATCTCCAACAGTCTCCCGCTTGCACTAGAGTCAATAATCTAGATTACATGGTAATATACCTAACACCCATGGCGTTCTGGTGTTGGTCATGCTTTTCCCTAGGGAGAGGTTTAGTCAAAGGATCTGCCACATTTAGATCAGTGTGTACTTTGCAAATCTTTATGTCACCATGTCGGACATACTCGCGAATAGCGTGGAAACGTAGCTTGATGTGCTTCAGCTTGCTATGTCACCTTGGCTCCTGTGCATTAGCTATGGCACCTGTGTTGTCACAACAGATGGCCATCGGGTCCAACGCACTAGGAACCACGCCAAGTTCAGTAATGAATTCCTTCATCCAAACGGCTTCTTGTGTAGCCTCCGAAGCAGCTATGTATTCCGATTCTATTGAAGATTTCGCCACAACGCTTTGCTTCGCACTCCTCCAGCTCACTGCAGCACCATTCAAAATAAATACGTATCCCGATTGTGACTTTGAGTCATCCGGATCGGTGTTCCAACTAGCATCGGTGTAACCGTTTACAACAAGCTGTTCATCACCTCCATAAGAAAGAACCATATCCTTAGTCCTATTTAAGTACTTTAGGATATTCTTGACCGCTGTCTAGTGCTCCATTCCAGGATCACTTTGATATCTGCTAGTCAAACTAACAACATGTGCTATATCCGGTCTTGTACATAGCATGGCATACATGATAGAACCTATGGCCGAGGCATAGGGAATATTATTCATTTTCACTCTATCTTCTGCCGTAGCTGGACTTTGAGTCTTACTCAAGGTCTTACCTGACAACATGGGCACGAACCCTTTCTTGCTATCTTCCATTCTAAACTTCTTTAGAACTTTGTCCAAGTATGTACTTTGTGAAAGCGCTATTAGGCGTCTTGATCTATCTCTATAAATCTTGATGCCTAGAATGTATGCCGCTTCGCCAAGATCCTTCATTGAAAAACTATTATTCAAATAGGTTTTGATGCTATTAAGAAGTTCTATATCATTCCCAATCAACAATATGTCATCTACATATAGTACTAGGAATGCTAAAGAGCTCCCACTCACATTCTTGTAAATACAAGCTTCTCCATAAGTTTGTATAAACCCAAAGTTTTTGATTACTTTATCAAAACGTTGATTCCAACTCCGGGATGCTTGCTTCAGTCCATAAATGGAGCGCTGAAGTTTGCATACCTTGTCAGCATCTTTAGGATCGACAAAACCCTTGGGTTGTACCATATACAACTCTTCCTCAATGTCACCATTAAGGAACGCCGTTTTGACATCCATCTGCCAAATCTCATAATCGAAATGTGCAGCAATTGCTAACAAAATCCTCACAGACTTTAGCTTCGCTACTGGTGAGAAAGTCTCATCATAGTGAACTCCTTGAATTTGTCGGAACCCTTTCGCGACAAGTCGAGCTTTATAGACGGTAATATTACCATCAGCATCTGTTTTTCTCTTGAAAATCCATTTGTTCTCGACAGCCTTGCGGCCATCCGGTAAGTCCACCAAAGTCCACACTTGGTTTTCGTACATGGATCCCATTTCGGATTTCATGGCTTCTAGCCATTTGTCGAAATCTGGGCTCACCATAGCTTCTTCATACGTCGCAGGGTCATCAGCGTTGTCCACCAACATGACGTTCAAGGCAGAGTCATACCAATCAGGAGTGGTACGAACCCTCGTTGACCTGCGAGGTTCAGTAGTAACTTCGTTTGAAGTGTCATGATCATGATCATTATCATTAGCTTCCTCTTCAATTGGTGCAGGTGGCACAAAAACATCTTCCGGTGTTGTGCTACTCTCAAATCTGAGAGAAGGTTCAATAACCTCATCGAGTTCTACTTTCCTTCCAGTCACCTTCTTCGAGAGAAATTCCTTCTCAAGAAAGGATCCATTCTTTGCAATGAAAACTTTGCCTTCGGATCTATGATAGAAGGTATACCCAATTGTTTCTTTAGGGTATCCTATGAAGACGCATTTCTCCACTTTGGGTTCTAGCTTATCAGGTTGTAACTTCTTTACATATGCTTCGCAACCCCAAACTTTAAGGAACGACAACTTAGGTTTCTTACCAAACCACAATTTGTACGGTGTCGTTTCAACGGATTTAGATGGTGCCCTATTTAAAGTGAATGCGGCTGTCTCTAATGCATAGCCCCAAAATGATAAGGGTAAATCTGTAAGAGACATCATAGACCGAACCATATCTAAGAGGGTTCGATTACGACGTTCGGACACACCATTACGCTGTGGTGTTCCCGGCGGTGTCAACTGCGAAAGTATTCCACATTTCTTTAAATGCATGCCAAACTCATAACTCAGATATTCACCTCCGCGGTCAGAACGCAGAAATTTAATCTTCTTGTTACGATGATTTTCCACTTCACTTTGAAATTCCTTAAAATTCTCGAAAGTTTCGGACTTATGTTTCATAAAGTAGACATACCCATATCTACTTAAGTCATATGTGAAAGTCAGAACATAACGATATCCACCACGCGATGCTACACTCATTGGACCGCACACATCGGTATGTATTATTTCCAATAAGTCTGTAGCTCGCTCCATTGTACCAGAGAATGGAGTCTTAGTCATTTTTCCCATTAGACATGCTTCGCATCTTTCAAGTGATTCAAAATCAAGTGATTCAAAATCAAGTGATTCAAGAAGTCCATCAGAATGGAGTTTCTTCATACGCTTCACTCCAATGTGACCAAGACGACAGTGCCACATGTATGTAGAATTATCATTCAATTTTATTCGTTTTGCATCTATGTTGTGAACATGTGTATCACTACTATCGAGATTCAGTAAGAATAAATCATTCATCTCAGGTGCATTACCATAAAAGATATTACTCATATAAATCGAACAACCTTTATTCTCGGACTTAAAAGAGTAACCGTCTCGTAATAAACAGGATCCAGATATAATGTTCATGCTTAACGCAGGCACCAAATAACAATTATTCAAATTTAAAACTAATCCCGAAGGTAGATGTAGAGGGAGCGTGCCGACGGTGATCACATCAACCTTGGAGCCATTTCCAACACGCATCGTCACCTCGTCTCTTGCCAGTCTTAATTTATTCCACAGCTCCTGTTTCGAGTTATAAATATGAGCAACCGAACCAGTATCAAATACCCAGGTACTACTACGATTACTAGTAAGATACACATCTATAACACATATATCAAATATACCTTTCTTCTTGATGTTGCCGTTCTTTAGATCCGCCAGGTACTTGGGGCAGTTACGCTTCTAGTGACCAGCACCCTTGCAGTAGAAGCACTCAGTTTCAGGCTTAGGACCAGCCTTGGGCTTCTTAGCAGGTGCGGCAGCTTTCTTGCCGTCCTTATTGAAGTTTCCCTTGTTCCTATGCTTGCCCTGTCTCTTGAAATTGGTGGTCTTATTGACCATCAACACTTGGTGCTCCTTCTTGATCTCCACTTCAGCAGTTTTCAGCATGGACGATAGTTCAGGCAACGTCTTGTTCATGCAGTGCATGTTGTAGTTCATCACAAAGTTCTTGTAACTTGGTGGCAGTGATTGAAGGAGATGGTGAATCCCCAATTCATTAGGAATCGATATTCCCAACTCTTGGAGCTTCTTTGCGTACCCAGACATGGTGAGCACGTGCTCGCTAACGGAGCTTCCCTCTTCCATCTTACAGTTAAAGAACTTTTCGGAGGCCTCATAGCTCTCCATGGCCGCGCGAGTCTCAAAAATTAGCCTGAGCTCCTTAATGATCTCGAACGGGTCGTGGTGCTCAAAACGCTTTTTGAGCTCCGCTTCTAAACCGTACAGGATGGCACACTGAACTGTGGAGTAATGATTTTTTCCGAGTGGCGTAAACATTCTTTACGTCATCGGTGGCATCATCTGCAGGTGGGTCACCTAGCGGTGCTTCGAGCACATAGGTCAACTGACCAGCCCTGAGGACGATCTTCAGTCCACGGAACCAGTCCGTGAAATTGCTTCCATTGTTCTTAAGCTTTTCTTTCTCTAGGAACGCATTGAAATTGATGGAGGGGGTCGCCATAATCTACAACAATTTGCAAGTAGTTTAGACTAAGTTTATGACAAATTGAGTTCATATTTAATTCTTAAACTAACTAGGTGAACTCCCACTCAAAACAACATCCCTCACATTGTCTTAGTGATTACACGAACCAAGTCCACTACACCAAGTCCGATCTTCACGAGAGAAGATGTAGTTTCATCGGCGAACAATCTTCATGTTCATCGTATCATTTATATGACTCATGCTCTACCTTTCGGTATTCCGTGTTCCGAGACCATGTCTGTACATGCTAGGCTCGTCAAGATAACCTTAGTTTCCGCATGTGCAAATCTGGCTTGCACCCGTTGTATGCACACGTAGAATCTATTACATCCGATCATCACGGGATGCTTCGAAACGACGAGTCTTAGCAATGGTGCCAACTAAGGGTGAACACTTTATTACTTGATATTTAGTGAGAGGGATCATCTTATAATGCTACCGTCGCGATCTAAGCAATACAAGATGCATAAAGGATTAACATCACAGGCAATTCAGAATTAGTGTGATATGATATGGCCTTTTCTTCTTGCGCCTTTGATCTCCATCTCCAAAGCACGAACATGATCTCCATCATCACCAGCATTGCGTCAAGGTCAGTGGCGCCGCTTCATGGTTGTCCATCATCACCAGCAACTATTATAACTACTTGGAATAAAGCTATTACAAGATGAATAGACACGCAGGTCTTAACAGAATTAAAGACAACCATTAGGCTCCTGTCGGTTGCCATATTACAACAAGGATCATTGCATACATCAAATACAATCATAATCACATGATGGCCATATCACATCACAAAACCCCTGCAAAAACAAGTTAGACGCCTCTAATTTTCTTTGCATGTTTTACGTGGTTTGTGCTTTCGCATAAGACCGATCTTACCTACGAACAAGGACCACAACGTTGATACAAGTGTTGTCAGATGCTCATTGTAAATTGAATCTTAACTATGGTGGGAGAGACAGACACCCGCAAAGCCACTTGTGCAAAGCAAGTTGCACGTTAAGCGTGGAGCAAGTCTCATGTGCGATGACATGTAATGTTAGCCCGAGCCGCTTCATCCCACCATGCCGCAAGATGCAAAGTACACGCTAAGACACCGACAACAAAAGCATCAACGCCCACAAAAACATTGTGTTCTACTCGTGCAACACATCTACGCATAGATACGGCTCTGATACCACTGATGGGTTCGTAGCATGGAAAACAAAAAATTTCTACCGCAAGAACGAACAAAACCCAGATCTAATCTAGATAAAATCCAAGATCTAATCTATTAGACATGTGCAACGAGATAGATAGGAACTAACCCTCGTAGATCCGAAAGTGTTAACGAGATTAGATCTCGTGGTTGATGTAGTCGATCACTTGCCGATCTCAACATCGTGTGGACGATCCTTCCGGCGTCGCGTTCCGGCAGCGCTTCCGCAGTCGGTCAAGTGGACGATCCTTCCGGCGCCGCGTTCGGGCAGCGCTTCCACAGTCGGTCACACGTGCGGAGTCGAAGCAGACCTTCCTCTCCTCGTTCCAGCGAGCAGCGGAGGTAGTAGATCTTCTCCACGGAATCACAGCAGCACGACGGCGTGGTGGTGGTGGTGGAGTAGAGAATTCTGCAGGGCTTCGCCTATGCCTGTGCAGAAGAAAGGAGGAGGAGAGAGGCGGCAGAGATTGGGAGTTATGGAGGAGGGGCAAGGGGTGGCGCCTCCCCCTTCTATTTAAAGGAGGGAGGGCGCCTGGGGAGGGGGAGTCCTAGTAGGACTCCCCACCTCCTTGGGCCGGCGGATTGGGGAGGGGGGAGGAGTCCTCCTCCCCCACGACTCCTTGTCTTGACCCACCAGGACTCCTTGATCCCTATCTTGATTTTCAAGTGAACTCCAAGAAATCTTCTAGAACCTTTCGGAACATTCCAAAACCTTCTAGAATCCTCATACAAACACTCCGGAACATTTCCTAACTCAGAAAATGATCCCCAATATATGAATCTTATTCTCCGGACAATTCCGGATCTCCTCGTGATGTCCCGGATCCATTCCGAGACTCCGAACAACATTCGGTCTCCAACGCACATTCCATATCTACTTAAAACAACTTCGAACCTTAAGTGTGTCACCCTACGGTTCGTGAATATGCAGACATGACAGAGACACATCTCCTATCAATAACCATCAGTGGGACCTGGAGATCCATAATGGCTCCCACATACTCAACGATGACTTCGTGATCGATTGAACCATTTACATACGAAACCAATTCCCTTTGTCACGCGATACTATACTTATCCGAGGTTTGATCGTCAGCATCTCCATACCTAGTTCTACCTCGTTACTGATAATTACTCTTTACTCATTCCGTGATATGTCATCCCTTGTGACCCAGTCACATTCTTGCAAGCTAACTAGATGACATTCCACCGAGAGGGCCCAGAGCATATCTATCCGTCATATGGATGGACAAATCCCAATCTTGGTCCATGCGCTTCAACACATACTTTCAGAATACCCAATGACACCTTTATAACCACCCAGTTACGAAGCGGTGTTTGATGTCATCAAAGTACCCATCCGGTGATGGTGATTAACATAACCTCATGGCCGAAGGATTAGGTTACTATGCATTTAAAAGCTTACAGCATTACGAACTTAATGACTTGATCTTATGCTACGCTTACTATGGGTGTATGTCCATCACATCATTCTCCTAATGATATAACCTTGTTATTAATCGCATCCTTATGTCCATGATCAGGAAACCATGATCATCAATCAATCAACAAGCTAGTTCAACAAGAGGCTTACTAGGGACTCTTACATGTTTACAAAACACACATGTATTAGTGTTTCCTAATAATACAATTATAGCATGGGATATAAATATTCATCATAAACACAAAGATATAATAATAATCACTTTTATTATTATCTCTTGGGCATATCTCCAACAGTACAAGCATGGGTCTTCTACCATTAGTACTACCAGCGAGGGCGGCCTCCAGCCCCACGAACGGAACATAGAGGAGATACCATTGATATTTTTTCGCTACTGCTTCGCGTGTCTGGTTCAATTGATGTTTTCTTCTCCCTTGTTCTTATTTCCTGCCCAATTTCTATATTCTCTTGTAGGAATTATGTCCAAATTTTTACCATAGTGCATAGTTGTAGTCTCTTTGATCTTCCGTGTGTCGAATTAAATCACTTGTGCGATAGTGCATCTCATCACATTAATCTACCCCTTATTTTGCATGTTTTGATTGCACACCTGAACTGAAGATTTTCCTAGAATAAGTGAAGCATCTTTAGCATATGAGAAGGCTGTGTTGTGATATTTTTAGATTAGTATAATCTATCATCTTTGCCTATAAGCTATAACGGCTGTGGGATTTCTTCTTTCCCTCAAATTTTGTATTCTTGCTGATGCCGCTGGAAATCCTTTTGCAGTACCATGTTTTTTTTGTCCTGTAAGATGACATCTTCGTTGAACCTCCCTCTCAGATTTCAAAATAGAAAATTATAGGGAAAAGGTCCTCATGTAATCACCTTTTGTAGATTAATTATCCATCTTTGATTGGTGCAGAATTGCTTTTGTTGTAGTTTGTTAGTAAAGTAATTTGTGTTATTCTAAATTGGTATGACTCTCCCTTTTTACTTATCTGGAATTCATTCTCTAGCTCTTTCGATGTGGCTAGGGTGGAGGCCGAGCAATTGGGTTTGCATCGAGCTAGGGCGGCCGAGCAAGATGTGTGGCGAGCGGGTCGGGTATGAGCTGCCATTCATGCGACAGGCGGCCGTGGGCGCCCATATCTGCGCTATCGATCTTGTGGCTGGGAGTTCTAGGTCGTTTGTCCCTGCTTTCTTTGCATTTATATTTCCCCTTATTTTCCGGTTGGCTGTTCATCCCTGCTGCATCTTCCTATCTTCCTGACTGTGTTGTTTGGCTTTGTGTTGTTTTTTTGCAGGTTGTCGCGGGGAGTTGCTGGTGGCTGCTGCATTTGTCCCATCCTCTATTGATTGGGTTGCAAGGTTCTTTTTAGGATTTATTGTGACCCTAATTTGCATTTTGCTGATTGCTGTGATTTAGCTTCTTATCTGTGTCCGATTGGTGACATTGTTGCTGGGTCGCGAGTATCGGTAGGAGGTAGGAAATAGCGTGGTATGGTTGGCTTGCTCCGTGCTATTTTAGTCTACTCGATTGTCTGCATTATATCCTCATTTCACCGCTATTGGTCGTTGCGCGGGGATATGCTGCTGGGTGTTGTCGTGTGGTACCATGATTTCTTTCACCCCCTGTGTCTGTGTCGACTGTGCAGTTTCTACTCCTTCCACTTGTCCTTGCTAATGGACTTTATGGAAGTAGTAGGCTAGGATTATCGGTCGGGATGCGAGGAGCAACATAGCCTAGCTGATGTTTTCACTTGGATAGGGAGGACGACCGTTCCAAGAGCAAGTGATATCATGGGCTGATTGAATTATTGGTATATAACCTTATATACTATGCTGCTCCATACCTGCAAATATCTTGGCTATTCATTTGAAGTCATCAACGCTTACTTAAATAAGGTAGCTAGAACATTTCTTGAATTGTGGAAATGGACGATGTTGTTACTCTGACATAAACAAGTCTTTTAGTTGTAGCAGAAATGGACAAGTATATTAGTTGCAGAAATAGACCAAGTCAAATTCATAAGATTTGAGTGTCATAGAGTTTTTACAAACTGGTCAAAAGTATTGAGTCCAGGGAGCTTGAATTATCAAATTTCATATAAAAAAGACATGCTTGGTCTATCAATATGCATCTTTTCCTATGGAAATGGTTAGTGCCATAGCACTATATTATCAGAATGAGTCATTAAGTTTCTGACCTGATTTTTTTCTAATAAGATGTTGGATCCTATATCAGTAGTCCTATAAAAATGGATATTGGAGTCCATACCATAGTTGACTGGATGCCATGGAGTGAAGGAGGGAACAGGGTAAGATCCCATCCTAATGATAGATTTTTATAGTACATCTGTAAGTTCTTTTATAGTTCACGATGCTGGGATCTAGAATATTAGCTATTTGACGGGTACAGTCATAGTGGTAATTTATTTCTATAACTGCCATAAAAATTCAGAGTTGATATAAATAATATGAGATAACTAGAACATTGTGTGTCCTCTCTTAGTACTTAAATATGAGAAATGACTAATACTTCACGCGTCGTTTTCTTAGCACTTCACGGTTGTTCCATGTTCTGAACTAAATATAATTCACAAGCTGCTGTGAAAAATGCCCATTTAGGCGACAGCCATACGAAGCCCTGGTGTTTTTTTATTGTACCTTATTCTCATTCGAGCTGGTATTCACCAGTCAAAAAATTGTTGTTCGCAGTGTGTTTGACTACCTGCCTACACGTGTGTTCACAGGAGCAAGCAGTCTAGGCACGCTGGGCATTCACAAACGCTGACAGGTCTATAAGCACGTGCAATATTCATTTCTTTTTGTTTCAATGTGTGTTTTATAGTAGACAATATAGAATACTCTACGTGGTAGGGAGGCTAGCCGTTGTGATGCCTAGATGCAAGATGGGTACAAATTCATATATAGCTCTGAATCTGTTAGAAAAAGAGAAGCTGCTGACATACTATCCAACTCAGAGTCATAGCTTAGGTCCCAGGATTACGGAGAAAATTATACACACTACTGCTACCTGCTGATATTTTAGGGTAGAACAACAGTTATATGGTTTTCTGTAGAAGATAGTATATTTGGAGATAATATCGACAGGTCCACCTTGGAGATTAACTCGCACGGGTTAGTGTCTGTGATGGAACTTTGTCTTTTTATGTAAGATCTGTGCCGATTTTAGTGCAAGAACAAGCTAAAAACAAATGACTGGTCCATAGTCACTAACTAGGATGACACATTTTTGAGATCTTTTATGGAATATTTAGTGTTTATACAGAACATTTATTAGTTTGAATGTAGACTGAGAATTTACCAAAGTTCGATCAGATTTTGAATCCTTTTCGGAAAAAAGAAAGCCCATAGTGGTTCAATTAGTATTGCGTGTACAGGTTGGCGTGCAAAAGGATGGCTTCTTTTGGACTAGCAGTTTAAAATGTTAGTTACTTTTTATTAGATCTAGGTAAACTTGGTCAGATATTCAAGTTGTTAAAAATACTAGAAAATCCAGTAATCGGACCAAGGATCTCTAATCAATCTGGGTAATTTTAGTTCTTAGGACAAAGTGTAGGAATGGTCTCTTCAGGTTGGACCGAATTCTAGGAAAGTTATAGTTCAAAAAACCTATAGTTCGGGCAACAGTTGCTAAAACTTCTTTTCTGCCAGCACTCGCTATGTATTATTTTAATATTGCAAGATTATATGTGATATTAGAATTTAATATCCAAGTTACATAGAAATATATTGTTATGAGGCATGATTTGTGGGCAAGTGATGTTATTTTACTTTTCATGCTTATGGCTTCCCTGGGGTTGAAATTGTTCTAGAGCTTCACCATCTGAGGAGAATTGCCTACTTGATCAAGTGGTGGTCCAGTGCATCGATGGAATGTCGTCTTCCCTTGGCAATCGCATATCCTGAAATGAGCATGTTGCACTTACACACCCTGTCTTTGACAAGGTATGCCTACCTATGTCTCCATATTTGCCAACCCTATGCCTTACCTTTGTTGCCTCGGAACTAAAATGTCTCTTGTTTGTTTTTCTAGGTGACTGAGCAACTTAATGCTGAATGTGCTTAGAGTTGAGGGGTTCCTTCTGATGGTTGTCGTAAATATCCTTGTTGCGTGCTACTATGCATTCTCTCACAGGGATATATTGGTATGGTGTCAATTGCATTAACATTTCATCTCATCATTTTTTGCCAACAATTATTCAGTTTTTAGTGTACAATGCATTGGTGGAATATGTCCATCATCACATAACCATTGAAGATTTTGATGAGCTGTCCACACTCCTCCAACTCCCTCTAAATAAGTATCTCATTAGGCCATAGTTATCTTACTCTAGCTAAATGCCAGATGTATTTCCCTTCATGCTTGTCTTGAATCCATGTAGACAGTTTACGTCTGCTCAATATTGTCTCTTATATTGCAGTAACTTGAATTTTCATACGAGTTGTGCTACATCTCTACACTTGATATTCTGTTTAATTGCTAATTATCTATCGATTCGGTGATGTTAAAGGGGCATGTATATGAAAATTTACATTTTGAATTCTTATATCAATCAATCATCTAGACCAACTATATGTATCTTTCACCCCAAATATCAACATGAAATTGATAGTCAGACTAAGTTCTTACAGCACCAACTCCATAGTGTAGTGAAATGAAAAGAAATATGACAATACCGTCTCACTAAGGATGTGTGTTTTCTTACAATTTCATTCAAGAAAGTATAAATAACTATGTTTTTTTTCTATTCAAATATACGTTTTTGTTTCCCTTGTCCCGTTCAGGTTGATTCATAAAATACTAACTGAATGTCTGATGCTTTGCTGATAAGAGTTTAATTTAGAATTAGCTTGTTTTCTATTAGATCATGCAACAAAAGAGTAGCACTTCTTTTCTCAAGAGCTTCATTGGGGACCAATACCAAAAAAGTGGTCTGGTTATGATTGGAAAAGGAAAATCCATACTTTCTTCTTTTATGTTCCAGTTGATGAAATACCGTTTTATGTACATATGTAATACAAAGATGTATGGACTGAAAGAGTTGTTCCAAACTAGAAAGGTGGATGATCTGCTACATATGGTATGGCAAAATCTCTTTGACATATAAGTTCAACTGATGAGTTTTTGCTTGGTGATTTTGAGTTTTTGATGCCTTATATCTTGCCATCACGATAGATCCTACTATCTCTGTTCCATAGTATAACCCTTTTTAGCAAGCTAAACAGATTGCTAAACAGACTTATATTGTGGAACGGATGGAGTATTTCTGTAACGGATCACCTGCCGAGGTGGTGAGGTGAGCCTGTCTATTCTAGCTGCAGCCGCACATATCTACCTTCCTGGCCACGCTATTGCCAAGATGCCATTCGTGCCTATTTGTCTAGTATAGTTTAAGCGTGGTCACCACGGAGCCTTGTGAGGCACTTGCCGGAAGTTTCGCGGATGCTGCTCTGCTTGTGTGGGTCAAGGGATGTAGTTGTCGCGAAGTCAGGCGCTCGCGCTGGACCAAAAAAAATTTGTATGTAGGGTGCGTTTGTGTGGATCGATTGGGGGAGAAAAAAGCATAGGAAATAGCGCTGTCACGTTGACCTGTTGGGCTGTGTGGTCTCGGTAGCCTGGCGGTCAGCCCGTTCGTTCCAATTCAACTGCTCCCGAGACCGAGCGTCGAGGGAGGGCACATCATCACGAGACTGTTGTTGCCTGCAGCGTGCCAGATCGAATTTAAATGAATTTTGGTGCCACTCTGGCACCGTCAGTTGTTCAAAAATAAGATCTGCTTTCATTTTTCTTATCTTGTAAAAATGATTTTCGAATTTTTTAAAATAACATGATCGCTAGAGCTTGGGAGCCTAAAATCTCCACTATCTTTCTAAAGAGATAAGGCCTAGCTTTACTTAACTTTAAACTTTAGTTTTTTTTCAGTTTTATTTTGCTCACGGCCATCTAATAAAGTTGCTGACGCCTTAGCGAGGTATTGGGCGAAGATGGTCCACCCCAAGCCGTATGGCACCACCCTGTTTCTTAGACCACCTTCACTAGCATTCTCACGAGGCCTCTCTAGCCCGTTTTTTTATCTGGATGGGAATTTCACCCACTCGTATTCTAAGCATGTCGTTTTTCACCAGATTTGGTCCAACTTTCATCTGGCATTCTCAGGCTGATCCTAACACACCGGGTGTTGCCTAGGAACGCCAAATGAAGCGAAAAAGCGGGTGGGCCAGATATGCCAGTCATAGAAGGCCGAGTTCCCGCCTTCCTCCCCTCCTTCCCTCTGTTTTCTCCCTATTCCCCAACTATCTGCCATAGCTCCCGCCAATTCCCTGAGCTCCGCCCGCCATGCCGCCTAGGAAATTCACCAACCGTCGCACCACCAGCAACGATCCAGTGCAACCAAAGCATAGAAACACTAAAGCACCACAACGGAAGCCAGACGGCTGGACCGACGCAGCCTAGGCGAAGGATTGCCGTCGGAGGAAAATCGAGTTGGACGGCTGGAGGGAAAGGGCGAAGAAGAAGCAAGGTGCCAACAACGAGGCAGAGGCGCATGCGCTCATCGAGGCGAAAGCGGTGTCCGAACGCAGCATGGCGGCTACACGAGCGGCCATGGGCCATCTGTCTCTCCACACGGCGTAGTACGACCTACCGTGGGCAAGCCAGGCCAGCGTTGGATCTCCGGCGAGCTTCTCGCCGTGCTCGCAGATGCTGTTCTTGGAGATCTAGATGATGCCGCACCTGAGGTTCTCGGCGTCCCCCGAATTCGATGGCGACCAGCTAGGTGGATTCAACCCCAACGTGGTCTTCCCCCACTGCCCTGCACCTCATGGTCTGCACGGCTTCAACGCCAACATCAACGTCCCCTTGCTTTCGTCCAAAGAAAGGGTGTCGAATCCTCCACCCAGCTCAGCGACAACGACGCCCGCGGTGCGATCAGCGGAATGTCGGGCGACTCCTACATTGGCGAGATGATTGCTTTCAGCTCTACCACCGGTGGCGGCTCGTTCTTCCCGCAAGAGCAGTCTCGCACCAACGCCGAGCACGACCTTGACTCACATGATCTCGCTGACATCTAGGCGGATGAAGAAGCCGACGATTACCAGGCGTAAGGGGAAGAGGAAGAAGAAGCCAAAGAGAAAATCCTGATGATGATTAATGGCAAGAGGAAGAGGAAGAGGAAGCCGAAGATGGCACCATCGGCCGAGCCCCGCATCAAGTGGACCACCCTTAAAGACAAGTGCCTCACCGAATTATGGAAGTCGACGAGGCTAGACGCGATCAACGCGAATCAAAACTCGGAGAACTATTGGAAGCGTATCAAGCTTGCGTTCGATGAGCGCAACCTAATGGATTCATACTTCAACAAGGTCCACATGGATCACGGCGAGAAGTTCATAATGAATCATTAGGGGGTCGTGCAACGAGCGTGTAGCAAATGGCATGAGATCCAAGAGGAAATCGAGTATCGCCCAATCAGTGGTGCTAGGTATGCAATTCGCCGTCCCTGCACCGAGATTATGTCGTCCCGGCGCCGAGTTCATGCCCTTTTTGCGACTGACACTTTGCCTTGCAACTAGCATGTTCTCTCGCCATGTACCGCGGCGACACGATGACCGAGTTCAGGTTCCCCAGGATCGAGAAATGCTAGCAGTGGGCAGACACTCGTGTGTCACTCGCCAAGGCCAAGAACGATGCATGCAGCCCCAAAGCGCCACCCCAGCTGCCGACGAAGGCTGGCCAAAGCTCGGCCAGAAGAAGGCCAAGGCGCTGAAGGCCATGGGTCCGCCTGTCGGACGGCTTCATGCATCGATCAAGAAGTGCATGGCCGATGCGAAAGCTCATGCCGACAAGAGGGAGGATAAGTCCAAAGAAAGGTGGATCCAGCTGCTATAAAACCAAGGAAAGAAGCTCAACCTACTCAAGGCCAACTTCGCCGAGCTCTGTCTCTAGGTCTTCCAACCCATCATCGAGCTCTGCCACAACGGAGGCGTCGCCGGCTCCTACGGAGTCTATCCCGATGGACGAGTGATCCTTCTTTATATAATTTGAACGCCAAACCTAGTCTACTTGCTTTCGAACGCCGAACTACGTGTTTGGGCAAAAGTGTATCAAACTTGTGTTGATTTTTGGGGCAAGAACTTTCAGTGTTTGGGCAAGAGTGTATCAAACTTGTGTTGTTTTTTGGGGCGAGAAGAACTTTCAAATATATCGCCAATTTTTAGGTTTGTTTGGGAACATGAGTGGCTATTCCCGGACCGAAAGTTTCATCCATCCGGCGCCAATAGTGTCGACACCAAGTTTCATCAATTCGGCGCCAAATAATGCCAGATTTTGGGAAACGCCCACCTAAGTGGAGGTGCTCTTACCATCGCCCATGACTTTGGTTGCCTGCGATCTTGCGGCACTGGTGAATGGAAAGCTCTATTTCCATCTTAAAAAAAGATACTGCTCCCCCGTGTATCCAGAAATTGCCTACCTATATGCAGATTGTAGGCATATACAGTACATACAGCAAACAAGCAGGAGAACAGAGAAACTTACTTCTATTCATCTCAGTACAGGGATGCATCATGCATCGACAAGCCATTGGCGTGAAGCGAATAATAATGATCCAACCAATGTGTATAAAATGCTGCTGTCACGTTTCAGCAGCAGGCAAAGTGATCTCAGTAGAGTCTCGTGAAACAACATCATGGACAAGATCTCAAAGGACAAGTCGCTCTCTCGTTCACGTTTTTACTACCAAGCCTACCTCTCTCTCTCTCTCTCTCTCTCTCTCTCTCTCTCTCTCTCTCTCTCTCTCTCTCTCTCTCTCTCTCTCTCTCTCTCTCTCTTCACAAGTTGCAAGCACCTGAACGAACTGAACTAGGGACATCTGCTTCTTCACCGAACTAGGGATGTCTACTTCTTCACCTGAGCTACGAGGTTAGTTGCGCTGCTGGATTCCGCGCCTCACTGAACTGGGGCCTTCTGGCGCTTCACGTACTGGAGGATCGGCTCCTTCGCCTGCGTTATTATTTCAGAGAAACCATGGCTCAATAATCAAGCACAGCACCAAACGGCTAACCGATCCATGCAGGATATCGGGTGACCAACATGCCAAATGAACTGGATTACGGACAAATAATTTTAGCTCAGTGGAGGGATGTGGCCGATCTTTATCAAGGGAAGAGACGAGCCTAGTGGAGGAATTAACATGAAGTTCTTACCATGCTAGCCTTCCTAGTTCGCTTGCCTTGTTGGGTGCACTGCGTGTCCCCGCTAGCCAAAGATTTTCTGATCCTCTGCCCAAGCACCCCACTCTCCAGAGACGTAGCCGGCTGCAACAAGGCATCACAGTTCATCAAGTTCAAGCTGAAATTCTTAATGGTGCAAGATTGTTGACTACTTGGGGATCAGGCTTCGGTCTTACTTCACGCATGCTGGTCGGAGTCCTGCTGGGGTCCTTCTGCACGGACATATTCTGCTCTGTCTCCGGTATCTCCCGATTACGGGTAAGATCAGATCCGACGGAGTGGAAGCAGCCATTTGTCGAGCCATCTTTCATTTCTTGGTCTGTTGAGAAGACATAGTTGGGGTAATGTCGCAGTGTTTCTGCAGCAGAGACTACTGCCAAATCCAAGGTACAAGGGACATGGAAATGTGGTTACTTGCCACTTACCAGTCATAGGGTGATCTCTGCGGTCAAACTCACCAGGTCCTGGGTTGGTATCAATGGCCTGCATGATGTAGCAGAGTTTGAGATCAACTGGGAATATATAAGTTAGTACTAGTAGAATTAGTACACAAGTAGTGCACATAGCTTGGAGCCGGTGGTCACACAGTATTAGAGAAATTGTAGCATACCATTTCTTCATCACCCATATCGATTTCCAGTATCTTTTTTATCTCAAGCAGCTTCTTGTTGGTGGCTTCAGAGTGAATCACAGCTTTGCCTGTAACACAAAGTGACATGTATTCCCTAAAAGACTCAACTAGTAAATCACATATCAGATCATACTAGCATAACCAGGCTCATAAATTTTAGGGGGAAAAATGCCATAGTATTATATTGTGATAATTGTGATATACTGGGAACAGGAAAATGAGAGGAACAGTTGTCCAAAAATCTTTCATTTTCAATTAATCCAAACGACTTATGAAGCATTCTAGCTGATGCATATCGAAGAAGGATCCACAGGCAATTAGTGCTAAAAGTTTTTATGAAGGAATGGCTATCTTACAAGGGAGCTATTCAACAGTTCTTCAAAAGATAAGCGTCAACATACATAAAGTGATCATTTGAGCATCAGTGATAAAAAGAATCATGAAGTGTGATTAGTCGCTAGTTTGTTGACTTCTTATCCACCAACTGGCCAACTTCACAAGAAATACCATGTACTCCCTCCGATCCAAATTAATTGACTAGAATTTGTCTAGATTCGGATGTATCTAGACATATTTTAGTGCTAGATACATCCAAATCTAGACAAATCCAAGTCAATTAATTTGGATCGGAGGGAGTAATATATGAACCATCCAGAAAAACAGAGGCTAGAATCCAGGAAGGGCATCTTAGGCTTCCGAAAAGTTCAAGTAGTTACCCAATCTTCGGTTGCCTGAATTCTTAACGTATCCATCTTGCACCATTTTGTCAATTAACTTCCGGACTGTGTTCTGGTTGGCTTCCCCATCTAGCTTTCCCTGAAGCTTGGCTATGGTCACATAATCCATCGGAAGTGCATGGTATAATGCCTGTAAACGCAATAATATGTTAGGAAAAACTAGATGCATTAACAAGTCAAGGGTAAAAGGAGGGTCACCTTCATATACATCACATCACCATCATTGCTTTTAGTTCCTTCAGTAGGTGAAATATTTTGCACGCCGGCCTCTTTCTTTATATGAGGAGTTCTGGGATCAGTAGTCTGAAATCATAAAATGATCATGTATTAATGTTAGTGAAGTCAATATATCACATGGTAAATAATAATGTTACTTAGGTTGACCTTGTTAACAGCATAACTATCCTTGCTTGCCCTGGAAAGTAAACCATCTTTAAGTAGCTTCTCCAGAATATCTGAAAAGTGAGTCGTTAGTCTAGTAATTTAATGGAAGTGTAGAAAGAAAGCCTGCATATTACACGGAAGAGTTTTCCCCTGCATTACCTTCCACCATTTCCTGCAAAACATTCAAGTAGTTGTTAATAGCAGGCCGTAGAACTCGTAAAGCGTGTCAATCAAGGCATAGTTTTTTTTACATGCACCAGCCCACAACACATTAGTTTGTCGCTTGCTTGCAAGTTTAGCTACTGCTCCCTCCGTTCCAAAATATAAGATGTTTTAGCCTTTTTCTGAAACACATGGATCTAGACACCTTTTAGTGTGTAGATGTTTTAGCCTTTTTCTGAAACACATGGATCTAGACACAACACATGGATCTAGACAGTGTTTCAGAAAAAGGCTAAAACATCTTATATTTTGGAACAGAGGGAGTATAAAAGATAATTAATCAGTGCAAAACATCAATAATCATTACAAAAAGGGGAAATGACAGCAAGAATTACCATTGATATGTCAGGGAAGTTAGAAAGGACATCTGAAGCATTAACAGTACTGATGTCTCTTGAGCATATCCATTGTCTTAGTTGAGCTGTCATCTCTTCCTCGTGAGCAGGATCTTGAGTATCCTCTGCAAACATATAAAGTTAGGAAAGATCAAGAAATTGACATTATATGAAAAAATTACATACATGCATGAGCAAATAAAGCTCAACTGACCTTCTGAAACTGACCCACTTTGACCTTTGCAATTTCCATCTGTTTCAGCAAGCATATTAGCACCAAAAGCAATATTCCCTCCATTCCAAAATATAAAATGTTTTAGTTTTTGTGAATCGAATGTATCTAGACATCTTTTAGTGTGTAGGTTCACTCCGAATCTACACACTAAAAGTTGTCTAGATACATTCGTTTCACAAAACCTAAAACATCTTATATTATGAAACGGAGGGAGTAGATGCAAATAAGAACTTCATTGAATAAATGTTACCATTAGGAGCAACAACATAACGATCCACTTCAGATGGGCAAACCTGATAGAATCAGGAATCATGTAATGTCAGGAATACTTAGATAAAAACAAAATGAAATATGCATAAGCATTAACATTTGGATCAATGTGTCCATAAAACAATAGAGAGCAAATTAAGATAGTGCTAATAAAACTTATCAGTTAGATGATTATTTTTCTCAAACACACATTTTACGTTGCAAAAGGATATCAATTAGGCCTTTACCTCAGTGTCAGAAAAGTCATCATCTTGGTCAGACTCATGAGCCAAGCTCATGTTATCATCTTCACTTTTATCATTGTTAGCTTCACAAGGGTCAAGGACACTCTTGACCTGCATAAACAAACAAAACATGAGAAGTTTGATTGAATAATACAGCAATAAATTCTGGCCAAACCTGTGCAAATCTCCACTACCTTCAAAGCTAACACAAGATGCTTGCTATTGACACTCCCAATTTCCATTTTCAAGGGGTTCTTGTTCCATATATTTATGGCCTCATTGTCAGCACAGCCCTTAAAAAAGGGAGGCTCGTAATCGTCAGGCTGGCAACATGATAAAATGTGTAAGCTTCAACCAAAAAAGTTGCATAGAACAAGAAAAGTTAAAATCCTTTTTTGTACAGAGCAAAATAGTTAGGTCATCTACAATGGCAGCTGGATGTTTCAATAAATAAATAGAACAAAAGTCACTCACTGTCACATCATCATAGTATAGCAGCTTCATTAGAATAGTTCACTGAACAACAAACAAGAGACATTATCAGCTTAGCACAATCTACTCTAGCCAAATTACAGCATGCAAAAATTACCTCATCTGGCATTTGGTCCAAGGTCCTCATAAGTGAAACCAGCGTTCTGATCATCTTACAAGCAGAGCTTCTGAAAGGTAAATAGTTGCAGCGTCAGGACATTGCAATTTACCATTGATTGGTTACAACCTGCCGAATTTCAAAAATGTATGGTGCCTCTTTTCCGCCAGATTGCACATTGCCTAAACAGTTCGCACTTTTCAGGTAATATTTATCACCTTGTCCATGATGAGTGTTCCATCCGTGCAGTTTTATCATATGTTTATTCTTTGATGAACAAGTGTAATATTTATCACGTTGTCCATGATGAATGTTCCATATTTGCAGTTTTATCATCTGTTTCTCGTTTACATAAGTTATCACTCTCTTTCCCCGTCATAATTGATATACTCTTATCTGAAATTTATAATAATATGTTTGCAAACGGTACTTCTATTATTGGCATCATAGCATTTGTTTCCATATGTGCAACTACAGTGTTGTAAAGGTACAGCTGACAATCTTTAATTCAACAATAGCATGCACATATGGACCAATAAAGATCAATTCATAACAAAAAATTACTTTTGTATGAAAACTGTAGCTACACGGAAGCACAACGTACAAACTTGTAAAGCTAAGGACCATAGTCCACAGAGAACTAACTCAGAGAAAAAAACATAGCATCCAAAAGAGATATGCAAGATACCACCTCATCTGATCAGGAGTGACCTCTGCTGCGTTTGACTTGAATGTAGCACTGTTCTTCTTGCTCCCTGTGCGACTCAGGTTCATTGAAACTTCATCACCCTTTGAATTGGGGTAGCTAAATGAGACTGCATGATAATTATGACACATAATGAGCAAAAGAAAGATGATCCATCAACCATATGAGTTCAACTTAATATGCTACACATTAACCAAACTCTACACAGTGATACTCACAGGCATACTCCTCAATCATTGGGCCTTCTTCCTTCTCACATATACAGAACAGAAGAGTCTTGAGATATTTCTTTTGTAAGGCGTCATATACACCTAAATTCCGCCGCAAGTTAATCACACATAAATAAATAGGAAAAGCACGTCTCCACGTCTAAACATATATCAGAATTTCTTGAATGAGTTCAAAATGTCTAGGACATATTTCACCTTTCTCCATCCAGTCAATCAACCTCCTGGACTCAGCATCCATGGGCATCAGCTTCTTAATCTTCATCTCTGCAACAAATAAGAGGTTGTTTGAGGCTTTGAGTTTATAAAATTCACACTGACTTGCAGATTTTGCATATAGATACTGCGCTTTTTCCTGACCTAGTGCGGGAACAGACTTGTCATTGAAGTACTTCTCCGGGAATAGGCCTCTGATGTAGCTGATATTGTATATAGCAATCCGGAGCAAATTCCTTGTCTGTTTGGTCAGAAGGTCACCAATATCATTCAAACAGATGTATGAGTAACTTAAAACTAAGCATCATGCGCATTTCATCAGATCATATAGATAATTAAAAAAAAATCTCAAATCATCACAAATTGTGTTACTGACAAACAATCTCAAGAGTGAAACACAAATTTCACGAAAAAGTATGGTGTTATATTTTCAATACTGAAACACATAGTGCACCAAATGTCATAGTTTATATATTTTGTTCAAGTACATGCATACACAATATTGCAGAGCAGGATGACCATGCGAATATAGGATCATATATTGATATAATTCCTCAAATCTGTCAACTTAACATAGACCACAACATTGCAGCTGTGGGCAAACAGGTACACGAGAAATGCAAGGAAATACTATCTTATAGGGAATAATCCACCCAGCTTTTCAAAGGAAAAGCTATCAAAACTTGGTGATCAACTGCTAATCCTGCAAAGTATTTGTCAAAACACTATCCAATTACCAAAAACTTGTAATATCTAACATGAGGGAGACCACAGTTTGTGTTTTAGTTTCCAAACATGCCAAGAGAAGTTTTGCCAAGTCTTACATATAATTCCTAAAGGCAGAACATAGATTAAAAAAATGACAGCATAGCAGAACAAAACAACTGAAAAGAAGCTCTTATGATTCCAAAATCTGGTACAAAGATACAGCACCCTGGGTTCAAAACAGCAGAAACTCGAACATAGGTATGTTTACTGCACCACTGGAAGCAGTCAAACAACACAAAATCTCACTCCTAGAAAGAGAACTAGTATAGTCCAACTCAAACTCAGATTATAGAAGTTTGTGCTTCTGTTCTAAAGTGATTCCAGATATGCAAGTCACTAAACATTAATACTATACATCTCCATGTTCCACGTCCACAGAACACGTACAGAGAGAATTCGACAATCGGCTGCTACCAAAACTTGAGAAATTATGTCGGAAATGAAATTAATCTAAGTCCACACCACACGTACAGAGACAGAGAGAATTCGAAGCGCTGAACATTTCTAAATGCTTCTATCAGAACTCTTCAAAATCGATGTAAATTGCCACAAAAAAAAAACAACTAAGAGCGTCTATCACTCTATCTACATTTCGGGCCGATCAAATCTAAACGCGAAAGTTAGAAGCATAGTTCGTCCATAGCGAACAAACCAAATCGAGACGGGAGTACCGAACAACTAGAGCGTCTACGGTTTGCCGAACGAACAACAAGTGGAATAGAAACACAAAAGCGATGGGATCAGTTCAACAGCTCCGCCAATTTCGGATGGCAGAGATCAAACCACAAACGAGGATTTCCCGCTAGTTTCCTGCAAAATCGAGCGATTCGACGAGGCAAACGAGATTCGATGGTTCAAATCACAACGAAATCAAGCAAGCAAGTAGCAGGAGTAGCGCAACGGCCCGTTCGAGTAGAGACCCAAAAGCATCCGAGAGGCGGACATGCTCCGCGGAGAAAACTAGGAACGAACTCCATTCGAGCGACACGGAATCTACTGAACGTTCGAGGCGGCGGCTTCACTAGCAACACCGGAGTAGAAACCCCACAAAACCCCATCATCGCTAATCATCCATACACCCCAAAACCGCGCGCGAAATCGGTGAAATCCTCGGAGTAGCAGCCAAAATCCACCTAAATATAACTCGAAAAAACCCCCGAAACGATGCCGATACCCGAACGCTCCCGACGCTCGAATCCGCCCAAATCGAACCTGCACCACACAATCGGTACGCCCAACCTAGCAACCAGATCCTAGGGCATTCTCCTCAAGGAAATCGCGAGAGGAAATCTCGATCGAATGGCACGAACCCACCGAGGGAACCAACTCGAATCGCCCGGAATCCGACCGGAGACGGGGGCGAGGGAGGGGGACTTACTAGAAGCAGCGAGTCCTGCTCCGTGATCTCCGCCTCCTTCGTCTTCTGAGCCATCACCTGCATCCACAGGAACAACGCCGCACTCTGGTTAGCACAGGATGGCCGGCGGCGCAGGAACGAAGCGGGGCAGGAGGAACTCACCATCTTTGCCTCTACGCTGGTGCGTTTGCTTGTGCGCGTGAGAGGGGGGAGAGAGAAGGGGAAGAGGATGGTTGTGAGTGGTCACGTGAGGGGTTTGTGACTGGGAGAGAGGGTACTTGTAGAGAGGGACGGGGCAGTGGCCCGAGGACCCAGGCGTGCAGATGAAGGCACGAGCGGGGTTGCTCTTTCTTTTGATGACAGCTGGTTCCTCCTTTTCTTTCCCGAAACGGGGGAGAGAAATCTTTCAAAAAAAATTTAACGGGCTTTCACCCTATTTGAGCTGCGGATCCATCTGAATTTCGAAGATAAAAGCATTTTGAACGCGGATGTGCTTTTGTTCCATGTAGACACGGGTAAGAGCATCTCCACTTGCATTCTCAGGAGGGTGTTTCCAGGGCGAGTTTTATATTCGAACGACGAAATTTTGCTCACTCGCGTTTCCAGGACGCTGACACGGGTAAGAGCATCTTCACTCGCATTCACAGGAGGGCGTTTCCAGGGCGATTTTTACATCTGAACGGCGAAATTTCGCCCACTCGCGTTTTCGAAACACCGAATTAGTCCGGATTTGGCCCAACTACCATCTGACGTTCCCAGGCCGAACCCAGGACGCTAGGAACCGCCTGGGAACGCCAGACGCAGCGAAAATACATGTGGGCTAGCCCTATCGGTGCCTGAAGGCCGAGTTCCTGCCTTTCTTCTCCACACCCCACCACATCTCCCGTCAGTTCCCCGATCTCCTGCCCACCATGCCGCCCAAGGGTTTCGTGAAACCCCGAATCGCCGTCGGCATGCCGAAGGAGAAGAAGCTGAGACAACCGAGGAAGCCGGCGCCGAGGCCGGACAGCTAGACCGACGCCGAGTGGGCGAAAGAAGATTGGGACAGATAGCCGGAAGGATCGGACGGCGAGGGCGAAGATGAGGGAAAAGCGGGAGGCATCGGAGCGCGCCTCGCTGATGGGTGCATATTTGCATCATGTTTTATATTATTATTTTGTATTGTAGATGTAGATCTTGGTATTTTACGGCGCTCGCGTGTATATTTTATGTTTGTTTTCACCAGGATCAGGACAGATGATGGATCCAATGGGTACAATTATTGAAGCAGTTTTATTGTGGAGAAAAAGAGTCAAAAACAACGTAAATCGCTTATTTGAGAAATATTAATAATACTAGAAGAAAACCAGAAGCGAATAAAGGAGGCAGAGAGCGTAACGACCAACTATACGGCGAGGACATCTCTTCCACCCGTATAGCTCTGGCCGTATAGTTGGCGCCGCCTCCGCCTCGTCAAATAGTTTCACCCCGTGTAATTGGTTTGGGAAAACGACATACAGAATACCTAGAAATCGCAAAAACCTCACATCCGGAAGGCATCTGGAGGGGGAACTCATCCGCCAGGGATCCATCTTCACCCTGCGCAGATTTGGGAGGCTAAGGCATCGATCTTCATCAACCACCGCTGCATCAACACCATCTTCATCCATCCCATCTACATCTTATCTAGATCTTGTTGTAATTCCTATACTTGTTGTGGATTTATACAAGTACTATTCATCTATAATTGTTTCCATTATCATTGCTATGATATTGATTGCCTCCATGTCTGAGTAGATCTCTAGTTCTTGGGGAGATGGAGAAACCCTAGCATATGACTAAGATGAGATAGAGATTATTATGTTATACATCATTATGTATACGTGTTAATTGTCTTCGTCTTGATATTAGGGAGATGTGCACATTCTTAATATTTGCCTCTTATGCGGACTCGATGGAGGGATTACTTGTTAGTAGACGGAGGGATGATAGCACTTACTGTGACTATAAAGCTGTTGTCATTCTTTACGTACTAACTTGGAGGATCAAGGAGAACTCATCAAGCCATGTCCATACCACGGGAGAAATCCCTTAATAGCGCGGTAATGCGATGGTTCTCAGTTACTGTCTATTGTGGTTATGAGGACGATGTGTGTAGCGGTTGCTGGCAAATCATCCATATATGGAGCTCCTCCCACATACATACATACTATGAGAATATTTGTTATAATACTCTTGATTACTTAGTCTAAATTGCTAGCGGTGTATCCACAACTCCCTGAGAATGCCTTTTCTCTATTGTAGTTCCAAAGTTCTATTACACACGTGATTTTTACTTTCTGCATTAAGTTTTACTTTACTTTAAATTACCTTGTTCAACCAAAAACCCCAAAACAACTCTACTTATCTTGCATCTTAAAGTTATATCTTAAGTACTTCATTTAGTTATAGTTAAAAGCATTTTAGTCTTTCGCCTACTGCTCCCTATGGGATCGATATCTTTATTTCGAAACTAGCTACAAACGATCTGTGTATTTGCAGTCATCAAGCTATTTTCTAGCATCGTTGCCGGGGAGCTTAGAGCTATAAGTCACTTTACTTTTAGTTATTTACTTTCGTTGTACTAATTTTTACTTGAGTTGTAGGACCACAACAATGGACAATACTCAGCATTTAAACCAGCTTGAGGCAGTAAGGAAAATGGGTTTGCCCATGGACGCTTTTATAACTGTCAACAAAAGCATAAATACGGATGGAGTCGAGATCTATCCTTTATTATTTGAACTCTTATATTCTAAGAAATTTGTAGGAACCAATGAAGAAAGTCCATATGGACACTTACAATTCTTTGAAGACATTCTCAGTTCCTTTATTTTCGATGACTATAATCTTGATATGGTTAAAATCCAGTTGTTTAGACAAACTCTCTCTAATAATGTTTGCGACTGGTATAGATATTTTTGTGCAGAAGCACCAAGGACTTGGGAGGAATTAACAACTAAGTTCTTATCAAAATATTATTCTGAAAGCAGAGCTCACATGATAAGAGGTATTATTATCAGTTTGAAAAATAATCCTAGTGAAGGCTTATATGAAGGATATCTAAGGTATAAAATTTACCTAGATAATTGCCCCCATCATCGTTTGCCTGATTGGTTAATCGCCCATACATTTTCTGGAGGGCTAAATATTGAAAATAGGACGAATCTAGACACTACTTCAAATGGCAGTTTTCTATCTTATTCTTATGATGAAGCTTGGAATCTAATAATAAAATGAAAGAAGTAACTAAAAATTCTAAAGATAAGGAAAATATTACAAATAGTTTTTCAGTACATGCTTGCATTAATGATTTCCTTGCAGGTGAGAGGACAGATACAATGATTAAAACCCTTGGTATTGATTCTTACTCAGTAAAGAAAATTATTGAGAATTATGCAGGGCATTTGCAGGTACCTTATAAACCTCTCGAAGAAAATAAGGGTGCCAGAGCACTAATGGAAGAGTTATCCTTGATACATATACAGGGAATCTTTGAAAAAAGATAAAGAGAGAAAGAACAAATAAAGAAGAGACTGAAGAAACCAGAAAAGAATTCCGAAGCTACAAATATAAATAATGTTATAATAAAAGATCTTTTGGAAGCACGAATAGTGGAGGATTAAGTGGTTATGTTAGACCGTGAAACTTCGGAATTCATCCAAGGTAAGGTTCGAGGTAATGAAACTTCAAAACCTATGACCCCTATATATTGTGGAGAAACTTTCTTATATGGAATTTGCGAACCAATTTCCACCATAAATATTATGCCGTCATCACTTTATGAAGAACTTTGCTATAATTTAAATAATCCAGATGTTGAACCGGTAGACACTATTATTAAATTGTCTAATATAACCAATATAAAACCGGAAGGGGTAATCAGAAATATCTATGTCTTTATTGGCTCACTCATGTACCCCCTTGATTTTCATATTTTTGATATGCCTCGAGATTCTTTTTGCCCTATTCTTTTAGGCAGGCCTTTTATTTCCATCACCAAAACTCGAGTGGACAATTAGAAGGAAACCATTTCACTGAAGTTTGGAGAAGAGGAAATGACATTCTACTTTGCCAAACTAAAAAAGAGGCCATATGAAGTGGAGGATATCAAGGAAGAAAAGACGATTGCCGAGCTAGCGGCAATTCATTTCAGTACTCCACAAGATGAACTAGAAAGTAGCTTTATTAATTGGGAAGAAGCACTGGATGATTACCTTGATTTAATTCTGGAAGCACAAAATCCACATGATTATGAAGAATTGGTAAGAATAGGAGATGAAGAACCACTACAAGAGATCTGGCCCATAGAGGCACTATTTTGGTCCTGTAGAGACACTTTTATTGTCTTTATATACTTGTAGAGGCATTTTACACATTGTCTCAAAAGTGTCGCTATGGGCAGTGTCCCTATGGGATAAGGACACTAGTAATAATGTCTATACTTCTTATAAGACACAACAAAGAAGCATTATATTATGTCTCTACATGTAGAGTAAAAAATACCATAAAAATATGTCAAAAGCAATCCTTGAACTCTTGACCTTGATGATAAAGACATATTACTCTAACCATCTCAACCTTACACAATATCTTGTTTACATCTAGAATGAATTTCTTTTGAATATAGCACATTAGGGATAAAACATAGAACAAATGTCTCTAGACAACAAGCAAAATGCCTAAAATAGTGTCTTTACATAAAATGTAAATACATTTTACAATGTGTCTCAATGATTGACTGTATACAACTTTTTGTGACAATTTAGAATGCCTCAAAATTTGTCTCTAGAATGAAAAACCTATTCATTCAGAAAAATGCCTTAACTGATGTCTCTATATTTGAGACACATCGTTAAGTTTCTCAAAAATTGTCTCTACAAGATGCAAAATGTCTCTACATGATTTTTATAGAGACAAAATAAGAAGTGCCTCAAGAAGAATGCCTCTATGGTAGGTTTTTGTTATAGTGAACCTCCACCAATAGAATTGAAAAAACTTCCAGGCGATATGAGGTATGAGTTTTTAGATAATGAAAATAAATGTCCTGTTATTATTCGCAAGAATCTATCAGAAAATGAAATGAATAAACTCATTTCAGTTTTGTTAAGCATCGTGAAGCCTTTGGATATACATTGAGTGATATTAAAGGAATATATCCATCTATTGTAACACATAAGATTACCATGCTTGATGATGTTGAACCCGTAGTAGATATGCAAAGAAGGCTTAATCCTAAGATGAAGGAAGTAGTAACAAAATAAGTTATACGCTTACTTGATGCTGGCATAATATATCCTATTTCTGACAGTAAGTGGGTAAGCCCAGCTCATTGCATACCAAGACAAGGTGGTCTTGATGCTGCTATGAATGAGGAAGGTGAGCTAGTTCCTGTGAGACCAATTGTAGGATATCGTATGTGCATTGACTTTAGGAAACTAAATCGTGAGACACAAAAGAATCATAAACCTATACCGTTCATGGATAAAATTCTAGAAAGACTTAGTAATAATTCTTATTTTATTTTCTTGATGGTTATTCTGGATATTCTCAAATTTCCATACAGCCAGAAGATCAAGAGAAAACAACTTTTACTTGTCCTTATGGCACATATGCTTATAGATTAATTCCATTTAGCTTATATAATGCAGCAGCAACTTTTCAAGAATGTGTTCTAAAGATTTTTGATGATTTTGTTGAGAAGACTATGGAAGTCCTAACAAATGATTTTGTTGTTTGTGGAACAACTTTTGATAATTGTCTTTACAATTTGACCAAAGTTTTGCAGAGATGTAGGCAATCAAACTTGGTTTTGAATTGGGAGCAATGCCGTTTCATGGAAAGAGAAGGTAAAGTTTTCGAGCACAAAGTTGGGAATAGAAATAGATAAAACTAATATAAATGCTATAGAAAATCTCCCAATACCTCAGGACATTAAAAACTTAAAAATGTTTTTGGGACATGTAGGATTTTATAAGCGGTTTATAAAAGATTTTGATAAACTAGCTATGCCCCTTACCAATCTTCTTGATAAAGAAACTCCATTCTATTTAGACCATGACTACATTGCAGCTTTTGAGAACCTTAAGGATAAACTAGTTTCAGCACCTATTATGCAATCTCCAAAGTGGGATGAACCTTTCGAAATTATGTGTGATGCTAGTGATTGTGCTTTAGGGGTTGTGTTGGGACAACAAGATGGAAAGAATTTGAATGTTATTTATTACGATAGTAGACCTCTTAATAAGATTCTGAAACATTATGCTACTACAGAAAAAGAGTTTCTAGCTATAATTTTTGCTTGCGAAAAATTTAGATCTTACATAATTAATTCTAAGGTAATAATTCATACGGATCACCAAGCTTCGCGTCACCTGCTTGTGAAGAAGGATGCTAAGCCCAGGTTGATCAGGTGGGTTTTATTACTATAGGAATACAATTTGCAAATAGTAGATAGGAGGGTTAAGGATAATCCGGTAGCAGATCATCTCTCTAGGATGGAGAGAATAATTAATGACCCCGTATCTATTAATAAATCATTTTCGGGAGAATATTTAGCAAAGGTAGAAATTGCTGATTCATGGTATGTAGATTATGCTAACTATCTAGCAACAAATTTTTCACCTCCCAACATGTCAAGAAATCAAAGAATGAAATTCTTTAATGATCTTAAATATTACTTTTGGGATGATCTGTATCAATATCGTCATGGACTTCACGGAATGATTCGGAAGTGTGTTCTTAATCACGAAATGAATGCGATATTGAAGGCTTGTAATGACAGTCCATATGGAGGGCATCTTGCAGGTAAAATGACTACTGCAAAGGTACTTCAATCCGGATTCTATTGGCCCACCTTGTGCAAGGATGCACTCATGTACGTGGAATACTGCGATGCTTGCCAAAGAAGAGGTAATATAGGTAGGAGACAAGAAATGACGATGAATTATAGTCTAATAATTGAACCCTTTGATGTATGTGGAATGGATTACATGGGGCCATTTACAGAATCAAACGGTTATACTCATATTCTTGTTGTTGACTATGTTACTAAGTGGCTTGAAGCTATCCCAACAAATCATGCAGATGCAGCTACCTCAGTGAAGATGATCAAGGATGTCATATTCCCCAGGTTTGGAGTTCCTAGATTTTTAATTACTAGCGGTGGTTCTCATTTTATGAAAGGGACTTTTAGGAAAATCCTCAGCAAGTATGGAGTAACTCACCGTGTTGCTTCACCATATCATCCCCAAACAAGTGGTCAAGTGGAACTCTCAAATAGAGAACTAAAGACCATACTCGAGAAGACGGTGGACAAATCAAGAAAAGATTGATCATACAAGTTAAATGACACTCTATGGGCATACTGTACTGCGTTTAAAAATCTAATGGGTATGACACCTTATAAGATGGTGTACGGTAAGGCATGCCATTTACCATTAGAACTAGAACACGAAGGTTTCTGGGCAATCAAGAATCTAAATTATGATCTCAAAGCAGCAGGGGAAAAGCGTTTATTAGATACGCATGCTTTAGATAAGTTTAGAAGTGAAACCTTTGAGAATTCTAGGTTGTTTAAAGAAAAGGTTAAAAGATGGCATGATAGAAAAATAGAGAATAAAACTTTTAAAAGTGGAGACAAAGTGTTGTTCTATATTCTCGTCTTAAGTTGTTTCTAGGAAAACTCAGATCAAAGTGGGAAGGTCCATATGTAGTTGAAGAAGCTTATTCGTCGGGAGCAGTGGAGCTCCAAAGAAAAACACCCTCTCTTGCATGGGTGGTAAATGGACAATGCTTGAAGCATTATCGGGTGAAAGAAGATATAAGTGCAATCACTATAGATTTGAGCACCCCGAAGAAGTGATAAAGCAAAAATATACGAAGAACGGCAATTACAAGAAGAATGGACTCATGACAGAATGAGTGGTACTATGGTCAAGCTATTGACCATAAAAGAGCACTTCATGGGAGGCAACCCATGTGAAATAAAGGTTGAGTAAGTTTTTAAATTTTTAGTTAAAGTCTAGTTTGAGTATTGTTTTTAATGAGAACGATTCATGCGCTAGCAAAGAATAAGGAAGATTATGCCAAATTGGTCGACATTTCTATGTCAAAACTCGATATTTCGTTAATTTTCAGATTAATAAAGAATACTTGGAGAAGCAGAAATTTTTTGGTGGAGATAGAAGGTTTAACGACCAACTATACGACGGGAATACAAATTCTGGCCGTATAGTTCCAGCCACATAGTTGTTGCGACGTCAATGTTTCCTTCCACAAAAGGTACTAAGAGTTTAACGACCAACTATATGGCCGGAATTAAAAATTCCGCCTGTATAGTCGTGATCGTATAGTTATCGACCCCTCTCCAAAAAAATTATCCAGGAAACAAAGAGTTTAACGACCAACTATACGGCCAAAATTTAAAAAATCTGCCCGTATAGTTTTAGCCATATAGTTAGATTCTGCCATAGATCTAATCTATAATCGGTTCACAACTATACATCGGGAACTATACGGGTTGCGCCCGTATAGTTGCTCGTTACACAAGGTGGCTAGGGTTTTTGACCTGTCCTTCTAAAGTTGATCGCATCTAACCTTTTTCATTAAGTTTTCACAGAGCTATAGCCTCCAGCCTCGAAATATCTTCATCATCCCTCTACAGGCCCCTTTAACAACATCCGTGCAGCGAAGCCATGCAGACCTTCCACGTCAACCAGATCTAGAAGAAGAAAGATGAGAAGCCCGTGAAGAGGATCGAGGAAGCACAACTTAAAGGATCGTCGTCATCATCCGGCCTAGAGATCAAGCCTCTCCCAAATTGGGAGGACCTGTTCCCATAGAGGATAGAGATGATGAGACAAGCTGAGCGGGGAAGGAAAAAGGATGAGTACGTCCCTAATCCTTATCGTTACAACATTGGATCCTATTATAAACCTCCTATTGATCCATCACCTTTTAAACCTAAGAAGGTGTGGCAAGATGAGATTCATGATAAGATCTGTGAGTTATAAAAGTCTTCTAAGGCATGTGTTAAAACAATTGGAGAAGGGATTGACTCCCACTGGATGATGAGCAAAGACCTTGAGAAGAAGGTCGATGCAATCGATGGTAGAGTTAGTTTCTGGATAAAACTTCCTTTGAGTTCACATATGAGAAGAAATTCCTCAAGAGGAAAATATTGAAGCTCCAATATGACATGGCCAAGCTCAACATTCGCTTTGCAAGCATAGTTAAAGAGGGCAACGTAAAAGAAGAAGGCGAAGCTCTTTCTGCCCAGGAAGAGGAATAGGTACCCACAAGGAGTTAATTGATCCCGCCTGGCTTGATTCCAATATTGGGGAGATCTTTAAAGACCTTGTAATCTTTCTTATAAGATTTATATTGCAGTTTTTGCATTAGTTCAAATTAGGAATAAAGTTTGCATCATTGGAATTCCCTTCAGGAATAGTCGATCCCTTTTATAAAATTCCGAGTTTATTATTATATATGGAGCAATATTGAGTTTGTGTTTGCTTTATTGATATATGAAAGGCTTGAGTATGATTTTACTTGCACTTGATGATAGCAATAGGAGTCATCCACACCATTAGTATTAATGGAACACATAAGGATAATTTGGTCAATATGCTGTAAGTTTACGGTTTGATTCACAAAGAAAATTTATCTATATAATTAAGTTGAAAAAGAGACCTTGAACAAAGGAAAATGAAAGTGCTATCTAAATAGAGTGAGAACAACTCGTGGTAGAATCTCAAGTCATAAGAATGCTTCATATACAGTTGGAATTTGATAATTGAGATCGTTGAACTTTGAATTCCTACATAAGGTGGAATATATGGCTAGATCCTTTGCATAGAACATAAAACAAAAGTGTGAGCATATATGCATAAGAAAAGAGAAAGAAAGAAGAAAAAGAGCAAATGTGACACTTGGGACTACCTCGTTAGCTTATTCGGTTGAACCGGATACTTTTACATTATGTTGAGATTTATCCTTTATGAACTGTTAATAAGTAAGGTGTGGAAGCCTTCCAATAATATTCAGATGGTTCGAGTAAGGTACTATTCATGAACTCATTCCCATGTATCGTACATGATAAACACATGTTGCAATTGCCTCATTTATTTTATCGACTCAGCTTCATGAATGAGAATCACATCCATTAAGCTAAAAACACGCTCGGGATGAGCAAGAGTCTAAGCTTGGGGAAGTTGATGAGTGCATATTTGCATCATGTTTTATATTATTATTTTGCATTGTAGATGTAGGATCTTGGTATTATACGGTGCCCGCACGCACATTTTATGTCTATTTTCACCAGGATCATGACAGATGATGGATCCAATGGGTACAATTATTGAAGCAGTTGTACTGTGGAGAAAAGGAGTAAAAAACAACGTAAATCGCTTATTTGGGAAATATTAATAATACTAGAAGAAAACCAGAAGCGAACAAAGGAGGAAGAGAGCGTAACGACCAATTATACGGTGGGAGCATCTCTTCTGCCCGTATAGCTCCGGCCGTATAGTTGGCGCTGCCTCCGCCTTGTCAAATAGTTTCACCCCCTGCAATTGGTTCGGGGAGACGACATACAGAACACCCAGAAATCGCGAAAACCTCACCTTCGGAAGGCATCTGGAGGGTGAACTCATTCGCCAGGGATCCATCTTCGCCCTGCGCAGATCCGGGAGACTAAGGAATCGATCTTCATCAACCATCACTGGATCAACACCATCTTCATCCATCCCATCTACATCTTGTCTAGATCTTGTTGTAATTTCTATACTCGTTGTGGATTTATACAAGTACTATTCATCTATGATTGTTTCCATTACCATTGCTATGATGTTGATTGCCTCCATGTCTGAGTAGATCTCTAGTTCTTGGGGAGATGGAGAAACCCTAGCATATGACTGAGATGAGATAGAGATTATTATGTTATACATCATTATATGTACATGTTAATTGTCTTCATCTTGATATTAGAGAGAAGTGCACCTTCTTAATATTTGCCTCTTATGGGGACTCGATGGAGGAGATTACTTGTTAGTAGATGGAGGGATGATAGCGCTTACTGTGACTATAAAGCTGTTGTCATTATTTACGTACTAACTTGGGGGATCAAGGAGAACTCATCAAACCATGTCCATGCCACGGGAGAAATCCCTTAATAGCGTGGTAATGCGATGGTTGTCAGTTACTGTCTGCTGTGGTTATGAGGACGATGTGTGCAGCGGTATCTGGCAAATCATCCATATATGGAGCTCCTCCCACATACATACATACATACTATGAGAATATTTGTTATAATACTCTTGATTACTTAGTCTAAATTGCTAGCGGTGTATCCACCACTCCCTGAGAACGCCTTTTCCCTATTGTAGTTCCAAAGTTATATTACACACACGATTCTTACTTTCTGCATTAAGTTTTGCTTTACTTTAAATTACCTTGTTCAACCAAAAAACTCAAAACAACTCTATTTATCTTGCATCTTAAAGTTATTTCTTAAGTACTTCGTTTAGTTATAGTTAAAAGTATTTTAGTCTTTCGCCTACTACTCCCTGTGGGATCGATATCTTTATCTTGAAACTAGCTACAAACAATATGTGCACTTGGAGTCATCACTCGCACATGGGGCTGACACCGATGCCCGCCTCGCAGTACACCACTCACGGGGGGAGCCAGACGAGCGTTGGGTCTCCAACCAGGTTCTCGCTGATCTCGCCCGCCATGTTCTAGGAGAGCCAGGTGAACCCGCGGTAGAGGTTCTCGTCCTCCCCCGAGTTGGGCGGCAGGTTCAACCCGAACGCGCTCTTCCCCTGCCCTGCACCTCGTCCTTCGTCCTTCAACGTTGACATCAACGTCCCCTACGCTAGCTCTCCGGCGTACGGTTCATCGTCGGCATGCGCCGAGGCCCGCTTCTGTTCGCCGGCGACAACTCCTTACCCAATAACTTCGGCGAGGAGGACACCCACAACCTGTTCGGTGGAACGCCCGGTGAGGCCTTCATGTCTGGCTTGATCTCCTCCGGTTCCGTAGAGGTCGGCCTCTTCAGCGAAGAGCAGTCACGAACCATCGCCGAACATGGCCTCGAGTCCCATGACTTCGGCGAAGAGGACGGCGCAGACCAGACACATGCCAAAGAGGTCGCCTTGGCTTCAGCGAAGGGCAAAAAGAAGGCGAAGACGGCGGATCCCCGTGTCAAGTGGACGATGCTTGAGGACCATTGCCTCGCCGACGCATGGATGTTGGTGAGCATGGACCACATTGTTGGGGTTCCGCGTATGAAAACAATAAATTTTACTCTATGCCCCTGAACCCCTGAAGCTACCAGGACCTATCTATTAGTAATACAGTAACGGGAGGGGCTTTTCACGAACTTACCCTCGAAGACCGAAAACCGTTGTCAACACTCAGGAGAACGTGGTTGATGTAGACGAGCCGAAGCCGACCTCAAGGTCGTGATGAAGTCCTTGCACTCCTTGGCTCCAACGACTTGAGTGCCTCAAGTGCGACACCTCGCGGGGAGTTACACACGTCCAGTGCCTGACGATGACTCCCGCTTCCCCGATCCAGCAGCAGTTGTGGAACTAGAGCTCCCGGATCCGAATCCCGCATGTCGCGCTCTGCGGTGAAGATGTCTCTCGCTCATGCAGTCCAGACTTGGGACCACGGTCACGAGAGAGAGAGGGGGAGAGAGAAAATATCAATTAGAGTTCCTCCCAAAAGTGGGGAGACCTTTATTGATTATTGGTGTCTTTTATTTGGCCAAATACCCCCACTATATATAGGGGGAGGGGAGGTACTACCTCCCTCAAAGTCCCGAGGTGGGACTAAAGGAGAGGAGGGGGAGGGGTGGCCGCTGGCCACCCTAGTGGGCCCCGCGCGCCCCTCTCCCTCTCTCCTTTCCCCTAATGGGCCCTCTCCCTCTTGAAATTGGCCCATTAAGCCTTTAACCATTTTAATTGATTTTCTCTTTATTAAATAGTTATGAATAAATGAGTAAATCAACATTTAACATTCATTCAGATATTATTCAACCTCCGTGGCCATGGTACACCTTCCACCTCCACTCCGGACTTACCGAAACCCTTCCGGTTTTCTCCCTATAAATCTTCGGCGATTCTACCGATCCTATAAACACTCTCTAAGCATCATCAAGCCCTTAAGCATGATACCCCACGGTTCGGGAACACTCCAGACATGGTCAGGACACTCCCGCAGCAATGATCGACAGAGGGATCTGGATGGCCATGTGACCTCTATGCGTTCCACGAAGATCTTTCGTCATTTGAACCGGGACAGTCGTGTCTTATTCCCTTTGTCACTCGATACTTGCATTGTCCGAGATCTGATCAATGACATCACCATGTCGTGTTCAATCTTGACTTGACTCGTTCCGACAAGTGATATCCCCGTGATCTAATCACACGCTGCGCAGCTATTGGATACAACTTCTCCGAGTGGGCCCTTGAGTATCTTCCCGTCACATGGACGGACAAATCCCGCTCTTGACATATATTGCCTCTACGGTTTCCTCCGAGTACCTGAACACACCTTTATAACCACCGTATTACTAGATGGTGTTTGATGCTATCTAAGCACTCTCAGGAGACAGTGATTGATATAACCTTGCAGTCTAAGGAATAGTCTACGAGGATCCATTTCTAATCATCATAACTTGAACTTCGTGACATGATCGGGTCACGATATTTAGGTTGGGTATTGGTTCATCATCTCATTCACAGAATGAGATGACCTCATTTCCAACTGGCATAAATGCCACATGATCAGGAAACTTGATCATCTGTTGACCAATGAACAAGTGACTAGAGTATCACTGGGAACCCCTGGTTGTTTGTATATCACACGTGTATTGATGTTTCCACTCAATAAAGTTATAGTATGATATAAAACTTAATCATAAACTATATGAGTCACTGGTTCATTGGTCAACAGATGATCATGTTTCCTGATCATGTGGCATTTATGCCAGTTGGAAATGAGGTCATCTCATTATGAGAATGAGATGATGAAGCAATACCCAACCTAAACATCGTGACCCGATCATGTCATGAAGTTCAAGTTACGATGATTAGAAATGGATCCTCATAGACTATTCCTTAGACCGTGAGGCTATATCAATCACTGTCTCCCGAGAGTGTTTTGATAGCATCAAACGCCACTTGGTAATACAGTGGTCATAAAGGTGTGTTTAGGTACTTGGAGGAAACCGTTGAGGTAATATATGTCAAGAGCGGGATTTGTCCGTCCATGTGACGGGAAGATACTCGAAGGGCCCACTCGGAGAAGTTATATCCAACAGCTGCACAACGTGTGATTTGATCACGAGGATATTACTTATCAGAACGAGTCAAGTAGCATTATTCAGTAACGAGATTGAACACGACATGGTGATGTCATTGATCAGATCTCGAGCAATGCAAGTATCGAGTGACAAAGGGAATAAGACATGACTATCCCGGTTCAAACGACGAAAGATCTTCGTGGAACGCACAGGGGTCACATGGCCATCCAGGTCCCTCTGTTGATCATTGATGCGAGAGTGTCCCAACCATGTCTGGAGTGTTTCCGAACCGTGGGGTATCACGCTTAAGGGCTTGATGATGCTTAGAGAGTCTTTATAGGATCGGTAGAATCACCGATGAAAAGAAGGGAGAAAACCAGAAGGGTTTCGGTAAGTCCAGAGGATGTCCGGAGTGGAGGTGGAAGGTGTTCCATAGCCACGGAGGTTGAATAATATGTGAATGCGTGTTAAATATTGATTTAATCATTTATTCATAATTATTTAATAAAGAGAAAATCAATTAATGGTCCAAAAGGCTTAATGGGCCAATTTCTAGAGGGAGAGGGCCCATTAGGGAAAGGAGAGAGGGAGAAAGGGCAAGGGGGCTGGCCGGCTGGGCCTAGCCCCTCGCGCGGGGCCCACTAGGGGCTGGCCGGCGGCCTCCCCACCCCCTCCTCTCCTTTAGTCCCACCCCGGGACTTTGAGGGAGGGTGTACCCCCTCCTCCCCCTATATATAGTGGGGTCTCCCCCCTCTCTCTCTCTCTCTCTCTCGTGACCGTGGTCCCAAGTCTGGACTACGCGAGCGAGAGACATCTTCACCGCGGAGTGCCATCGCGCTGCGGGATTCGGATCCGGGAGCTCTACTTCCGCAACTGCTGCTGGATCAGGGAAGCGGGAGTCATCGTCAGGCACCGGACGTGTGTAACTCCCCGCGACATGTCTGATGTCTACGTACTTCTATTCTTGTAGACAGTTGTTGGGCCTCCAAGTGCAGAGGTTTGTAGAACAGCAGCAAGTTTTCCCTTAAGTGGATCACCCAAGGTTTATCGAACTCAGGGAGGAAGTGGTCAAAGGTATCCCCTCTCAAGCAACCCTGCAATCAAGATACAAGAAGTCTCTTGTGTCCCCAACACACCCAATACACTTGTCAGGTGTATAGGTGCACTAGTTGGGCGAAGAGATAGTGAAATACAAGTGGTATGGATAATTATAAGTGGTAACGGTGCTAGAAAATAGCTTGATGGCGTGGAAGAGATTAAAGGCAAACTGAAATAAAGATAGAAGCAAGCAAACATGTAACAGATCTAGTTGCAAACGGTGTTTCAATGTTTAGAAACAAGGCCTAGGGATCATACTTTCACTAGTGAACACTCTCATATAAATATATTATCTTCATGATACTACTCTAAACTACTCTCCGGTTGGACACTCTAATCGATGGTAGGGCTATAACAGCACACCTCAAAGTAAGCCTTTCCCATCTAGATAACCCCACGCTATCACCTTGAGTACTAGATGGTTCCAACAAACACCACAATTTCATAGAGACATCCAACTCCAAATATAACTCATAACAAGTATTTGTAATCTTTAGCCTAAGTGCCACCATGGTGTGCACGCTATCACTTTCACACACATGGGGAGAGTAGAGATCTATTAAAGCACTTGAGTAGCAAGGTAGATCTATAGATTACAAGCTCATGATCACAATATGATCATGCATAGAGAGAGAGAGAGATGAACACATAGCTACCGGTAGAACCCTTAGCCTCGAGAGGGAACTACTCCCTCCTCATCATGGGAATCAGCAACGGCGATGGAGATGGCGGTGGATATCGATGGAGATGGCTCTGGGGGACTTCCCCGTCCCGACAGGGTGCCGGAACAGAGAATTTCTGTCCCCCGAATCTCCCCTTCGGTGGCGGCAGCGCTGCGGAACTTTTCGTGGATTTCTGATTGACTATTTAGGGTTTTTGCCTCGGGAGGAATATATATGCGAAGGAGGCAAGGTCGGTGGCCAGCCAGGGGGCCCACACCATGCCCTGGCGTGGCCTGAGGGTACCCGCGCCTGGGGGGGTGGCCACCCTGTGGCCCCTCTCCGACTCTCCTTCTAGCTCCGTGAGTCTTCCGGGAAAATAGGAACTTTGGCTTTTGTCCCGTCCAATTCCAAGAATATTCATTTTCTGACTTTCCTGGAACCAAAAACAGCAGAAAATAGGCAACTGGCACTGTGGCTCTTGTTAATAGGTTAGTCCAAGAAATCATATGAAAAGTACTCCAAAGTGTGGACAAAACACAAGAAAGTAGATAAAACCAAGCATGGAACATTAAAAATTATAGATATATTTGTAATGTATCAACATCCCCAAGCTTAACTCCTGCTCGTCCTCGAGTAGGTAAGTGATAAAAAGAAAGAATAATTTTTGAGGTGACATGCACCATCATAAACTTGATCAAAGTATTTGCAAAACATGGATAGCTAGGATCATAGTACTTCAAGCATAACATGAAAGATAAAGTTCTAGCAATAAGACAAAGCAACTATGTTGCAACATGAAAAGGCACAAACAAAAGATTCATGAATAACAATACTTTGCAAGACGTTTGTTTGTTTCTCATAAAGAAAACATAGCATAGTGGCATTCAGCTTGTCCTTCATAGAGTAGCAAACATAAATGCATAGGACACCTTCAAAGTTCATAAGAGTGACTAGATACAAATAGTTTAAAAGAAGCAATATCAAGTTATGTATCAATCAACTAGTCTTGGGACAATGCACATAGAACTAAGAATGGCCACTATGCTCTCAAAGTGGTGCATAAAGGTAGAACATGGAGACTCAACATAAAAGTAAAAGAAAGGCCTTCATAGAAGGAAGTAGGGATTCAAGTTTCATAAAGAGCTTCCAAAAATTATGGTACTTGTTAGCTTTCAGCTCTCATTGCCCCTATCATAAGCATCTTGAAGTGATTAAGGTTAAAGTAAACAAACTATGGAGTATATGCTTGACGGAGTATAAGTTGGAAATCTCATGTCCCTTGAATAGGTGGGCCGCTCCTCATGCTACTCAAGTTTAGTCACGGGTAAATTCTTGTCATCGTAAGTACATGTGTATCCTAGAGAACCGCCAACGGGGTACCCCTTGCCCGATGATACGGAAGAATCCCCATATCAAAATGACAAGGCAAGCAGACAACGAGCATCTCAACAATCTTCTTATTTACCATGGGAATATGGTGCTTTTTTTCTCTCTTTCCTCTTTTCATAATCTCTTTTTTTTCTCAATATCAGACTCTTTTTTTATAAGAAGAATGCGTCATAGACAACTCATTATGGTTACGCTGCAGGTTTCTACCATGTCAGCATGGATTAGACCAGCGGCCCAAGCGTTTCTCTAACACATATACATAACTCCATGGAATTACAAGCTCCCCTTTCATTTCACACTGACGACATCCATAGACAAAAGAGCATGATATCAACTAGGTACAAAGTACTAGTGCAATGTTGAAAGTGTTCCCCATGACAGCATGGTTCTGCTAATCCCCAACAAATAAGTGCAAGCATATACAACATAGACGACACAATGGTTCAATATTATTAAGGGCAAGAAAAGTAAAGTGTGCCATGAAGTTCGTGAGAGCTTTAATCAGTAGTTTTCTCATAAAAAGTTTAAATTGGAAGGTAAACGAAAACATGAATATACTTGGAATAGCATATGCTAGTAGGAAGGTATGGTGGACTCTTTGGAATAACTTGGTTTAGGGAGTTGGATGCATGAGTGGGACTCATACTTGATTACGGAGGCTAGCAAAAGATTGGGAGCGACCAACTAAGGGAGCAATAATGGCCATAATCATGCAAAGCGACAAAACATCATTAATTTTTTGAGGTGAAACAGTAGGGAATAATCCCCACTGCAATTTTTATTATAATATGAGTATGTTACAATGAGAAAACATCTAAGGTAGATCATTATAGTTACATCTAACTCGTTCTATGCTGAGAAAAAATCTGAGAAAAAACATCATTAATTAAAGCATAAAGTGGTATTACAAGTTGAAAACTAAAGGATCATAAAGGCTATGGTGACTTGGGATAGTCATAACATGGTGTGAGCATGTGCCAAGTCAACCCAAATAAAGCATCAAAGGAGAATACCACAATACTATGCTTTAATATGCTAAAACAACACATGATTCTTCCAAGGCACATTAAACAATATCAATTGTTTAGAACAAGTCATGCTACAGAAAAGATCACTAACCATAAAGCCAAAACAATATCAAGCATGACATGACAAAGCATAGGCCACAGTCAAAAACAAGCTCCTTTTACCACTTAAGCATGAACTTTCCTACTCTTTTCCAATCCAAACCAAAACTATTTGAAAACCAATATATGAAAGAGGGGGTCCAACCAATTTATTCAGAAAACTAAGAAAACCAAGCAAAATAAAAACCAAAACGAAAACAAAAAATAAGACGCTCCAAGAACAAAACAACTGTGCATGAAACAATAAAAATAAAGCGTTTGGAAGAAACCTGGAACTTTTATTGATGAAGAGGGGGATGCCTTGGGCATCCCCAAGATTTGACGCTTGTACTTCTTGGATATTTCTTGGGGTGACACGCGTGGCATCCCCAAGCTTGAGCTTTAGTCCATTCTTCATCTCATTACTCATTCCTTCGATACACCTGAAATTTTTCCTTCATACAAAACTTCACACAATCTTTATTAGCAACATTAGTGCACTCAAGATAATAAGTCTTTAGGTTCAGTTCAAACACCAATAAACTTCCATTAAAACACTAGCTACTGTAGCACTTTCCTCAAAAATCTCAATTCCCCAAAAGAACACAAAAAAGGAACCAACAAGAAGCAAATGAAGAAAATGACAGAAATCTGTCAAAACAGACCAGCAGGTAGAGACGAATTTTTTTGAGGACCTTCTGTTGCTCAAATCAACAAGTGTTGAACTAACTAAAGTGAGATAACAACCTGGGTCATAAGCACAAAAATTCACGCCTCAAAAGGATGTACAGATATTATAGACGAATTTTTACGGTGAAGAACAGAAATCTGTTTCGGGACAACAACTTTCCCAAGCATTACTTCTCTCTCATTAGAGGTTACTCTTGGCACAATAAGCAAATAAAAAAGATAAAAAGCGGTTATTACATAAGTAATAACTTCCAAGACTCATCTAAAACTTTTGGGTTATCTCCCAGTAAGTATTTTTTTCAACGCCTTTAAGTTAGGCATGATAGTTTGAGAAGATGCTCACATAAGAAATATGAATTGATGTAAAAGAGAGCATCAAGAAGCAAATTGAAAACATATTTAAGTCTAACCCACTTCCTATGCATAGGAATCTTTTAAATAAACAAGTCATGAAAGCACAAAGAAACAATCATAGGAAAGCAAAACAAGTGCAACTTCAAGACTTTCAACATAAAGAGGGGAAACTTAATAATGTTGAGATACATAAGCCCATGTTTCCCTCTCTCATAATAACTTTCAGTGGCATCATGAATAAAATTAACAATATAACTATCACATAAAACATTCTTATCATGAGCCACATGCATAAAATAATCAATACTCTCCCTATAAGCATATTCATTCTTATTAATTGTAGTGGGAGCAAATTCAACAAAATAGCTATCATTATTATTCTAATCACCATAATCATCAAATATAGGAGGCATATTGTAGTCATAATTAATTTCCTCCTCAATAGTAGGTGGACTGAAAATATCATATTCATTATTGTAATCATCATATATTGGAGGTTTGGTATGATCATAAGCAATAGAATAGCTATCTTCCAAAGCTGGGGAACTAAAAAGATCATTTTCATAAAAACTAGCTTCCCCAAGCTTAGACTTTTCCATAGGATTAGCAATAATGGTGTCCAAAGAATTCATACTAACAACATTGCTATTAGCATGCAAATAAAGTTCCATAGGTTTTTTAATCTTCTCTTCGAACACTTCATGTCCTAACTCAAGATAAATACTATAAATCTCTCTAATTTTGTTGTTGTTTTCCATTAAGCCTAACTAGTGAAAACAAGAAACAAAAAGACAAAATTGCAGAATCTAAAGGAATAACTTCGAGCACTCACACCGGAGGATTTGAGTACCTTTTACCTTACCTCCCCGGCAACGGCGCCAGAAAATAGCTTGATGTCTACGCACTTCTATTCTTGTAGACAGTTGTTGGGCCTCCAAGTGCAGAGGTTTGTAGAACTGCAGCAAGTTTTCCCTTAAGTGGATCACCCAAGGTTTATCGAACTTAGGGAGGAAGTGGTCAAAGGTATCCCCTCTTAAGCAACCCTGCAATCAAGATACAAGAAGTCTCTTGTGTCCCCAACACACCCAATACACTTGTCAGGTGTATAGGTGCACTAGTTGGGCGAAGAGATAGTGAAATACAAGTGGTATGGATAATTATAAGTGGCAACGGTGCTAGAAAATAGCTTGATGGCATGGAAGAGATTAAAGGCAAACTGAAATAAAGATAGAAGCAAGGAAACATGTAACAGATCTAGTTGCAAACGGTGTTTCAATGTTTAGAAACAAGGCCTAGGGATCATACTTTCAATAGTGAACACTCTCATATAAATATATTATCTTCATGATACTACTCTAAACTACTCTCCGGTTGGACACTCTAATCGATGGTAGGGGTATAACATCACACCTCAAAGTAAGCCTTTCCCATCTAGATAACCCCACACTATCACCTTGAGTACTAGATGGTTCCAACAAACACCACAATTTCATAGAGACATCCAACTCCAAATATAACTCATAACAAGTATTTGTAATCTTTAGCCTAAGTGCCACCATGGTGTGCACGCTATCACTTTCACACACATGGGGAGAGTGGTGATCTATTAAAGCACTTGAGTAGCAAGGTAGATCTATAGATTACAAGCTCATGATCACAATATGATCATGCATAGAGAGAGAGATGAACACATAGCTACCGGTAGAACCCTTAGCCTCGAGAGAGAACTACTCCCTCCTCATCATGGGAATCAGCAACGGCGATGGAGATGGCGGTGGATATCGATGGAGATGGATCTGGAGGGACTTCCCCATCCTGGCAGGGTGCCGGAACAGAGAATTTCTGTCCCCCGAATCTCCCCTTCGGTGGCGGCAGCGCTGTGGAACTTTTCGTGGATTTTCTGATTGACTATTTAGGGTTTTTGCCTCGGGAGGAATATATAGGCGAAGGAGGCAAGGTCGGTGGCTAGCCAGGGGGCCCACACCATGCCCTGGCGTGGCCTGAGGGTACCGGCGCCTGGGGGGGGGGGGGTGGCCACCCTGTGGCCCCTCTCCGACTCTCCTTCTAGCTCCATGAGTCTTCCGGGAAAATAGGAACTTTGGCTTTTGTCCCGTCCAATTCCGAGAATATTCATTTTCTGACTTTCCTGGAACCAAAAACAGCAGAAAACAGGCAACTGACACGGAGGCTCTTGTTAATAGGTTAGTCCAAGAAATCATATGAAAAGTACTCCAAAGTGTGGACAAAACACAAGAAAGTAGATAAAACCAAGCATGGAACATCAAAAATTATAGATACATTTTTTAATGTATCAGTGTCGCACTTGAGGCACTCAAGTCGTTGGAGCCAAGGAGCGCAAGGACTTCATCACGACCTTGAGGTCGGCTTCGGCTCGTCTACATCAACCATGTTCTCCTGAGCATTGACAACGCTTTTCGGTCTTCGAGGGTAAGTTCGCGAAAAGCTCCTCCCATTATTGTATTACTAATAGATAGGTCCTGGTAGCTTTAGGGGTTCAGGTGCGTATGGTAAAATTTTATTGTTTTCATGCGTGGAACCCCAACAGTGGTATCAGAGCTAGATCTATGCGTAGTAATGCTAGTATGGGTAGAACACACGAGATGTAGCATGTGGGCGTTGATCTTTTAGTTGTTACCCTCCCACGTGTACTTGTGTATACCGCAGTAATTCTTGATGAAGCAGCCCCCAACCTACTTTACGCGTTCATTCACGAGACTGGTCCATGCTTGACATACGGCTTGTACCGTATAAAGTGGCTTAAGGGGGTGTATGTCTCTCTCGCATTAGTTGGTATGCCATTTAAAACGGAGGGCCTTGAAAGGGGTGTAGTAGAGACAACTACTTGATCAGCGTTGTGCTGAAAGTTCGTAGGTAAGAACGGTTCTTGTTCGAAAGCCCATTCAGCCACGTAAAACATGCAAAGATAAAGTAGAGGCGTCTAACTTTGTTTTGCAGGGGGGCGTTACTTTGTGATATGGTTGTGGCAAAGGTAAAGTAATTACCTTTTGTTGCATAGTAGTAGATTGTCATGGAGGTGACGAACTACCACGCCGGAATGACACTTGTACCCTAGTGTCTACGGCGCCGGAACCCTGGTGTCGGAATCCAGTGACGACGGATGGAGATCACGACGTGAAGGACCATATCACATCGCATTTACATTCAATGTTATTGTTTGTATATCTTATTGTGTGCTAGTATTAGATACTCGACGGTAGCCTAATAAGATGATCCCTATTAAAATTACCAACGATTGTGTTCCCCCTTAGTGTGCACCACCAAGAAAGTTCTTCGGTATGAGGCGATCCAGTGTTACATGCCTAGGTGTCAGACATATCTACGTTCGCATACAGTGGGTGTAAGCCATGTTGCACAGCGAATACACTAAGGTTGAGTTGGCGAGCCTAGCACGCCATAGAAGCGTGGCGTCGGAACACAGAGGGTCGAAAGATCGAGCACGAGTCGCATGAATGATGTGATTGACGTTTAGCGTCCACCTTTGAACCCACATCGATGGCCGTGTTAATTGAGGGAGATGTGGCTGATAGGGGTCGTGTTATCACTAGGAACCCTTTTTGGGATAGGTGTTTCTGAGTGGAGTTATCATTAACTCATTTAATTATAAATTTAGTCTAAATTCTTTTTGCAATTATACATGTAGATGGCTCTTTTTGTGTTGACAATTGATTGGTTAGAAGGAGAGAAGCTCACAATAGATGGATCAAACTTCTCTATATGCGTTGCACGTCTCCACGTTCTCCTTAGCGAGAATGACGTGGTCGACTACATACTTGACGGGATGGATTTGGATCAGCCCACTGACCTAGAGACCCCAGAGGAGCGGAAAGACCGTTATCTCCGTCGTGAGATGGCCTCCTATATTTCAGTTGTAATGCATTTCAGAATGGTGGATGAGCTGTGGCCTTTCGTGGGTGATGTCAACCCTCGTTCGGTGATGCTACAGCTTAGGACACATTTCATGGAGTAGACACACATTTGGGAGCATGAGCTGATGGGAGACTTCCTCTCTATTAAGATGGAGGAGAACTCAACACTCGACGACCACTTGGAGCACATGCATGATGTGTACACGAGGCCTGCATACTTCCTGGATATCTGGATGACGGGCTCTTTTGCAAACGCCGTTGTGCTGCGGTCGCTGCCACCAAGCTACCAAGCACAAGTCAGGGCTTGCGTTATGAGGGGCAACGCGGAATCAATGGAGTTCCACCGGTTCATGACACATCTCAGGAATGTGTTGGTTGAACCAGATGTCGCTCAGGTCATCAATGACAAAGGTATATATTTGATATACAGTTTTATAAATGTTATAATCTTGCAAACACATTGCAGTGTTAAGTATATCTAATACTTGTTCTGATTTGCTGAAAACAGGTCCTTCTGCATGAGAGGTGCTTGCTGGAGAGGAGGTGATGTTGCGTGTTGATGGCGAGCATGATGATGATGGCCTACGACACTCTCCCTCGACATTTATCACTTAGTTTCTGTTTTAGGATGATTATTGTAATCAAGAGATTGTGAACTTCTTTAGTGTGTCTCACACTTTATGAGACGGTTATTCATATGAGTTTGTAACAAACTGTTGTTCTACTTTTATGAATGATTTCTATTTGTGTTCATATCTTGTTTGATTATGTGTGAATTATCCTTGATTGTTTGAAACTAATTGATAATGCATGAACATTTGTAAAACATTAAAAATGCCTTGTTTAAAATACCCAACTTAATGATATGTTCATTAATGAATGAAAAACCATTGTTTAAATTCAAAGTTATGTGATAATATGTGAAAGATATTCGATTCCTTATCACATATAAATCATGCCTAAGTTCGGCAAAATGACTTGAACACCGTGTATTACTTGAATACAAAGTGTTTAATGAATTGTTAAAAGTAAATACATATTCGATGTATTGTGTTTTAACGAAAATGGTAATTATCATTATATGATTGTTTTAAATGTGTAAATAAGTTTACCAAAGGAAACATGAATATGAAACTGTTTGATTTGATCAAATTGTTTCATCCAACAAAGGGGTATAAAGATAAAATAGAATCTAATTGCTATGATTTGATCAATAGTAATGAAATTCAACTTTATAAGAATAGCATAAAAGAAATTGTGGAATGCAAAGCATTTTGAAACGTCAAAATGCAAAGCATCACAATATGATATTAGATGTCAAAGGGGTTGAATAGAAGGCACCAAATAGATTGTTGTAGTGTAGATGTAGAGACCATTAGTTAGAAATAGTTAGCACTCAATTAGAAAGTAGTGAACCATTTAAATTCGTGAAAGTTTTGGGGGTTATTCGATATAACCAAAACAATAGCGAATAAGTCCGTGTAGAGTATTCATTGGAAACTTTGAATACAAAATCCATAGCTAAACCAAAAGAGAAGCAAAACTTGTATTGCTTGGATTTTGGTACATTATTAAGAAAGTACACATTGAGTGATATTTTCTCAAGTATGGGGCATATGGAAAATAGTGTAAAACACGATGAGGATTCAAAACCCTGCATCAAAGTGTCGAGAAGCGCAATGGACAATGTTCCTGGACGATTCTCTTCACAAAAGGAAAGAATCAATGATATTGATCATTGTGTTATCCCCACTAGTGTTTTCACTACATGAAGTAGGATTCGAAATGTAATCCATATCTTGTATGGAGACATTTATGAATCATTTGTCATGATTATTGGAATATGAGATACCTACAAACTACTAAGGAAATAATGGTAAACTAAAATTATGAGAAATCCCAAAGCAAAATTCCCTTGAGATTAGAAAGCAATTCGTTGTTGAATCTCACAAGTAAAAGAGGTTACTTGAATTTTCCCAAATGACTGCAAAGCCATAGTGCAAAAGGGGTGAATGACAAAAGCACAATTTGTCAAGTATTGGACAAATTCAATTGAATTTGATTCAAGTGTGCTGAATGTCTAGAGGATTTAAAACTAGTAATAGTACTAGTACCTCATAATAAATCTCCAAGTTTGATATTTGATCAAAGTTTTTGAAGTTATTCAAAATAGTGAGTAGATATGCAATTTGCATAAAATTGAGTGGGATCTATGAAAGTCTTCCGAAAACAATATGTGATTGACATATTTTTGAGTGGGAGCAATATAAGTCTCAAATTCAAATATGTAGGAACATATTTTGAGTGGGAGCTTATAGGAGTGATTCTTAAGTATGTTAAGAATGAAAGCGCAAATACTTATAAATAATGATTTATAAGATGTAGAAGTTGATAATAGGTGTATTATGATATTATGTAGTATTCCTTAAGGGATTCTGAAAAGGGTTTCAGAATAGAAGTTAATTAAGGAACTAGTCCTTAGTAACTCAAATTAGGAATAGCATTAAGTTGATCATCAATGGTTGAAAGAAAGAATAGGATGATCATCATCCGCTATGTTGAGACATAGGTTCTATCTTAGAAAACCATGATGATAACTTAACATAATATGTAATCCAATAAGGAACGTTTGAAAGTGATTAAGTTTGAATCACGGAACATTGAGCTGAGTTTGTCCGCAGTGTCTAGTAGAGAACTGCAGACATGTTTTCCAAATCCATAAAGGATGACATATCTTAAAATATAAAGAGTTATGTTATAAGGGAATATGTTGGAAACTCCCGTAATACCGATTAAAGTCGAGTAGGAAGCAAGGTGAACGAAAACATCGAAAGTTGCACAGTGTGCACTGGTGGTTCGATGAATACATTTATAATAATAGATAAGGGTACCATCTAAAGTGTTGTATAATGTTATGGCGGGGCTAGTTCGCTTTTAACGTAGAATGATGTGTCCTAGGGCACAGTGCCCATGAGAAATCAGTCAAGGTTGATCTAACGTCACTGTAGGCTCCTGGAATCAGGCCTCGTTCTGCTGCCATAGCAACGATGCATACACATAGATGCTATCATGTGATGATAAAGTATTAATGTCAAACAAGGTGACATTAGTAAGTTGCAAAGGATTTGGGACTGTAAAGTACAAACCCAAGACTCAACCTTTTCCATGACCAAGCATGTTCAGGGTACCGGGTATATGGTGCCGATGATTGAGAACAAATGCAGCTAGTGTATTTGTACTCTAGTGCAAGTGGGAGACTGTTGGAAATATGCCCTAGAGACAAATAGTAGTAAGGACTATTATCATATTTCATATAGTTTATGATTAAGTTTTATATCATGCTATAACTGTATTGAGTGGAAACATCAATAAACATGTGATATACAAACAACGAGGGGTTCCGAGTGTAACTCTAGTCACTGGTTCATTGGTCAAACAATGATCATGTTTCCTGATCATGTGGCATTTATGCCAGTTGGAAATGAGGTCATCTCTTTCTGAGAATGAGATGATGAACCAATACCCAACCTAAACATCGTGACCCGATCATGTCACGAAGTTCAAGTTACGATGATTAGAAATGGATCCTCGTAGACTATTCCTTAGACCGTGAGCCTATATCAATCACTATCTCCCGAGAGTGCTTTGATAGCATCAAACGCCACTTGGTAATACAGTACTCATAAAGGTGTGTTCAGGTACTCGGAGGAAACCGTTGAGGAAATATATGTCAAGAGCGGGATTTGTCCGTCCATGTGACGGGAATATACTCGAAGGGCCCACTCGGAGAAGTTATATCCAATAGCTAGGCAGCATGTGATTTGATCACGAGGATATCACTTATCAGAACGAGTCAAGTAGCATTGTTTAGTAACGAGATTGAACATGACATGGTGATGTCATTGATCAGATCTCGGGCAATGCAAGTATTGAGTGACAAAGGGATTAAGACACGACTGTCCCAGTTCAAACGATGAAAGATCTTCGTGGAACGCACAGGGGTCACATGGCCATCCAGGTCCCTCTGTTGATCATTGGTGCGGGAGTGTCCCAACCATGTCTGGAGTGTTTCCGAACCGTGGGGTATCAGGCTTAAGGGCTTGATGATGCTTAGAGAGTGTTTATAGGATCGGTAGAATCACCGAAGAAAAGAAGGGAGAAAACCAGAAGGGTTTCGGTAAGTCCGGAGGATGTCCAGAGTGGAGGTGGAAGGTTTTCCATAGCCACGGAGGTTGAATAATATGTGAATGAGTGTTAAATATTGATTTAATCATTTATCCATAATTATTTAATAAAGAGAAAATCAATTAAAGGTCAAAAAGGCTTAATGGGCCAATTTCGGGAGGGAGAGGGCCCATTAGGGAAAGGAGAGAGGGAGAAGGGGCAAGGGGGCTGGCTGGCTGGGCCTATCCCCCCACGCGGGGCCCACTAGGGGCTGGCCGGCGGCCTCCCCACCCCCTCCTCTCCTTTAGTCCCACCCCGAGACTTTGAGGGAGGGTGTACCCCCTCCCCCTATATATAGTGGGGTATTTGGCCAAGATAAATACACCAATAATCAATAAAGGTCTCCCCACTTTTGGGAGGACCTCTAATTGATATTTTCTCTCTCCCCCTCTCTCTCTCTCGTGACCGTGGTCCCAAGTCTATACTGTGCGAGCAAGAGACATCTTCACCGCGGAGCGCCACCATGCTGCGGGATTCAGATCCGGGAGCTCTACTTCCGCAACTGCTGCTGGATCGGGGAAGTGGGAGTCATTGTCAAGCACCGGACATGTGTAACTCCCCGCGAGGTGTCACACTTGAGGCACTCAAGTCCTTGGAGCCAAGGAGCGCAAGGACTTCATCACGACCTTGAGGTCAGCTTCGGCTCGTCTACATCAACCACGTTCTCGTGAGCGTTGACAACGATTTTCGGTCTTCGAGCGTAAGTTCGTGAAAAGCTCCTCCCATTACTGTATTACTAATAGATAGGTCTTGTTAGCTTCAGGGGTTCTAGGGCGTAGGGCAAAATTTTATTGTTTTCATACGCGGAACCCCAACAATATTTTCAACAGTCTCCCACTTGCACTAGAGTACAAATACACTAGTTGCATTTGTTCTCAATCTTTGGTACCATATATCCGGTACCCTGAACATGCTTGCTCATGGAAGAGGTTGAGTCTTGGGCCTGTACTTTGCAGTGCCAAATCCTTTGCAACTTAGTAATGTCACCTGAATTGACATTAATACTCTATCATCATATGATAGCATCTGTGTGTATGCATCGTCGCTATGGCAGCATAACGAGGCCTGATTCCAGGAGCCTACAGTGACATTAGATCAACCTCGAGGGCTTTCTCATGGGCACTGTGCCCTGGGACACATCATTCTATGTTAAAAGCGAACTAGCCCCGCCATAACATTATACAACACTTTAGATGGTACCCTTATCTATTATTATAAATGTAGCCATCGAAACACTAGTTTACTCTGTGGAACTTTCGATGTTTTGTTCAACTCGCTTCCTACTTGACTTCAATCGGTATTCACAGGAGTTTCCAACATATTCCCTTATAACACAACCCTTTATGCTTTAAGATATGTCATCCTTTATGGATTTGGAAAACATGTCTGTAGTTCTCTACTAGATACTCTGAACAAAAACTCAGCTCAACGTTTTGTGATTCGAAGTTGATCACTCTTAAATGTTCCTTAATTGGATCACATATTATGCTAAGTTATCATCATGGTTTACTAAGATAGAACCTATGTCTCAACATAGTGGATGACGATCATCCTTTTCTTTCTTTCAACCATTGATGTTAAACTTAATACTATTCCTAACTTGAGTTATTAAGGACCAATTCCTCAATTAACTTCTATTCCGAAACCCCTTTCAGAATCCCTTAAGGAATACTACATAATATCATAATACACCTATTATCAACTTCTGCATCTTATAAATCATTATTTATAAGTACTTGCGCTTTCATTCTTTACATACTTAAGAATTACTCCTATAAGCGCCCACTCAAAATATGTTCCTACATATTTGAATTTGAGACTTATGTTGCTCCCACTCAAAAATATGTCAATCACATATTGTTTCAGGAAGACTTTCATAGCTCCCACTCAATTTTATGCAAATTGCACATCTACTCCCTATTTTGAACAACTTCAAAAATCCTTTGATCAAATATCAAACTTGGAGTTTTACTATGAGATACTAGTACTGTTTACTAGTTTTAAATCCACTAGACATTTAGCACACTTGAATCAAATTCATTTGAATTTTGTCCAAACTTGACAAATTGTGCTTTTGTCATTCACCCCCTTTTTCCACTATGGTTTCACAGTCATTTGGGAAAATTCAAGTAACCCCTTTTCTTGTGAGATTCAGCAATGAATTGCTCTCTAATCTCAAGGGAATTTTGCTTTTAGGATTTCTCATAATTCTAGTTTACCATTATTTCCTTGTAGTTCGTAGGTATGTCATATTCCACGAATCATGACAAATGATTCACAAATGTCTCCATACTAGATATGAATTTCATTTTGAATCCTACTTCATGTAGTGAAAACACTAGTGGGGAAAATACAGTGAATATCATTGATTCTTTCCTTCTGTGAAGAGAATCATTCAGGAACGTTGTCCGTTGCGCTTCTCAACACTCTGATGCAGGGTTTTAAATCCTCATCGTGTTTTACACTATTTTCCATTTCCCTCATAATTGAGAAACACCACTAGAAGTGAGCTTTCTCAAGAATGCACCAAAATCCAAGCAATACAAGTTTTGCTTTCCTTTTGATTTCAGCTATGGATTCCGTATTCAAAGTTTCCAATGAATACTATACAAGGATTTATTCGCTATTGTTTTGGTTATATCGAATAACCCCAAAACTTTCACGAATTCAAATGGTTCACTATAAATTCTAATTGAGTGCTAACTATTTCTAACTAATGGTCTTTACATCTACAGTACAACGATTTATTTGGTGCCTTCTATTCAACCCCTTTGATATCTAATATCATATTGTGATGCTTTGCATTTTGACGTTTCAAAACGCTTTGCATTCCATAATTTCTTTTATGCTATTCTTATAAAGTTGAATTTCATTACTATTGATCAAATCATAGCAATTAGATTCTCTTTTGTATTTATACCATTTGTTGATGAAACACTTTTGATCAAATCAGATAGTTTCATATTCATGTTTCCTTTGGTAAACTTCTTTACACATTTAAACAATCATTTAATGATAATTACCATTTTCGTTAAAACACAATACATCGAATATGTATTTACTTTTAACAATTCTTTAAACACTTTGTATTCAAGTAATACACGGTGTTCAAGTTATTTTGCCGAACTTAGGCATGATTTATATGTGACAAGAAATCGAATGACTTTCACATATTATCACATAACTTTGAACTTAAACAATGGTTTCATTCATTAATGAATATGTCATTAAATTGGGTATTTTAAGCAAGGAATTTCTAATATTCTACAAATGTTCATGCATTATCAATTAGTTTCAAATGACAAGGATAATTCACAAGTAATCAAACAAGATATGAACACGAATAGAAATCATTCATAAAAGTAGAAGAACTGTTTGTTACAAACTCATATGAATAACCGTCTCACGAAGTGTGAGACACACTGATACGTCCAAAACGTATCTACTTTCCCGAACACTTTTGCTATTATTTCTCCTATATACTTGTGTGATTTGGATGCAACTAATGCAGACAAACACTATTTTCAGCAGAATTGCCTTGGTGTCTACTTTTTGTGCAGAATATCAACTATCAGGAAAAATCACAGAAAATATGCCAAAAATCCTATTTCACCCGAAGACTACAGGAGCCAGAATACGAGACGGAGAAGAGCCCTGGGGTGGCCACACCACCTGGTGGCGTAGGTCAGGCCAGGCCGCGCCAGGGGGTGGTGTGGGCCCCCCAGGCACCCCCTCGGTCTCTCTCTTCGCCTATAAGGAGCCTTCTGACCTAAAAACTTCAGGGGGTTCGACATTTTTCTAGAGGGAGTTCCGTTCCGCCGCCACCAGCAGATTCCACGAAACAGCACCAGAAACTCCGCTCTGGCACCCTGCCGGGACGGGGAATTGGAGGAGATCATCGCCATCATCATCACCATCGCTTCTCCATTGACCATCCATGTTTCCCCCATCTATGAGTGAGTAATCCCCCGCTGTAGGCTATGAGGATGGTAGGGATTGGATGAGATTGTTCATGTAATGGCATCAGATTGTTAGGGCTTGGTGCCTAGTATCTTTTATTAGTGCTTTATGACTTTGTTGCAACTTGTTGTGCTTAATGCTTGTCACTAGGGCCCGAGTGCCATGATTTCAGATCTGAACTTATTATTGATTCATTATGATAGTATTGTTTCTGCTCTTATCTACAAGTTGTATACACACGTTATTGTCCAGAACCTATGGCCTCGAAGTGACAGAAATCGGGATAACCGGAAGGGAAAGGCTTTAATGTGAGGATCACATGTGTTCACGGAGTGTTAATGCTTTGCTCCGGTGCTCTATTAAAAGGAGCACCTTAATTTCCAGTAGTTCCCTAGAGGCCTCGCTGCAAACGGGCTGGCAGGACAAAAGATGTTGTGCAAGTTCTCATTGCGAGCACGTATGACTATATATGGAACACATGCCTAGGATTATCTAGTACTTGGGTGCGTTATCTTATTTATCTGCAATTGCCCTATGTTCTGATTTCTATGTGAATTGTCTTGTCCATGCAACGCCCGTGCATCCATCCCTATGCCTACCGCACTCGAATCCCACTGTTTACTGCTTTCGTTACTATTGTCTTTGCTTTGCTACTGCTGTTACTTTGCTATTCCTACTACAAAACTGTTGCTACTGATAGACTGCTATGAGCAAGATTGTTTCCAGGTGCAGCTGAATTGACAACTCAGTTGTTAAGGCTTATAAATATTCTTTGGCTCCCCTTGTGTCGAATCAATAAATTAGGTTTCACTTCCCTCAAAAAAACTGCGATACACCCCCTATACTTGTGGGTCATCAATACTATTTTCTAGCGCCGTTGCTGGGGAGCATAGCTTTATTTATCAAGTTCACTTGGATTCTCTATTGTTCGCTAATCCATCCATCATGGGTAAGTCTCGTGATGTCAAGGTTCCTATTTTACCATCCACTACAAGAAGAGGTACGGTTCTAAGCACGTTTGCTGCTCTTGATTCACCATCTGTTATAAGTAAGCTCGTTACACCACCACATACACATGCTACACACACTGCTACTAGTGCTGAATCTGAAACTTCTGATGCTTATGATGCTGCTTCTACTGTGCTTGATAAGAGTGGTTCATTAGGTCCTTTCCTAGATGCTACGATTGCTAGAACTATAGCTGGAAATACGAAAACTCCTAATGAAGACACTACCACACCTGTTAGCTCACCTGAGTCTAGTGAGAGTTATGATACTAAAGAAGATTATGTTGAGATGACCGATGAGTTTATTAAAGAATGTAAGAACACCCATGATAGGAGCACTGCTAAGAGTCTCCTTGAGAGGCGTACTATTAGACCCAAATTATCTCATGCTGCTACGTTTGCTGCTTCTCCCATAAACATTATAGATGAAGATTATGATTTCTCTCTCGATCTATCTTACATAGCTATTGTCGAGAAAGAACCTTTTTGTGGGAGTAAGAATGAAAGTGCGGTAGCACATATGAATGAACTTTCTACCATGAGTGGCTTGTTTTCTGATGATATTAAGATGCGTACTTACTTTGTTGCTAAGATTTTCCCTTTTTCACTGAAAGGAGAAGCTAAAACTTGGTTTAGTAATTTACCTCCTGGATCTATTGATAGCCCTGAGTGCTTGATTAGTACTTTCCTACAGAAATATTTTCCTCCCAGTGCTAGACATGCTATTTTGCTGGAACTTTTTGATTTCAAACAGGGAGAAAAAGAGGTATTGCCTGAATCTTGGGCAAGGTTTTCTGCATTAATTCATGCACAAGCTGGAAGTCCATAGCCTAAGAATGAGCTTCTTGATATATTTTATAATGGACTAACCGAAGAATCTAGGACATACCTAGATAGTTGTGCTGATTGTGTTTTCAGGAATAGGACTCCTAAGGAAGCTGAGGAATTAATGGCTAAAATAAGCAAGAATTATGAAGATTGGACTCCTCCTAAACAAGCTGCACCTGAAGTAATTGTACCTGAACCATCTATTCCTGTGCCTATTCCAACATCAACGAAGAGGGGAGTTATTGAATTAAATGATGAAGTGATGAAGGAAGCTAAGAAATGTCTTAAGGAGAAGGGAATTAAAGCTGCAGATGTCAAGAATTTACCTCCTATAGAAGAATTATGTAAGCATGTTCCCTACTCACCCACTATTGAGGTACACTCTCTCTAACACTTTGATGAAGGTGATATCCCTTATGCTAAACCTCCTGATCAATGCTTAGAAGAATTTGATATCTTTATTGTTAAGCAAGATAACTTTAATAAAAGGGTGCAAAATCATCTAATGGAAAACACTAGAGCTATTGTTGAGTTGAAGATATTGTGGAAAGAACCTCTAATGATGTTAAAATGATTTTTAAACACTTTCAAATGGTTCAAACTCAAATAGATCAACTCCTTAAAGTGCAAAACGACTTGCTAGTTAATGCTGCTAAAGAAAAACATGCTTATCAAATTAGAAATAGAAGTGGAGCTGCTACCCAGGATCCTCTATATCCTGAGGGGCATCCCAAAAGAATTGAGCAGGATTCTCAACAAACTGAAAATAGTGGTTCTACTCGTAAGAAAAGGAAAAAGAAACATAAAACAGTTGTAGAACCCTCTAAACCTGCTATAGATCATAATAGTATATCTAGCTCTGATGCTAAAACTGAAAGTGGTAATGAAGAAAATGAAGTTCCTAATGAAGAAAAACTTGAAGAAGAACCTGAAAACCACACTAAGACTACTAAATACACTAAAGAAGATTTTATTTCTAAGAAACATGGTAGTGAAAGAGAACCTTGGGTCTAAAAACCTATGCATTTCCCTGATAAGAAACACAAGTCAAAGGAAGATGAACACTATAATAAGTTTTGTGAGTGGATGAAGCCTTTATTCTTGCAAATTCCTTTGACTGATGCTATTAAATTGCCTCCTTACTCAAAGTATATGAAGGACATTGTCTCGAATAAAAGGAAGATCCCTAATGAAGAAATCTCTACTCTGCTTGCTAATTATTCTTTCAATGGCAAGGTTCCTAAGAAACTTGGAGACCCAGGGATTCCAACTATCCCTTGCTCTATTAAGAACAGTTATGTTAGAACTGCTTTGTGTGATTTGGGAGCTGGAGTTAGTGTTATGCCTTTCTCTCTATAAGAGACTTCAGCTTGAAAAATTGATACCAACTGATATATCTTTGCAAATGGCTGATAAATCTACCACTATTCCTGTGGGTATATTAAAGGATGTACCTGTTCAGGTGGCTCACAATTGCTTGATATTAACTGATTTTGTTGTACTTGAAATGCCTGAAGATGATAATATGTCTATTATTCTTGGGAGACCTTTTCTTAATACTGCAGGAGCTGTTATTAATTGTAATCAAGGAAAGGTGACCTTCAATGTTAATGACAAGGAACATACTGTCTATTTCCCCATGAAGATTGAAAGGACTTATGGTCTGAATTCAATTGAACATGTTGAAGGCATTCAAGTTGGAAAATATATTGTCCCATACCAAGAGAAAAATTTGAAACTATTATGATTGGGACCATTGCTATCAAGGTTGAGGTAACATAATCATTAATGGAGTACAAAATTTTGTCTCATATGCAATTGGTTTGGTAGCAAGACTTGATCAACCTTGCTAACAAAAGGATTCTATTGAACAAAACAATGTTTTCATTATGATTATCTCCATTTATTTCTATCCTTTGCATTTTAGTTTTTGCTTTCGGTTAGTTTTCTTTTTGTTGTTAGTTTCTTGCATGCTAGAACTTCTGTAGTGCTAGCCTTTTTTTGTCCTTGCATCATGTTTCCAAAAGAAAAAAATCTGTCTGTCAAAAAAATCATTCTTCTATTTCTGAAAAATGCCCAATAATAAAGTGTCTCGAAAAATTCCAGAAAATTCATATTAAATTTTTACGTGAAAAAGGGGCAGAGGAGTACCTGGTAGGTACCAGGGGGGCCCACCAGGCAGGCACACCATGTGGTGGCGTGACCAGCCATGGGTGGTGCCATGCCCTGGTGTGGGCCACCCCTGGTCCCCCACTAACTCTCTCCCCTGCCACTTTCTTCTCTCTCCCGAGTAAGCTCTAGTTCATAGCTCAAAATCGCGTTCTTTCTGTGCTTGCTCTCGATTTCTTCGATCTCCTTGCTCAGCCCATCTTTCTTGCTGAAATTTGGAGCATTTGTTCCCTGGTATTTGACTCCTCCCCTTGTCCAAGTAGATTTGTGTTTAGTGGATTATATGTTGAGTGTTTTGCTACTGTAGGAGACTGGTTTTGAGAGCTTATAAGCTTGTTTGATGCTTAGAGATATAGTTTTGATGCATGTTTAGGCCTCTTGCAAGTCCCTATGAGTAGACTCCTTCATTATATTTACTTTGCAATCACTTGTTTAATAGGTGTTTAAATTTCAGAATACCAAGCATGAACAACCATACTTTTGGAGAGATATTTGAGAGTGATGCACCTAGGAGGTCGAGGCCCTCAAGAATAGCCTCTGAAGCTAGGCCATCATACAATGAAGACCTCATTGCAACACACATTGGCAGTGAAAGGGATGATGGAGATGCTCACCCATCCTCTTTTCCTTGTTTTACTTTCTTGCAAGCTGCAGGTATTCTTGATGATTTCTTGCTACTGATTGAGAGGGTTGGTTTGACCTCTTATATGCAAGATGAGAGTGCACAATACGCTATGCTCGCCCAAACTTTTGTTGAGAGCTTCTCATTTACTAACACACCCTATCAATCTACTGCCTCTTTTAAAATCTATGATATGCCCTTCATCATGCCTTTGGAGAGATTTTGCAGTATTGTAGGTGTGCGTATGACAGGGACCGTGAAGAAAATTCAAGGGCGACCCACTGATTTGTTGGAGCTTTACCGAGGGGTGACCAATGATGATGACCGCGTGGCGCAGCACAGAAAGATAAGAAATATCCAACCCCCTGCTCTTAGATACTTTGCATATTATCTTGCCACTAGTGTATTGGGTAGGGAGAACACTAATAATATCTCCAAATATCATTTAGCATTCCTTGCTGCTGCGCTTAACAATGATACTCGGTACAATCTTGGCTCGCTTATTGCTCGCCGCCTAGCTGCTAGGGGGCCTATCTATGGGGGCATCATTGCATCATGCATAGTCATTAAATTAGGTCTTTCAGTGGATCCCGATGATGCTATGCTGGCACCACAGAGGCTTGACCTTGTTGCCATGAAAACTCATCACTTTGTCACTTCTACCTCTTATTTGAACAATCTAGTATATAGGATGCTTTTCACTGATGGGGATGACAGGGAGATCCTTTTGCCATAGCCTGCTTTGTTTAGTGTTGACAGGAGACCGTGGTCGCGCTCCAAGGAGGAGGTGGACGAGCAGCTTCGCTTGCTGGGTTTCCACGAGCAACACCAGGAAGATGTGCCCTCCTATGATTACTCCGCACATTACGGAGGGACGTACTCGAGCTCGCACCAGGACGAGGGTACCTCCTCGTCGTACCACGATAACACTTCATCCTGGCCAGCCTAGGATTGATACCCACTTAGGCCAAAAGCCTAAGCTTGGCGGGAGGTACGCTGATACCGTACTCATCTCCATATCATGTTGCGTCGGTGCTTTGTATATTCATGTTTTCGTTCTCTTTTTAGTTTTCGTTCTTCTTTACTTTTGCTTTCTAAAAAACACAAAAAGACCAAAAATATTTGTGTTGTTTCTCTTTGGTTTGCTTCTTCTTTTTGCCTTGGTTTGTTTTTCCCTTTTTGCTTTGTTTGAACTATTCGAAAAATCCAAAAAAAATTTGCTTTGTTTTTCCCTTTTGGTTCTTCTTTAAAAATCGAAAACACCAAAAATATTTGTCGTTCTTCTTTGGTTTTTGTGAGTTTGCTATAGGGTTCAGTAGTTCTCAGTGGAATATTGGTTTCATATTATTATTCGAGCCACACAAGTGAAGAGCAATAATGAGGATTAATGACAACTTGAGGCGTGGTAAGAGGCTGGTAACGAACTCTATTTGTTTTAATTTTTGTACATATACTAATCACTGTGGGCATGCTTAGTCCGTTCATATAGAGTGTACGTTTTCTTTGGATGCTTAATAGTTCTTGCTTTCTTATGATTAGCTCCAGCTCGCTAATAGTTTGTAGCATGTCTCTTGAATGTTTGCTTGCATTACTCTATTCATAAATTGGTATGACACCGTGGTATCCTCCTCTGAATGTTTCATTTGAATTGACTTGGCACATGCTCATGCATGCACATGACTGTAATAATCAGTTAAGCCTCGATGAATTATTTTGCCTTGAGGATCTTGAATCACTTTCATGCCATGAGTAGTCCTGTTTTGTTGCAAGCATGATAATGACAGCTATTGCTCTCTCGTTTGTCGCTCCCTTACTATTGCTAGCCTTCATTTCCACTAAGTGTTTTACTCAAGTTTCCAACTCCCTAAACCAAATATTTCCAAAGTGTCCATCATACCTACCTATTAGCATCATTTGCTACTCCCGTGCGTATTCAATATGCCTTGTTTTCTTCTGAATAAAATGTTTGCTTGTTATGGGAAAATTAGTTAGTAAACCTCTCACGAACTTGATGGCACACTTTATTTCCTACACTTAATAAACCTGAAGCATTGTGAACTCTCCATGAAAGTTATATGCTTGCAAATTATGGGCTGGGGATTAGGAGAACCGTGCTATCACGGGGAACGCTTTCAACACTTGTAAATATATACCCAGTGGATTCCTTGCTCTTTTGTTTGCGGAAGTCATCGGTGTGAAATAAAAGGGGAGATTGTAAGTCCATGGAGTTATGTATGTGTGTTAGAGAAACGCCTGCCCGCTGGTCTAATCCATGCTGACATGGTGGAAACCTGCAGCGTAACCATAATGATATCTATGAAGCATTCTTCTTATAAAAAAAGAGAGAGATAGCTATTGAGAAAAAGAGAAAAACAAAATAGTTTTATGAAAAGAGGAAAGAGAGAAAAAAGCACCATTTTCCCATGGTAAAAAGAAGATTGCTGAGATACTCATTGTCTGCTTGCCTTGTCATTTTGATATGGGGATTCTTCCGTATCATCAGGCAAGGGGTACCCCGTTGGAGGTTCTCAATGATACGCACATACTTACGATGACAAGAACTTACCGGTAACTAAAGTTGAGTAGCATGAGGGGCAGCCCTCGTACTCAAGGGACTTGGGATTTCAAGTTTATAGTCTGTCGAGCATATAACTCAGATTGGACCTCACTTTCACCTTAACCACATTAAAGATGCTTATGATAGGGGAAATGAGAGCTCAAAGCTAATGAGTACCATACTTTCAGCATTTGGAAGCTTTTCAAAATTATTCGAAACCTTTTTCTTCTACTTGTTGAGTCTCCACATATTCTTTGAGCACCTTCTTGAGAGCATAGTTGTCATTCTTTGTGTTTGTTCCATTACTTGATTATTTGTGTTATGACTTTGATGCTTGTATCTTTGATATCTTTACTTCTAGTCATCACTTGAACTTCAGAGGTGCCTTGGCATTCATAATCAAAGGCAAGCGAGATACCACTCTATCATACCTTTCTATGAGCATTGTAATGTTGCTTATGTTTATGTTTCATGCTACTTATTATTCTTGAGTTGGAATCTCTTCACAGCTTGCAATGACTATTAAGTAGACTCAGTTGCATACTCTTTATTATGAACTGTCTAAGTAGTTGATCACATTGCTGAGAATATTTACATCATATGAAGCAAATGTGTTCGTGAAAGTTCTTTTATCGCACTCAGTTTTCAACTGAATTGCTTGAGGACAAGCAATAAGCTAAGCATGGGGGGAGTTGATACGTCCAAAATGTATCTACTTTCCCGAACACTTTTGCTGTTGTTTCTCCTCTATACTTGTGTGATTTGGATGCAACTAATGCGGACTGACGCTGTTTTCAGCAGAATTGCCTTGGTGTCTACTCTTTGTGCAGAAAATCAACTATCAGGAAAAAACCCGGAAAATATGCCAAAAATCCTATTTCACCCAAAGACTCCAGGAGCCAGAATACGAGACGGAGAAGAGCCCTGGGGTGGCCACACCACCTGGTGGCATGGGCCAGGCCAGGCCGCGCCAGGGGGTGGTGTGGGCCCCCCAGGCACCCCCTCGGTCTCTCTCTTCGCCCATAAGGAGCCTTCTGACCTAAAAACTTCAGGGGGGTTGACGTTTTTCTAGAGGGAGTTCCGCTCCGCCGCCACCAGTAGATTCAACGAAACAGCACCAGAAACTCCATTCTGGCACCCTACCGGGACGGGGAATTGGAGGAGATCATCGCCATCATCATCACCATCGCTTCTCCATTGACCATCCATGTTTCCCCCATCTATGAGTGAGTAATCCCCCGCTGTAGGCTATGGGGATGGTAGGGATTGGATGAGATTGTTCATGTAATGGCATCAGATTGTTAGGGCTTGGTGCCTAGTATCTTTTATTAGTGCTTTATGACTTTGTTGCAACTTGTTGTGCTTAATGTTTGTCACTAGTTCCCGAGTGTCATGATTTCAGATCTGAACTTATTATTGATTCATTATGATAGTATTGTTTCTGCTCTTATCTACAAGTTGTATACACACGTTATTGTCCGGAACCTATGGCCCCGAAGTGACAGAAATCGGGATAACCGGAAGGGAAAGGCTTTGATGTGAGGATCACATGTGTTCACGGAGTGTTAATGCTTTGCTCCGGTGCTCTATTAAAAGGAGCACCTTAATTGCCAGTAGTTCCCTAGAGGCCCCGCTGCAAACGGGCCGGCAGGACAAAAGATGTTGTGCAAGTTCTCATTGCGAGCACGTATGACTATATATGGAACACATGCCTAGGATTGTCTAATACTTGGGTGATTTATCTTATTTATCTGCAATTGCCCTATGTTCTGATTGCTATGTGAATTATCTTGTCCATGCAACGCCCGTCCATCCATCCCTATTCCTACCGCACTCGAATCCCACTGTTTACTGCTTTCGTTACTACTGTCTTTGCTTTGCTACTGCTGTTACTTTGCTATTCCTACTACAAAACTGTTGCTACTGATAAACTGTTGTGAGCAAGATTGTTTCTAGGTGCAGCTGAATTGACAACTCAGTTGTTAAGGCTTATAAATATTCTTTGGCTCCCCTTGGGTCGAATCAATAAATTGGGTTTCACTTCCCTCGAAAATACTGCCATACACCCCCTATACTTGTGAGTCATCACACACTAAAGAAGTTCACAATCTCTTGATTACAATAATCATCCTAAACATAAACTAAATGAAAAATGTCGAGGAAGAGTGTCGTCGGCTGTCATCATCATGCTCGCCATCAACACGCAACGTCACCTCCTCTCCAGCAAGCACCTCTCATACAGAAGGACCTGTTTTCTGCAAAAAGAATAAGTATTAGATATACTTAACACTGCAATGTGTTTGCAAGATTATAACATTTATAAAACTGTATATCAAATATATACCTTTGTCATTGATGACTCCAGCGACGTTGGGTTCATCCACCACATTTCTGAAATGTGATATGAACTCGAGGAAATCTAGCATTTCCGTGTCGCCTCTCATAATGCAGATCCTGACCTATGCTTGGAAGCTTGGTGGAAACGACCTTAGCACAACTCCCATCGCAAATGAGCTTGAGAACCAGTTTTCCAGGTAGTATGCCAGACTCATGTATGCATCGTGTATGCTCAATAAGTGCTCGTCTAGTGAGGAGCCCTCTTCCATCTTTATGGAGAGGAAGTTCCCCATCAGCTCATACTCCCACATGCACACTTGTTCCACGAAATGCGATCTCAGATGTGCCATGACCACTCGGGGTTTAAGACTTTCCACCATTGGCCATAGCCCATCCACCATTCCGAGGTGCATCGTAATTGATATGAATGTTGCCATCACACGATGTCGGCAGCGCAGATCCTGCTGCTCCTGGGTCTCATGAGAATATGGTGGTTCCAAATACATCTCGCAGGTCATGTAGTCAGCTACACTATTCTCGCCAAGGAGATCAAACAGGCGCACGACCCATGCAGAAAAGTTGGATCCATCTAACTTGAGCTTTTCTCCTTTTAACCAATCGTCGATAGGAAAGGTAATCTCGTGAAGAACCATTTTCTACATTTATAATTGCAAAAGGAATTTAGACTAAGTTTATAATTAAATGAGTTAATAATAACTCCACTCAGAAACACCTATCCCCAAAAGGGTTCCTAGTGAGAACACGACCCATATCAGCCACATCTCCCCCGATTGAACACGACCATCGATGTGGGTTCAAAGGTGGACGCTAAACGTCGGTCACATCATTCATGCGACTCGTGCTCGATCTTTCAACCATCCGTGTTCCGAGGCCACGCTTCTGTGGCGTGCTAGGCTCGCCAACTCAACCTTAGTGTATTCGCTGTGCAACATGGCTTACACCCACTGTATGCGAACGTAGATATGTCTGACACCCAGGCCTGTAACCCTAGATCGCCTCATACCAAAGAACTTTCTTGGTGGTGCACACTAAGGGGGAACACAATCGTTGGTAATTTTAACAGGGATCATCTTATTAGGCTACCTTCAAGTATCTAATACTAGCACACAATAAGATATACAAACAATAGCATTGAATGTAAATGCTATGTGATATGGTCCTTCACATCGTTATCTCCATCCGCCGTCACCGGGTTCCGGCGCTGTAGACACCAGGGTACCAGTGTCATTACGGCGTCGTAGTTCGTCACCTCCGTGACTATCTACTACTATGTAACAAAAGGTAATTACTTTACCTTTGCCACAACCATATCACAAAGCAACGCCCCCTGCAAAACAAAGTTAGACGCCTCTACGTTATCTTTGCATGTTTTACATGGCTGAATGGGCTTTCGCACAAGAACCGTTCTTTCCTACGAACTTTCAACACAACGCTGATCAAGTAGTTGTCTCTACTACACCCCTTTTAGGGCCCTCCATTGCAAATGGTATACCAACTAATGCTAGAGAGACAGACACCCCCTAAGCCACTTTATACGGTACAAGCCGTATGTCAAGCATGGACTAGTCTCGCGAATGAACGCGTAAAGTCGGTTGGGGGCCGCTTCATCAAGCATTACTGCGGTATACACAAGTACACGTGGGAGGGTAACAACTAAAATATCAATGCTGACATGCTACATCTCGTGTGTTCTACCCGTACTAGCATTACTACGCATAGATCTAGCTCTGATACCACTGTTGGGGTTCCGCATATGAAAACAATAAATTTTACTCTACGCCCCTGAACCCCTGAAGCTGCCAGGACCTATCTATTAGTAATACAGTAACGGGAGGGGCTTTTCGCGAACTTATCCTCGAAGACCGAGTAGAGCTGTCAACGCTCAGGAGAACGTGGTTGATGTAGACGAGCCGAAGCCGACCTCAAGGTTGTGATGAAGTCCTTGCGCTCCTTGGCTCCAACGACTTGAGTGCCTCAAGTGCGACACCTCGCGGGGAGTTACACACGTCCGGTGCCTGACGATGACTCATGCTTCCCCTATCCAGCAGCAGTTGCGGAAGTAGAGCTCCTAGATCCGAATCCTGCAGCGCGACGGCGCTCTGCGGTGAAGATGTCTCTCGCTCGCGCAGTCCAGACTTGGGACCACGGTCATGAGAGAGAGGGGGAGAGAGAAAATATCAATTAGAGGTCCTCCCAAAAGTGGGGAGACCTTTATTGATTATTGGTGTCTTTTATTTGGCCAAATACCCCCACTATATATAGGAGGAGGGGAGGTACTACCTCCCTCAAAGTCCTGGGGTGGGACTAAAGGAGAGGAGGGGGGAGGGGTGGCCGCCGGCCACCCTAGTGGGCCCCACGCGGGGGGGGGGGGGCTAGGCCCAGCCGGCCTCTCCCTTGGCCCCTCTCCCTCTCTCCTTTCCCCTAATGGGCCCTCTCCCTCCGGAAATTGGCCCATTAAGCCTTTGATCTTTTTTATTAATTTTCTCTTTATTAAATAATTATGAATAAATGATTAAATCAATATTTGACATTCATTCACATATTATTCAACCTCCATGGCCATGGAACACCTTCCACCTCCACTCCAGACATCCTCCAGACTTACCAAAACCCTTTCGGTTTTCTCCCTATAAATCTTCGTCGATTCTACCAATCCTATAAACACTCTCTAAGCATCATCAAGCCCTTAAGTGTGATACCCCACGGTTCGAGAACACTCCAGACATGGTCGGGACACTCCCGCACCAATGATCGATAGAGGGACCTGGATGGCCATGTGACCCCTGTGCGTTCCACGAAGATCTTTCGTCGTTTGAACCAGGACAGTCGCGTCTTATTCCCTTTGTCACTCGATACTTGCATTGTCCGAGATCTGATCAATGACATCACCACGTCGTGTTCAATCTCGTTACTGAACAACACTACTTGACTCGTTCCGACAAGTGATATCCCCGTGATCTAATCACACGTTGCGCAGCTATTGGATACAACTTCTCCGAGTGGGCCCTTGAGTATCTTCCCGTCACATGGACGGACAAATCTCGCTCTTGACATATATTGCCTCTACGGTTTTCTCTGAGTACTTGAACACACCTTTATAACCACCGTATTACCAGATGGTGTTTGATGCTATCTAAGCACTCTCGGGAGACAGTGATTGATATAGCCTCACGGTCTAAGGAATAGTCTACGAGGATCCATTTCTAATCATCGTAACTTGAACTTCATGACATGATCGGGTCACGATGTTTAGGTTGGGTACTGGTTCATCATCTCATTCTCAGAATGAGATGACCTCATTTCCAACTGGCATAAATGCCACATGATTAGGAAACTTGATCATCTGTTGACCAATGAACCAGTGACTAGAGTTTCACTAGGAACTCCTGGTTGTTTGTATATCACACATGTATTGATGTTTCCACTCAATACAGTTATAGCATGATATAAAACTTAATCATAAACTATACGAAATATGCTAATAGTCCTTACTACTATTTGTCTCTAGGGCATATTTCCAACACACATCACATGTGCAAACCAAAACTTGGATAATTATTGGAAGCATGTGAAGTTGGCGTTCGATGAGCACAATCTCATGGACCTGAAGTTCAACAAGATCCATATGGAGCACGGCGAGAAGGCCATGACCAATCACTGGGGACTGGTGCAGCAGGCTTACAGAAAGTGGCACGACATTATGATAGAGATAGGGCGAACACCAATCAGTGGCGAAAGCATGGACAACACGGTAGGTCACCGACTTCAAGCTTAAATATATGCCGACACGATGCCTGTCCTGACACATTTTGTGTTCTCCATGCAGCTCCTCCGTGCGCTCGCCATGTACAGGAACGACACCGGCACGGAGTTCAAGTTCCACCACGTGTTCGATAAGATTTAGAACTGCCCGAAATGGGCAGAAACTTGCGTGAGCCTAGGCAAGAACAAGGACGACGTGTACAACCCGGAGGCTCCCCCAGCTGCCAGCGAAGGGAGGCCGGAAATCGTCCATGAGAAGGCGAAGATGCTAAAAGCTACATGACCTCCCGCCAAATGCCTCCACGCGTCGATCGATAAGTGCATCGCCGACTCCAAGGCCCATGCCGTGAAGAGGGAGGAGAAGGCCGAGGAGAGATGGACACAACTGCTGCAGAACCAAGACAAAAAGCTCGACCCTCTCTCAAGGCAAACTTCACCGCAAAGAAGAGGAACATAGACCTCTAGTTCCTCTTGGGCGGCGAAGAAACCTCGGTGGCAATGAGCCGCCAGGCCAAGGCCTGGTACATGGCGCGGCACACCGCCATTCTCGACGAGGACATCCCTGCAAGCAAACCGAGGCATGCGCCTACCGTTTCGGCCAGAACCCCTTCGCCGAGTTCTGCCTCCACTTCCTCCAACCCGTCGGCTGCCCTGTACTGATTGAGGAGCCCATCTCGGTCGCACCTGACACATCGGAGGAGGTCATCCCCGTCGACGTTTGATCGTCGATCTTCATTCTGTTTTGTAATAAATTTTTCACCGAAACCTTGTTGGGCGTACTTCTGTCGAACACCTTTGGACGAGATTTCGACGGTGGAAACAAAAAATATTCAAATTCGTCGCCAATTTTGCGTCACTTAGGAACACCGCTTGAGAACGCAAGTGGAAACACGGCCATTTCCAGACTGAATGTTACGTCCGTCCGGCGCTAAATAGCGTCGGATTTTATCATGAGAACGCCCAACGAGTGGAATGCTCTAAAGAAGCTTGCCAGATTTGTTAAAGGTGATTGTTCACTAGCACGCTTGCCCCATCACACATCGGTTAATGCTACTAGTATGTTATACTACTAGGTAGGAACACGGGGCTTGCCGCGCGCTTACATGCCTAGGGCGAGCAAGCAAATATGAAAAACTCGAAGAAAATAGCTGGATTGATGAGAAATCCGTGCTCAATCTAATTTACCTAGGGCGAGCAAGCAAATATGAAAAACTCGATGAAAATAGCTGGATTGATGAGAAATCCGTGCTCAATCTAATTTTATTTTAGTAATCCAGCATAAGATGACTTAGCAGTCCATCGACATTGGCAATGCTCATATATTATACTGTAGTTTAAGCTTGGTGACATGTATGGACAATGAGGGCACTTGCACATCTTATGTCTATGGAATGTGGGCACGGACAAGCTCCATGGAAGCTTTTTTTTAAAGAAAATTCAAATTTAAAGATTTAAAAAGTTTCAGTAAAAATATCAGGATACAAATAATGATTTATAATACACGCGTACAAAATCTTATGTGAAAATACTCTATATTCTGGTCTCCTAAAAAAGAAATAAATTCAGATCAGTGCAATTTTGAATGGGCCTCCCTTATTTCAAAATTTGTCATATCTGTATTTTTTGTTGCGCCCAAAATATATGGTATTTTCTATTGAATTTTTGCAGACGTGTATTTCATTCTGTCGGCTACACGTAGGTATTTTTTCTAAAATATTTCATGAATTCTAAAAAAATAAAAAAGGGCTCCATGGAGCCCCTGCTCTAAAGGGATTTTCCGTGGAGTTGACCCTCTCTATTCGTCTTCCTTAAGAGCTCTGGGATAGGGTTTTCGGCTACCGCCTGTGATTCTCCGACTGCTACCACACCAATCCCGCTCAGCTGCAACTCCTGGCCTCATCTCGACCATTGTGTGGCCATGTGCGAAGAGGGGTGCACGGAATCGTTGCTCCAAGAGGAGGTGTCGCGCAGGAGGACGACCTCACGCTGATGAGGCGATGCAGGAGGCACTGGTCAGGCGGGGGGTTTGGAGACACATCTTGAGGCAGGGTCTTTGGCGTGGAGTTGAGCCTGCAGAGAAGGCATGGGGACGTCGACTCTAGGGCAGCACTGCGTGAGAGAGGGAGGCTCCTGGGCGGGTCACTCCACCTAAACCTTCCCGCCCATCTTTGCCTAGAGACGAGGAAAGGCGCTTCCTCCTCAGGTCATCCACCCCTCTCGTCTCCTCATCTCCTCCACTCTCAGCTCTCTCTTCTCCTTCAACTTGTGAGCAACAAGCAGATATCTGAGTAGGCATTGTTGAGAATATGGTGAGTGCAGAATCTATCCCGGGTTGAGCTGTCATTTTCTTCTCCCCAACTCTCTTTTTCTTCTTCTTCTTCTTCTTCTTCTTCTTCTTCTTCTTCTTCTTCTTCTTCTTCTTCTTCTTCTTCTTCTCAATTTGCGAAATTTCCGAAAGATGGGCATAATTGTTTCTGAATTTTTTATCACCGATCCTTCATGTGTTAATCTATTGGTTAGAGAAATCATGTGCTTAGAGAAAGGAAATCAACATTTATTTATTTTTTACCTGGAAATATTCATTTATATTCTAATTATAATATTGGGCCCAAGTGCTAACAACACTCCACCACTTAATTGTGTACACACTGTTAGTGTATTTAAAGAACTGGACATAAAAGAGAAATAAAGGCGTGACTGAAAACTCGGGTGCTTGCTCGTGGTATCTAACGCGATATAGGCGGCGAGGCGAAGCTCGCACGCCCACCTAGTACATTTGAAAGCAGAAGTAAACACATTGTTTTTAGAAAGGTCCTAAGAAAGATATACTCACTCTGTTCAGAAATAACTAACTTGAGTTTGTGTAAATTCGAATGTGTCTATACACTAAAATGCGTCTAGATACATTTGAATTTAAACAAAATCAAATCAGTTATTTCTTCACACATTTGATAGTTGTGTTGTTGGTCTAGCTAAGAGCTCTACTACTTAAATATATATATATATATACACACGATGAAGTTAGTAACTTTAATTAGCACTTCAACCATCTATTTTGGCAAGTGTAGCATAAACACATTAGATTAATGACCGGCTAGCAGTGGCAATGTCCTGGAAAATCCTAACACTTTTTTGCTGCATGTGGCGTTGTATCTAACAAGATTTTCTAACCTCAGTCTTTTGTTTCGATGAGGAGTGACATCAAGGTAACCCCTGATTATTTACGGTATGCATGTATTTTCTATTTAGTGTCGCATATTTGTTTTTAGAATAGACGTTTTATTACTTAAACGGTGTTGCAGATTTATCTAGATACGTGATGTGTTTTAGTATATAGATACATGCGTATCTTAACAAATTTGCGACACTTATTTTCGAATAGAAGAAGTTTTGAGGAAGAATCAATATTGTGGTAGTCTTCATATGCTCTTTATGACCTCAGCCTTTTATTCTAATAAGGAATGACACAAAGGTAACACCCGTCTATTTATGGTACGCATGTACTAAAGAAGACGCGTACCTGTAAATTTGGGGTATTTCGTGTAAAATGTATGTAGCACCCGGTAAAACCACTACTAGAAAATCGCTTGATTATTTACTACGTTGTGCATCATCATGATAGCATGTTCATGTCATCACTGCATTTGAGCATCATCATCATACATATCTTTGTCTAAAACTAATTTCTAAAAGTCTGCCTTTGTTTTCTAGATGCCCCCATCTCTATTCAAATTAAAACTCCGGACGCTTCTGGATATTTTTGTTTGTCTAGAAACCTATTTACAAATATTTTAAATAATATCTTCTACCCGGGGAAGCAGCCCAACCGTTTAGGCTAGGCCACCTACTACCTCGGCAGACCTAGTCCAAACCCAAACCGGACCAGACCCTAATATAACTAACCCTAAACCCTAGCCGCCACTCACCCCACAACCCTCCACCCCATCTACCGCCGCCACCCCACCTAGACTCACATGCATGCCACCACCTACCTAGCCCCACACGGCACCCCACCGACCCGGTCACGCCGCCTGTGCCAGCACCCTTTTCCGCTCCCCGCGTTCGCGCACCCGCACGCGACACTGCGCGACCGCGCAACGCATGTCGCGAGCGACGCGCCGCACACCCTGCCCCGAACCCAGCTCGACACGCCCGCCCCGCTCCTGCTCACCCCGGTCTCATCCCCTTGTCGTGACCCCTGCGTCGTCATCCCCATCCTCGCTCGATCCCGCACGCAACCCCCGCTCCCCTGGTTCTCCTCCGCGCGGCTGCCTCCTCTGCCTTGCCATACCGCTGCTCCCGGCCGCCAAGTCCGGCACCTTCCGCGAGCTACAACGCGGCCAGGCGAGCAAGCGCAGAGCCTCTCCTCGCCCTGAAGAGCACCGCTGCCTCGCAGAGCTCCCCGGCCGCGGCCTCCTTCCTCATTGCCGTGATGCTCATTGCTCCGCAACTGTCTCCCCGGAGTCGGTCACCGCCAGCAATCTGTGCTCATCCCCGCTGCCGTCCTTGTTGGTTTCCCCTCAAGCTTTGCCGCTAGGAGCCGCCACCGCCGCCACTTGGCGCCCTCACCGCCAGGTCCTGAGCCGGCCGCCGCTTCGTCTGCTGGCCTCCCTCGACCTTGGTCTTCCTCTATCCCAAGACTGACAGCACTGCGACCCTGCCGTGCTTGACCTCCTTCCGCGCCGCCAGCCAGCGACCTCCGCTCGTGGCCCCACCCGCCGAGCCGCGTCGCGTGCCTCCCTGAAGCCTGAGCCGCCGCCAGGAGCCCCGGCCATTGCCATGTCCTCTGCCATGCTTAGGCGCACGCCATCCCCAGCTCGGATGTATCGTCTCGTGGTTGTCCTCCTGTCGTTTCGTTTGGTACATGCATGAAGATGTGTGTGCCTGTGTTTGTTGGGCAAGTCCCACTCTGTCAATGCCCGAGACCTCCGCGGTGACAAGTAGTACTAGTTGGGCAATAACTCGATGCAGATGCTAGGAGAGAAGATCTACATCGACTAGATTGACCTCGACGAGCTTTTGGGCCTTGATCCTCAAAGTCCAGCACCAACGAGTGAAGTCGAGACCGCCAAGTCCTTTATCATGGAACACTGAGCTCTCCCTCTAGAACTGAAGACCATTCCCTAGACCACCATGATCGTCATCACAGACCCACAGACACCGAGACACTGAGTGCGCCGACATGGATCGGAAGACTGAACCCCAGAGCGCCAAGTTCTCTGACCCCAAACCATCTGACCGACAAGACCTCCTTCCCAGTTTTTGAACACCGAAGCCGCGATCGATCCCTCGGGACCCCAAGATCTCTGATCCGGCATGTGTGACCCCTATCCCGGACCCTATTTTTATAATATGACATTATCACTTATGCATATCAAATTATTCATGCTTGCATACATATTTTTGTCATTTGTGGGTATTATGTCGATTCACCTCATAATTAAATATGGAGACTATATGCGGCTTATTCTAGTCTTATGTTGCCTCCATTTAAATTTGTGTAGCGAACCGATGTCATGTTTTGCCTTGATAAGACAACATTTAAATTGCGGGATAACTAAACAATATGAACCTCCTAATTAATTGTCTGAACCCTGGTTTCGCTTAATATTGCCTAGTTGCATCACATCATTACCATGTCACACATCATACATGCATCATGTCCAATCTTCTGTCATAGTATTAAATAGTACATCTGGTGTTTCTTTTAGTGCTTTGCTTCTTCACGGAATAGGCCGTTGAATTGATGTGAGCTTCGCCCCGATCTTCGGTGTACCTTTGGCAATGTTTCCCAGACGAGCGATCTCCTAGTTTTATAGTCTTTATTTTCTCCTGTTTATCTATTGTTATCCATGTTGTGATGCTTTAGTTTCCGTGCACCATTTATATTCTTTGCAGCCTCTATATTGCCTTAGACACATCCTGTTGCCTATTGTTTGATAGATAGTCAGCCTTGTGAGTCGTAGTTGCTTTCTCAGGTGCTGCTTTGCGTCGTTGCCGTTCCATCGTTGATGGAAGGTTGTACTTAATGGTGGAGATGATCATGACTTTAATTTCAACTTGATAATTAAAAATGCTAGGAATAGATATAACTAATGCAAAGGCACCGGTGGGCAATAGATGTTATTTGGTTCTTCCACTCACTTGTGTCCCGTAGGCCCCGAGTATTTGATACATGTTCCTTGACTATTCGCACTATCCACATACGGAGACCCTATGGATCCCCCTTCGCCTGAGCTTGATTCACACTTTATTTCTTGGACCACAAACCAGTATGGGGTTTTATTACTATCCTGTACTTATGCCATGCTTTACTGCTTTATTTATGATTACGCGTAGAGCGCCTATACTGTTTAGGACTTGTGAGACGTTTCCGCGGTATTGACAAGCCCAGTCACACTTTTGTGTTCCCAGTCGTTTACAGCCGTCTACACAAATCTTGGGTCCGTCTCGGAGCCGGCCAACTTTGTTGCGGGTAGCTTCATGTGGTGCCCCCCTAAAATGATTTATGAATCCTGTGAATGCTTTGTCGTGAGGCCTCGTTGCTTTTTAGTTGGTTCTTCTCGAGGTTGATTGTGTGTGTGTTGCTATTTGTGCACCCCTGCAGGATAAACCTTTATAAAAGCCGTGTCCACAGTTATGGATGACTTGGAGCACAATATCTCGATCATAGACAATCATAACTAAAGTAGTGCTATAAATTTGACTTTAACATGTCTAGTAATCAGTTCACTACAACAGAATGAGTACATAAAAGTGCCAACAACTGCTGGTTTTGGGATGTCTCATGCTAATTGTATATGACTAGTAAGTATTGCAACTACAACGGCTTATGATATCAGGATGACTCATGCTATCGATATCTGACTAGTAAGTGTTGCAACTATAATAGAATGAATAAAACTGCCAACTACGTGAATTCCTCTATTTGAATTCCTCGTTTGGTCTCGAGGGAGGAAATATCAGGATAGGTATGATTGGTATTAGTATCAAGTTGGTTCCCGAATAGGTCTTTCTTATCCCTCTCTGATAGCCGAAAATTGTATCGAGTCTCTATAGATTGTTTAGTGCATGCTTTGCTGCCGCTTCAGTCCACCATATCTATGTAGGCGAGAGCCGTCAAATTCTAGACTCACCGTGTACTGGCCTCAGTACTGACCGCTCCCTTTTTCCTTTGCCCTTTGTTGGCACCCCTTTTGTTTAACAGGTATAAGTTCGACGTCGTTAGCAGGGTTACCCTTCCGGCTTGGCCTAGGCAGGGTTATGGACGCCATTGGTTATTCTTTAGGGCTCTTAGCCCCATTTGCATCTTAATCATACTCAGATGTTGTATTGTTTTCAAGGTCATTTGGATCTTTGTATTGTATATCTTTATTCTTGACTCTTGGAGTCGTTGTTGTATATATATGTTCTATGAGTTCCATCGTAGACTATTATGTAATGATATTACTTTGTTTTCCACCCGCACGCAAGTGTCTGGTGGGCATCTTTGAATCGTTTCTATGCGGGTTTGGCGGGAATCGCTAAAACTTGCATAGGGCCGATTCCAGGGTGTTACAATGTAGTGGTAATAGCATATTACCAAGCTTATTTTCACCATGGAAAACATTCGTATGAAATTATATATGCAATTTACAATGGTTTTTCTTACAGGATATATGTCATCTCTCTTAGTAGTCATATTTATTAATGTATTGTAAAATATAGTTGCATATTACTAAGCTTATTTTCACCATAGAAAACATTTATATAAAATTCTATTGCAGACGTATATGCAATTTAAATTTATTTTCTTACAGGAGATATGTTGTCTCTCTTAGTAGTCATATTTTATTAATGTAGCCGGTAAAAAGAATAATTACCTATTCAGTTTCAAAGATTAGTTCTGCATGATTTTCATCTTTTATTTGAACAAGAATTTCTAATTTGTAATGGTTCATATATTCTCATTGGCCGATTTATTAGAATGTGACTTTTATGTGCATATCATTGTTGAGTAAATAACTACTGTCTTACTGCCATTTAAATAGACTCACAATTTCAAGTTATATGGAACATTACTTTATTTAGGAAACTCGTAGAAAACATACATGTTATCATGCTAACCTATAAAATCACAAACTATGAAACTTTTCAGGAGATCAATATGGGATAAAGTCCTTGATCAATATATTTCCGAAGCATCACACGTAGGTTTGTCAATTTAGCCAAATGCGTTCTGCCATAATATATTGATTATTTCAAATATGGAACGGATATAGCTCGAGTAGTTTTTTGATGGTTTGACTATTTTTTATATTATTTGTATTCGACTGGTAGATTACTAACGGTATCATTATGTTCATATATTATTAGTAGGCTGCATAACTTGGCCCATGGGTTAAATTTCTTATGTACCAAATAGAACATGTACAATGTTTACATTTGTTGTCCATATAAAGAGTGCATTTTGGATACACATCAAAAGGAATTCTATAATATAATTTTCTACAGTGACGAAACAAAACACAATAGTTAAGTATTTGTGGGCAGGTTGCGGCCAATAAACTTACGTGTTAGTATTATAAAGATAAAAATATGTGAACATTATTAGAGTTCTACATTTCGATTTTATCCTAAAGTTATAGTAGTGAGAACCCACTATCACAAGTGGCACAAAACCAAGAGCGAGATACCAAGCAAGATGTGCATAGAGCTGATGTTCGTTTATCCATAATTAGGTAGAATGATGGTGCTACTATAGAAGTAGCAACTCCAACATGCTATATTTTTGTGAGATGAAGTAATCAATATTTTTTTATCTTTGGTAATGGCGATGTAGATCCGCAAACTTGTATTTATGGGAATTTCAACTAAATTTTGTAGAATATCTTTACCTTGGAAAAATTAATAATGAAACAGTTTGCATAGGATTAGAAATATTAACAAAATTACACTCAATTTAAATAAATAGTTTATGTTGGTCTAATGCTTTGGAAATATATAGGGGTTTCTATTTTCATGCCCTCGGTTCATTATTTGTACTCGGTTTTTCCCAGCCACTTAGTTTTTCCTCACTTTTGCCCATCTCCTTACGAAACTCTCACATGGTCTGAAACTCGCCATCAGTCAGTCTTGCCGTTACGTGCTGACAAGTGGGCCGCGTTCAGTTGGGTCCCATATGTAACATCTCAAAACTTTAGTCCAAGGTTATTAAGATCCAAATCATCAAAATTAGGGTTAACAAAAACTTTTCCAATGAAAATTATTAAAGCATTCATATGTGTGTGCATTTAAATAGGAGTTGTTTTGAATTGCCATGATTAAGTGATCCTTTGCTTGTAAAATGATTCTTAGGTGAAATAAACATCATCTAGATCATTTCCAAACAAATCCCAAAGAAAAACAAATCAAAATGAATAAAAGAAAGAAATGGTCATTTGTGCCATTTTAGTCAACATGCCTACTTTGGCTATTCCTAGGACTCAATTCTTAACAGAAATAAATATGGATCTTTGCACCCCTTGCTAGTACATGTAGTATTGTACCAAGGCCCACTTTGTGATCTGCCAAGAACTTTCAAACACTAATTTTAATTGGCATTTGAAAATTAAATGTAGTTCATATGGGAAGATCCCACTTTTTCAAAAACCACTCAAATGAGCTCCATTTTCAAATCCCAAGCAACCATAGAGGTTTAAGAATGTGTCTAGCAACTCCACCAAAAGTCATCCAAAAATTCAAACTTGAGTTCTTTCGGCCATTTTCACAAACACTTGGTGGACAGAATTCAAACAAAACATAAAACACTATTTGGAGCAGTGTTTGAACCAAATTGATCTCCCATTTTGCAACCACATACACCCAGTGCACTCCCCTACCCCTCTCTAGCCCAGTCACCCACTATGCCACGACCAAATGGTCATGGACATTAAGGCCGAGCACCATTTTGGGCACCCCACCGGCGACAGCACGCCACAGCCGCCGCCAGCGTCGTCCACCATGTCCAGGAGGTAGCCTGTGGTCCACCTCTACCGCCCAACCAGCCCCAGCCCGAGGATAGCGACCAGAGCAGCCAGGAGCCGCCGCGCCCGGAGACTGTCGGCCATGCCGACGCCACCCGCAGAGCGTGCACGGTCCTCGCTCGACCAGACCTCGCCTCGCTCCAGCCGCCCGCCTACACGATCCCCACCAGCCTAGGAAGCTAACGGACACGCCCATTCCCCCGACCATGCCCCGTAGTCGCCGGCCGCCGTGAAACTCGCCATCGGCAGAGACTTAGTGCGCGCAACCCCACTCACCTTCCCGGAACGCAAACCACTGCACACTCACCGCCGTGACACTCGCCAGGGCACCGCTCACCGTCCTAGCGCACCGCCCACACCTCTAGCTCGCTGTGCCGTCGTCACCGGCGAGCACCGCCCATGCTCCTCTACCACTTTGCCGAGCATATAAATAGAGGCCTCCCCAGCACCAATTCGTCACACCACTCTCATCCCCACCCTCTCACAACACTCCCAGAGCACCACCAGAGCAAGCCGCCGTCCGCAGCGCCGGAATTTCGCCGGAGTCTGCCGTAGAGGAAGGAGAAGGGCGCCATTGATCAAGGCCACCTCTCGGGACGCCGCCGGTACCAGGAGAACCGCCGTCCTCAACTTGATCGTTTGCCCGCCTCGCCGACACTCGCCGGAGCCCCGGTAAGCCACCACAGACCCCCACCGAGACGCTAGGGTTCCACCTCGCCAGCGACCTGTCCATCGTCGACGACAAGCCACAGCCGTAGATCTCCCTTTTAATCTAACGGCCCACATCACCCCGTACCGCTTTGCGTGTAAAGAGCCGATGACCTGTGGACCCCCTGTCAGCTGTTCTCTGTGCCGTGGAACGCCACTGGGCCGGCCCGTTTTCCTTCCCCTGCGACCCATTTAATTCAAACTTAGATATTTCTATTTACGTTTGAACTTAGTTATGTCCCCTAGTTTGAAAATCATTTCAGAGAGATTGACAAATCCAAATGGAGTGATTCAAATTGTGTTAGAAAGCTACTGAAAAGATCTATCCAAGCCCATTGGATTTAATTCATTTAGAATTAGAGATATCTCCTAGTAAAAATAACAAGACAAAAGCTTTTGCACATTTAAACATTTTTATAAAATCAACCAAATTAGCTTTTGAGTTGATTCCAACTCTCAAAAATCACATGTCACCATACCTATCTGAATATGTAATAATATTAAGGTTTACAAGCAGTGACTTTGGACTAGTACCAAAATAATGCTATATAGGCATTTCTAGTCACTTTAAATCATTAAATAATAAACTTAAACTTAAGTAAATGTGATTGATACGTCCAAAACGTATCTACTTTCCCGAACACTTTTGCTATTGTTTCTCCTCTAAACTTGTGTGATTTGGATGCAACTAACGCGGACTGACGCTGTTTTCAGCAGAATTGCCTTGGTGTCTACTTTTTGTGCAGAAAATCAACTATCAGGAAAAATCCCAGAAAATATGCCGAAAATCCTATTTCACCTGAAGACTCCTGGAGCCAGAATACGAGACGGAGAAGAGCCAGGGGTGGCCACTCCACCTAGTGGCGCAGGCCAGGCCAGGCCACGCCAGGGAGTGGTGTGGGCCCGCCAGACACCCCCTCGGTCTCCCTCTTCGCCTATAAGAAGCCTTATAACCTAAAAACTCCGAGGGGTTCGACGTTTTTCCAGAAGGAGTTCCGCGCCGCCGCCACCACCAGATTCCACAAAACAGCACCAGAAACTCCGTTCTGGCACCCTGCCAGGACGGGGAATTGGAGGAGATCATCGCCATCATCATCACCATCACTTCTCCATCGACCATCCATGTTCCCCCCATCTATGAGTGAGTAATACCCCGCTGTAGGCTATGGGGATGGTAGGGATTGGATGGGATTGTTCATGTAATGGCATCAAATTGTTAGGGCATGGTGCCTAGTATCTTCTATTAGTGCTTTATTTCTTTATTGCAACTTGTTATGCTTAATGCTTGTCACTAGGGCCCGAGTGCCATGATTTCAGGTCTGAACATGTTATTGATTCATTATGATAGTATTGTTTATTGTCTTATCTGCAAGTTGTATACACACGTTGTTGTCCGAAACCAATGGCCCCGAAGTGACACAAATCGGGATAACCGGAGGGAATGACTTTGATGTGAGGATCATATGTGTTCACGGAGTGTTATGCTTTGCTCCGGTGCTCCATTAAAAGGAGCACCGTAATTGCCAGTAGTTCCCTTGAGGGCCCGCTGCAAACGGGCTGGCAGGACAAAAGATGTACGTATGACTATATATGGAACACATGCCTAGGATTATCTAGTACTTGGATACTTTATCTTATTTATCTGCAATTGCCCTATGTTCTGATTGCTATGTGAATTGTCTTGTCCATGCAACGCCCGTCCATCCATCCCTATGCCTATCGCACTTGAATCCCACTGTTTACTGCTATTGTTACTACTGTCTTTACTTTACTACTGCTGCTACTTTCCTATTCCTACTATAAAACTGTTGCTACTGATAAACTGTTGTGAGCAAGATTGTTTCTAGGTGCAGATGAATTGACAACTCAGTTGTTAAGGCTTATAAATATTCTTTGGCTCCCCTTGTGTCAAATCAATAAATTTGGGTTTCACTTCCCTCAAAAATACTGCGATACACCCCCTATACTTGTGGGTCATCAAGACTATTTTCTGGCGCCGTTGCCAGGGAGCATAGCTTTATTTATCAAGTTCACTTGGATTCTCTATTGTTCTTTGTTATCCATCCATCATGGGTAAGTCTCGTGATGGCAAGTTTCCTATTTTACCATCCACTACAAGAAGAGGTACGGTTCTGAACACCTCTGCTGCTCTTGATTCACCATCTGTTATAAGTAAGCTTGTTACACCACCACATACACATGCTACACACACTACTACTACCGCTAAATCTAAAACTTCTGATGCTTATGATGCTGCTTCTACCGTGCTTGATAAGAGTGGTTCATTAGGTCCTTTCCTATATGCTACGATTGCTAGAACTATAGCTGGAAATACCGAAACTCCTAATGAAGACACTACACACCTGTTAGTTCACCTAAGTCTAGTGAGAGTTATGATATTGAAGATGGTTATGTTGAGATGACCGATGAATTTATTAAAGAATGTTAAAACACCCATGATAGAAGCGCTGCTAAGAGTCTCCTTGAGAGGCGTACTATTAGACCCAAATTGTCTCCTATTGCTAAGTTTGCTTCTTCTCCCATAAACATTACAGATAAAGGTTATGATTTCTCTCTCGATCTATCTTACATAGCTATTGTTGAGAAATAACCTTTTTGTGGGACTAAGAATGAAAGTGCGGTAGCACATATGAATGAACTTTCTACAATGAGTGGCTTGTTTTCTGATGATATTAAGATGCATACTTACTTTGTTGCCAAGATCTTCCCCTTTTCACTGAAAGGAGAAGCTAAAACTTGGTTTAGTAATTTACCTCCTGGATCTATTGATAGCCCTGAGTGCTTGATTAGTACTTTCCTGCAGAAATATTTTCCTCCTAGTGCTAGACATGTTATTTTGCAGGAACTTTTTGATTTTAAACTGGGAGAAAAAGAGGTAATGCCCGAATCTTGGGCATGGTTTTCTTCTTTGATTCATGCACAAGCTGGAAGTCCATTACCTAAGAATGAGCTTCTTGATATATTTTATAATGGACTAACCGAAGAATCTAGGACATACCTAGATAGTTGTGCTAATTGTGTTTTCAGGAATAGGACTCCTAAGGAAGCTGAGGAATTAATGGCTAAAATAAGTAAGAATTATGAAGATTGGACTCCTCCTAAACAAGCTATACCTAAAGTAATTGTACCTGAACCTTCTATTCCGGTGCCTACTCCAACATCAAAGAAAAGGGGAGTTATTGAATTGAATGATGAAGTGATGAAGGAAGCTAAGAAATGTCTTAAGGAGAAGGGAATTAAAGCTGCAGATGTCAAGAATTTACCTCCTATAGAAGAATTATGTAAGCCTATTCCCTACTCACCCACTATTGAGGTACACTCTCTCCAACACTTTGATGAAGGTGATATCCCTTACTCTAAACCTCCTGATCAATGCTTAGAAGAATTCGATATCTTTATCGTTAAGCAAGATAATTTTAATAAAAGGGTGCAAAATCATCTAATGGAAAACACTAGAGCTATTGTTGAGTTGAAAGATATTGTGGAAAGAACCTCTAATGATGTTAAAATGATTGTTAAACACTTTCAAATGGTTCAAACTCAAATAGATCAACTCGTTAAAGTGCAAAATGACTTGCTAGTTAATGCTGCCAAAGAAAAACATGCTTATGAAATTAGAACTAGAAGTGGAGCTGCTACCCAGGATCCTCTATATCTTGAGGGGCATCCCAAAAGAATTGAGCAGGATTCTCAACAAGCTGAAAATAGTGGCTCTACTCGTAAGAAAAGGAAAAAGAAACATAAAACTGTTGTAGAACCCTCTGAACCTACTATAGATCCTAATAGTATATCTATCTCTGATGCTTAAACTGAAAGTGGTAATGAAGAAAATGAAGTTCCTAATGAAGAGAAAGTTGAGGAAGAACCTGAAAACCACACTAAGAATACTAAATACACCAAAGAAGATTTTATTGCTAAGAAACATGGTAGTGAAAGAGAACCTTGGGTCCAAAAACCTATGCCTTTCCCTGATAAGAAACACAAGTCAAAAGAAGATAAACACTATAATAAGTTTTGTGAGTGGATGAAACCTTTATTCTTGCAAATTCCTTTGACTGATGCTATTAAATTGCCTCCTTACTCAAAGTATATGAAGGACATTGTCTCGAATAAAAGGAAGATCCCTAATGAAGAAATTTCTACTTTGCTTGCTAATTATTCCTTTAATGGTAAGGTTCCTAAGAAACTTGGAGACCCAGGGATTCCAACTATCCCTTGCTCTATTAAGAATAGTTATGTTAGAATAGCTTTGTGTGATTTGGGAGCTGGAGTTAGTGTTATGCCTTTCTCTCTCTATAAGAGGCTTCAACTAGAAAAATTAATACCAACTGATATATCTTTCCAAATGGCTGATAAATCTACCACTATTCCTGTGGGTATATATGAGGATATAACTGTTCAAGTGGCTCATAATTGCTTGATATTAACTGATTTTGTTGTGCTTGAAATGCCTGAGGATGATAATATGTCTATTATTCTTGGGAGACCTTTTCTTAATACTGCCTGAGCTGTTATTAATTGTAATGAAGGAAATGTGACTTTCAATGTGAATGACAAGGAACATATGATGACCCACAAGTATAGGGGGTGTATCGCAGTATTTTTGGTAAGTAAGAGTGTCAAACCCAACGAGGAGCAGAAGGTGCTGGCTAGTGGTATGGATCAAGAATTCTCTACATATACTTAGCAAATGGATTTTTAGGGGTTTTTGATAAAGCAAGTAAACAAAGTACGAGTAAATAAAAGACAGTAGGAATAAATGAAGCAAGTGGCCCAATCCTTCATTCAGCAAAGGACAAGCCGGTTGTATTTCTATAGATGACCAAACGTTCTCCAGGACACATGGGAAGACTGTCAAGTGCTTTCGCTTCATATAGCTGATTAATCTTCTTTAGCTTGCTAAGTGTTGTGTGGGTGAACCTGTGCTAATGTACCGCCCCATCCAAGACTAATACATACTTGTGATTATACCCCTTGAAAAAATCCGTAAGTACAAGAAAGTAACTAAGGTAGAAACCTAACCACAGCTTTAAACTCTAAGACCCTTACGTCCCTTGTGCAATGGTTTCCTAACGGGGGTTCAGGTTTCTGTCACTCCGGCAACCCTGACGATTAGTAGCCAAATACACAATGCATTCCCCTAGGCCCATATAGGTGAAGTGTCATGTAGTCGACGTTTACATGACACCACTAGAAGAAGTACACCACAATTTAAATGACAATCTATTGAATCTTTCTCAACGCAACTCCTCTACTAACAACAAGACTTGTCCCATGTCCTCAAGAACAAAACAAACTACTCACAAGACATTATATGGATCAGGATCAGAGATGGAATAATGATGTATAACAATCTGAACATAAACAATAATTCAACGATTCACCAAATAGCATCAACTACAAAGAGTAATCAACACCGGGAAAGTTTCCCCTATGAACTATGCAAGATTCAACTCAATTGTTACAGCAATATGGAGATGGTGATGAGGGTGCTGATGGTTATGATGGTGGTGGTGATGATGATGATCCCGATGAAGTCTAGCTTGATGGTGGTGTTGATGGCGACAATCTCCCCTCTTCGGGAAGGAATTCCCCCGGCAGAAATCTGTCTGCCGGAGAGATCTTTCTCTCTCGGTGTTTTCCGCCTCGCAGAGGCGGCGGAATATTTTTGTGGTCGCTCCCCGAGTCTTAGGGTTTCGGGAGGATGATATACGCCAGAGGGGAGAGGCTGGAGTGGGCCAGGGCGGCCACACCACTCCCAGGCGCGGCCTAGGCCTGCCCGCGCCATGGGGTGGTGTGGGCCCCCTGTGGCCCACCTCCACTCCATCTTCTGGCATCCTGAGTCTTCTGGAAAAATAGGATTTTCCGTATATTTTCCCGGATTTTCTGATCTTCGCGAATTTTGCCTCCAAACAACACCTTTTCCATCAGAATCCTGACTGCAGCGGTCCATGCTCCAAAAGTCATCAACCATGCAAAAATAGATGAAATAACATAAGTATCACCTCTCAATATGAAATATATCAATGAATAATAGTGAATTAAGACATATAATAGTGATGCAAAATGGACGTATCAACTCCCTCCAAGCTTAGACTTCGCTTGTCCCCAAGCGAAACTGAGCTCAATAAACATATCAGGTTCTGGAGTGAAGAGTCGATAAAATAATACGGACAAGAAGCATCACATTCATCAAATACATAGATCATAATAGAAGACAACTCACTATTATATAACTCAACTTGCAATGAGTAAAGGAAACACAATAAAGATACACAAAGTGAATCATAATTGGTAATGGCAAACTTAGCTCTTGGTCGAAGAATAGTTGATAATTTGCGGAGTTCACAAATAGCTGGTTTTCAATGAAAGCTTTCAAAGTAGTAAACTTCAAGATAAGAGCAATGTGCAAAACAAGGAACATAAGAAACATGATTGAATAAATCATCAAATGAATGAATGAAACACAACAACTCAAAATACTTGCTGAGATAGAAGGGAATAGGTTTACTAACTCAACTAAAAAGTAAAAGAAAGGCCCTTCACAGAGGGAAGCAGGGATTGCAAGTCTCATAAAGAGCTCCCAAAAATTATGATACTTGCTAGCTTTCAGCTCTCATTGCCCCTATCATAGGCATCTTTAGGTGATTAAGGTTAAAGTGATCAAAAATGAGGATATGCATTGACAAGTTGTAAGTTGAGAATCTCAAGTCCCTTGAATACGAGGGCCGCTCCTCATGCTACTCAAGTTTAGTTACCGGTAAGTTCTTGTCATCGTAAGCATATGTGTATCATAGAGAACCGCCAATGGGGTACCCCTTGCCCGATGATACAGAAGAATCCCCATATCAAAATGACAAGGCAAGCAGACAACAAGTATCTCAGCAATCTTCTTATTTACCATGGGAATATGGTGCTTTTTTCTCTCTTTCCTCTTTTCATAATATCTCTTTTTTTCTTTCTTTTTTCTCAATCTCTATCTCTTTTTTATAAGAAGAATGCTTCATAGATACTCGTTATGGTTACGCTGCAGGTTTCCACCTTGTTAGCATGGATTAGACCAGCGGCCCAGGCGTTTCTCTAACACACATGCATAAGTCCATGGACTTACAAGCTCCCCTTTCATTTCACACCGACGACATCCATAGACAAAAGAACATGATATCAACTTGGTACAAAGTACCAGTGCAATGTTGAAAGCGTTCCCCATGACAGCATGGTTCTGCTAACTCACAACTTACAAAGCGCAAGCATATACGCAACATAGGTGAGCACAATGGTTCAAGTTTATTAAATGCAAGAAAGTAAAGTGTGCCATCAAGTTCGTGAGAGATTTAATCACTAATTTTCACATAACAAGTTTAATTTGGGAGGTAGACAAAACAAGAATTTACTTGGAATAGCAATAATGCTACTAGGTAGGTATGGTGGACGCAAATGGCGTGGGTTTTGGTTTAAAGGAGGTGGATGCACGAGAAGAATTCCCTCTCAATACAGGTTTTTGGCTAGCAAGGCTGGGTAGCAAGTACAAGAGTGGAAGGAAACAACCAAACATACAAATGATAAAGACAAACATGCAATCTTCCTTGGAAGCACAAAAGATCTTAACTAGAGAATACTAGACTTATGAGAAAATCAAGAAAGAAAGATGATGAAATTATTTTTCTTTAGAGTACTTCTATCTTTTTCTTTTCAACTCTCAAAAAGGTGTTGCTACTGACCGAGCCAGGTTTGCCAAAACCAACTAAATTAACTCAATGATCCCAAAGTGATACCAATACTAATAACAAGATCAATCATATAACCACGAAGTGAAAACTAACATAAGCTATGCAAAAGAGTGAATGATAGAACTTCTCATTAATATTCCATAACAGAAACTCACACCAAGGGATACATATCTAACGAGAGGGGACACTTCCATAATGCAAACCATCCTACATAATAACTCCTCTATTCATGATATGACTCTACTAATAAGGTAAAAAGATAGAAGATAGTGATATGATACCGCGACACTCCCCCAAGCTTGGAACAAACCAAGGGGATGCCAAACCTGATGACGAATTACTCCTTTGGTGGCGGTAGTATCCTCTTGATGAGCTCTTTGATCAGTTTCCCAAAGTCCTCAATCTCGAAGGTGAGAGTACGAATCAACTCCGAGTTGTGATCAATACGACCCTTAATCATTTCAGTTTGTGGATCCTAGCTCTTGTGATTCTTTTTCCATTCTTCCTACTTGGAGTCTTCTTTTCCTGCATGGTTATGGATAAAGGTATGGAAGGTATTCTTGGTGTTCGGAGAAGGTGTCAGTGGTGCCAAGCAGTGACACGGAAGCTTCCCTCCAGTTGACATCCGTGCAGTCCTTCTGATCCTGGCAGGGTTCGCCACCACTCCAATGCTTGCAACGGTAGTGCTAGTATGCGGACATTGGCCTTGCTCCTCTTCACATTCACTCTTGATCTCCTTCTCCTTCCTGGGGACTTGGAGGTCTTCCTCCATAGGCTCTTTCCCTTTATCCTTGGTGGACACCATTGTGCTTCTAAGCCTTCAAAGAGTATGTCCTGGTAGAAACAGATCGAAACAAAAACACGACGAAAACACGATATACGGACCTCGGGGAATCCGGGGGGTTATATATTACGAAGTTTCATATCAAAAGGGAGGTACTAGGAGAAAACGAGTCGGAGGCGGAGTCCGGGGTGGACTCACCACCTGGTGGCGCGGCTAGGGGAGGGCCCGTGCCACAGGGTGGTGTGAGCCACCCTGGCTCCTTTTCCATCCCTTTTTCGCTTCATAGCTTTCCTTATTGACTGAAAACTACAAATATATAGTTGGATTGTATTTTCGTGGAACTTTTCTTACCAGAACTATTCCCTAGTTGGAAACAGACTCTGCAGGTCTCTGAATTTAGTATTTAGTGGATCCTTCCAGAGTCACCACTTGAATAATCAATATCTTCATCTTCATACACTTATTATTGGAGTCATAAAAACCCTTCTCTTCCTTATTACACCATTATCTCCACTTCCTAGAAATTTCTTTCACACAAAACTTCACACAGTTCTCATTAGCAACATTAGTATAAGTGAAGTGACAAAACCTTTTGAGTCCAACTTCAACTGAAAACCATCAAAACAAAAGATATTGTAGCAACTCTTTCCGAAAGCCCAAAAAGAATTCAAAAAGGAGATCGAATAAAGAAGCAAATGCAAGATTGGCAAAATCTGTCAAAACAGACCAGCAGGTAAAGATCAATTTTTTCGAATATCTTCTGTTGCTCAAATCAAAAAGTTCAAAACTAACTAAAGTTAAATAACGACCTGGGTCAAAAGCACAAAAAATTACAGCTCAATACGACATACAGAGATCTCTCACGAATTTTTACGGTGAAGCACAAAAATATGTTTCAGGACAGCAACTTCCCCAAATATTACTTCTCTCTCATTAGAGGTTGATATTGACACAAAAACCAAACAAAACGGATAATGAGCGGTTATTACCGAAGTAATAACTTCCAAGACTCAAAGAAATAAAAACAAACAAAAAGCAAAAACAAATTGGGTTGTCTCCCATAAAGCTCTTTCTTTATAGCCATTAAGATGGGCATGATAATTTTGAGGAAGCTCTCATAGGAATATGAATTGAAGCAAAAGAGAGCATTAAGAAGCAAAAACACACACATTTAAGTCAAACCCACTTCCTATGCAAGGGGATTTTGTAAGCAAACAAGTTATTGAAACCAAAGGCAACTTGCATAAGAAGGCAAAAGAAGCGCAATATAAAAACTTTCAGCATAAAACGGGGAAACTTGATATTATTAAGATGCATAAGAACACTTTTCCCTCTCTCATAATAACTTTCAGTATCATGCATAAACTTAACAATATAGCTATCACAAGGACTATCATAACAATGATCACTTATTCTAACAGAAAACACAGGAATACTAGCTCTCATAACACTACTATGTGAAACTATATTAGAGGTATCCTTACAAAGGATAGTGTGTCCCTCTTCCTCATACTTAGTGACAAAGTCTTTCACATTTGCTATCATAGGTTCATCAACCATTTGTTTATCAGGTTCAACAGCCTTATTCATACTTTCATTAACCACACTAGCTATCATAGAATGTTCCTTTACCTTAACTAGAAAAGGCATTTTCTCAATATAAGGTTCTGGTAAAACATGATTAGCAGTATAAACTTCAGTATTTCTTGCAAGAACACTCTTAGCAATATCTTTATAAGGTTCATGATACTTATTCCACTTCTTTTTAGGCACTTCAATATAAGAAGCAAAAGCCTTAAAATAAGAAGCAATAGCTTGAGAGTCTAAACCATAAGCATTTTTAATATTTGAAAGTCGTCAGTTCCCATAAAAGATTCAATGCATTCATAATCATATTTTATACCTGACTTTCTACCTTTCTCATTCTCCCAAGCTTCAACATTGTCTTGAATACGGTCTAGAAGATCCCATTTAGCTTCTTCTTCCATGCGAGTGAATGATCCAGCGCAAGAAGCATCCAATAAATCTTTATCATGTAGATGGAGCCTTGCATAAAAGTTGTTGATAATAATATTTTTGGGGAGCTCATGAATGGGACATTTGAGCATTAGTAACTTCAATATCCCCCAAGCTTGAGCTGTACTCTCTCCATCAAGAGGCCAAAAGTTGTATATTTGATTCCGATCTTTATGAATCTCACTAGGAGGATAAAACTTTGAATAAAAAAGAGGCACTATTTCCTCCCATTCCAGAGCTTGACCATTCTTCAGCAGCTTATACCATTCCTCATCTCTTCCTTTCAGCGATAATGAGAATAACTTCTTCTTAACTTGATCTGTAGTAATACCCGCACACTTGAACAACCCGCATAATTCATGTATAAAGAGTAAATGATCACCGGGATGGAAAGTTCCATCCCCAACATAATAGTTATCCATAACATGATCAATAATTCTTGTAGGTATTTTGAAAACATCTTTCTCAGCAGGTGGTGGCTTATCTACTACCTTAGTAGTGGTAGTAGCATTACCAAATAAGAAACTCAGCGAATTATCCATAACGAAAATAAAGCAACTAGCAGAAGTAAACAATACTCACAGTAGAAGTTTCCTTTACCAGTTCCACTCTCCAATAGCGCATCACTCCTCGGCAACGGCGCCAGAAAATAGTCTTGATGACCCACAAGTATTGGGGGTGTATCGCAGTATTTTCGACAAGTAAGAGTGTCGAACCTAATGAGGAGCAGAAGGTGCTAGCTAGTGGTATGGATCAGGAATTCTCTGCAAATACTTAGCAAACGGATTTTTAGGGGTCTTTGATAAAGCAAGTAAACAAAGTATGAGCAAATAAAATACAGTAGGAATAAATGCAGCAAGTGGCCGAATCCTTTAAGCATCAAAGGACAAGGCGGTTGTATTTCTATAGATGACCAAACGTTCTCGAGGACACATGGGAAGACTGTCAAGTGCTTTCGCTTCATATAGCTGATTAGTCTTCTTTAGCTTGCTAAGTGTTGTGTGGGTGAACCTGTGCTAATGTACCGCCCCATCCAAGACTAATACATACTTGTGATTATACCCCTTGCAAACATCCATAAGTACAAGAAAGTAATTAAGGTAGAAACCTAACCACAGCTTTAAAATCTAAGACCCTTACGTCCCTTGTGCAATGGTTTCCTAACGGGGGTTCAGGTTTCTGTCACTCCGGCAACCCCTACGATTGGTAGCCAAATACACAATGCATTCCCCTAGGACCATATAGGTGAAGTGTCATGTAGTCGACGTTCACATGACACCACTAGAAGAAGTACACCACACCTTAAATAACAATCTATTGAATCTTTCTCAATGCAACTCCACTACTAACAACAAGACTTCTCCCATGTCCTCAAGAACAAAATGAACTACTCACAAGACATCATATGGATCATGATCAGAGATGGAATAATGATGTATAACAATCTGAACATAAACAATAATTCAACGGTTCAATCAATAACATCAACTACAAAGAGTAATCAACACCAGGAAAGTTTCCCCTATGAACTATGCAAGATTCAACTCAATTGTTACAGCAATATGGAGATGGTAATGAGGGTGCTGATGGTGATGATGGTGGTGATGATGATGATCCCGATGAAGTCCAGCTTGATGGTGGTGTTGATGGCGACGATTTCCCCTCTCCGGGAAGGAATTCCCCCGGCAGAAATCTCTCTGTCGGAGAGATCTTTATCTCTCGATGTTTTCCGCCTTGCAGAGGCGGCGAAATCTTTTTGTGGTCGCTCCCCGAGTCTTAGGGTTTCGGGAGGATGATATACGCCAGAGGGGAGATGCTGGAGTGGGCCAGGGCGACCACACCACTCCCAGGAGCGGCCTAGGCCTGCCCGCGCCATGGGGTGGTGTGGGCCCCCTATGGCCCACCTCCACTCCATCTTCTGGCATCCTGAGTCTTTTGGAAAAATAGGATTTTCCGTATATTTTCCCGGATTTTCCGATCTTCGTGAATTTTGCCTCCAAACAGCACCTTTTCCATCAGAATCCTGACTGCAGCGGTCCATGCTCTAAAAGTCATCAACCATGCAAAAATAGATGAAATAACATAAGTATCACCTCTCAATACGAAATATATCAATGAATAATAGTGAATTAAGACATAGAATAGTGATGCAAAATGGACGTATCAACATACTGTCTATTTCCCCAAGAAGATTGAAAGGACTTATGGTTTGAATTCAATTGAACATGTTGAGGGCATTCAAGTTGGAGAAATATATTGTCCTATACCAAGAGAAAAATTTGAAACTATTATGATTGGGACCATTGCTATCAAGGTTGAGGTAACATAATCATTAGTGGAATACAAAGTTTTGTCTCATATGGAATTGTTTTGGTAGCAAGACTTGATCAACCTTGTTAACAAAAGGATTTCATTGAACAAAACAATGTTTTCACTATAATTATCTCCGTTTACTTCTAGTACTATCAATTTTAGTTTTTGCTTTCGTTTAGTTTTCTTTTTGTTGTTAGTTGCTTGCATGTTAGAGTGTCTTAGAACTTCTGTAGTTCTAGCTTTGTTTTTTCCTTGCATCATTTCCAAAAAAAAAATCTGTCTGTCAGAAAATCATTCTTCTATGCCTGAAAATGCCCAAAAATAAAGTGTCTCGAAAAATTCCAGAAAATTCATAATAAATTTTTGCATGAAAAAAGGTGCAGAGGAGTACATGGGAGGTACCAGGGGGACCCACCAGGCAGGCACACCACCTGGTGGCGCGGCCTGCCCTGGGTGGCGCCATGCCCTGGTGTGGGCCACCCCTGGCCTCACACTATCTCTCTCACCTGCCACTTTCTTCTCTCTCCCGAGTAAGCTCCAGTTCATTGCTCAAAATCGCGTTCTTGTTGTGCTTGCTCTCGATTTTTTCGATCTCCTTGCTCAGCCCATCTTTCTTGCTGAAATTTGGAGTATTTGTTTCCTGGTATGTGACTCCTCCCCTTGTCCAAGTAGATTTGTGTTTAGTGGTTTATTTATTGAGTATTTTGCTGCTGTAGGTGACTGGTTATGAGAGCTTGTAAGCTTGTTTGATGCTTAGAGATATAGTTTTAATGCATGTTTAGGCCTCTTACAAGTCCCTATGAGTAGAATCCATCATTATACTCACTTTGCAATCACTTATTTAATAGGTGTTTAAATTTCAGAATACCAAGCATGAACAACCATACTTTTGGAGATATATTTGAGAGTGATGCACCTAGGAGGTCGAGGCCCTCAAGATCAGCCTCTCAGTTTAGGCCATCATACAACGAAGATCTCATTGCAACTCGTATTGGTAATGAATGGGATGATGTGGAGGCTCACCCATCCACTTTTCCTTGTTTTACTTTCTTGCAAGATGCAAGTATTCTTGATGATTTCTTGCTATTGATTGAGAGGGTTGGTTTGACCTCATATATGCAAGATGAGAGTGAGCAATACGCTACGCTCACTAAAACCTTCGTTGAGAGCTTCACGTTTACTAACACATCCTATCAGCCGACTGTCTCTTTCAAAATTTATATTCTGCCCTTCACCATGCCTTTGGAGAGATTTTGCAGTATTGTAGGTGTACGCATGACAGGGACCGTGAAGAAAATTCAAGGGCGACCCGCTGATTTGTTGGAGCTTTACCGAGGGGTAACCAATGATGATGACCGCATGGCGCAGCGCGGAAAGATAAGAAATATCCAACTCCCTGCTCTTAGATACTTTGCATATTATCTTACTACTAGTATACTTGGTAGGGAGAACACAAGTAATATCTCCAACTATCATTTAGCATTCCTTGCTGCTGCGCTTAACAATGATACTCGGTACAATCTTGGCTCGCTCATTGCTCGCCGCCTAGCTGCTAGGGGGCCTATCTATGGGGGCATCATTGCCTCGCGTATAATCAATGCATTAGGTCTTTTAGTGGATCCCAATGATGCTATACTGGCACCACAAAGGCTGGACCTTGTTGCTATGAAAACTCATCACTTTGTCACTTCTACTTCTGATTTGGACAGTCTAGTATATAGGATGCTTTCCACTGACGGGGATGAAAGGGAGATCCTCTTGCCTCAACCTTCTTTGTTTAGTGTGCACAGGAGACCGTGGTCGCACTCCAAGGAGGAGGTGGACAAGCAGCTCCGCTTGCTGGGCTTCCACGAGCAGCACCAGGAGGATGTGCCCTCCTATGATTACTCCGCACATTACGGAGGGACGTACTCGAGCTCGCACCAGGACGAGGGTACCTCTTCATCGTACCATGGTGACACTTCATCCTGGCCAGCTTGGGATTGATACCCACTTAGGCCAAAAGCCTAAGCTTGGGGGGAGGTATGCCGACACCGCACTCATCTCCATATCATGTTGCGTCGGTACTTTGTGTATTCATGTTTAGTTCTCTTTTTAGTTTTCGTTCTTTCTTTGCTTTTGTTTTCTAAAACACAAAAAGACCAAAATTATTTCTGTTGTTTCTCTTTGGTTTGCTTCTTCTTCTTTTTCCTTGGTTTGTTTTTCCTTTTTTCTTTATTTGAACTATTCGAAAAACCCAAAAAGATTTTGCTTTGGTTGTTTTTCCTCTTTGGTTCTTATTCTTTAAAAATCGAAAACAACAAAAATATTTGTCGTTCTTCTTTGGCCTTGTGAGTTTGTTGCAGGGTTCAGCAGTCCTCAATGGGATTTGGTTTCATATTATTATTCAAGCCACACAAGTGAAGAGAAATAATGAGGATTAATGACAACTTGAGGCGTGGTAAGAGGCTGGTAACGAACTCTATTTGTTTTAATGTTTTGTACATATACTCATCATTGTGGGCATGCTTAGCCTGTTCGTGTAGGGTGTATGTTATCTTTGGATGCTTAGTAGTTCTTGCTTTCTTATGATTAGCTCCAGCTTGCTAATAGTTTGTAGCTTGTCTTATGAATGTTTGCTTGCATTACTCTATTCATAACTTGGTATGACACCGTGGTATCCTCCTCTGAATGTTTCATTTGAATCGATTTGGCACATGCTCACGCATGCACATGACTGTAATAATCAGTTAACCCTCGATGAATTATTTTGCCTTCAGGATCTTGAATCACTTTCATGCCATGAGTAGTCCTGTTTTGTTGCAAGTATGATAATGACAGCTATTGCTCTCTCGTTTGTCGCTCCCTTACTATTGCTAGCCTTCGCTTACACTGAGTGTTTTACTCATGTTTCCAACTCCCTTAAACCAAATATTGCCAAAGTGTCCACCATACCTACCTATTAGCATCATTTTCTACTTCCGTGCATATTCAATATGCCTTGTTTTCTTCCGAATAAAATGTTTGCTTGTTATGAGAAAGTTAGTTAGTAAAGCTCTCACGAACTTGATTTCACACTTTATTTCATGCACTTAATAAACCTGAACCATTGTGACTCTCCATGAAAGTTATATGCTTGCAAATTATAGGCTGGGGATTAGCAGAATCGTGCTGTCATGGGGAACGCTTTCAACACTTGTAAATATATACCCAGTTGATACCTTGCTCTTTTGTTTGCGGATGTCGTCGGTGTGAAATAAGAGGGGAGCTTGTAAGTCCATGGAGTTATGTATGTGTGTTAGAGAAACGCCTGGTCCACTGGTCTAATCCATGCTGACATGGTGGAAACCTGCAGCGTAACCATAATGATATCTATGAAGCATTCTTCTTATAAAAAAGAGAGAGATAGGTATTGAGAAAAAAAGAGAGATTTATGAAAAGAGGAAAGAGAAAAAAGCACCATTTTCCCATGGTAAATAAGAAGATTGCTGAGATACTCATTGTCTGCTTGCCTTGTCATTTTGATATGGGGATTCTTCCGTATCATCGGGCAAGGGGTACCCCGTTGGAGGTTCTCTATGATACACACATATTTACGATGACAAAAACTTACTGGTAACTGAAGTTGAGTAGCATGAGTAGCGTCCCTTGTACTCAAGGGACTTGGGATTTTCAGTTTATAGTCTGTCAAGCATATAACTCAGATTGGACCTCACTCTCACCTTAACCACATTAAAGATGCTTATGATAGGGGCAATGAGAGCTCAAAGCTAATGACTATCATACTTTTAGCATTTGGAAGCCTTTCAAAATTATTCAAAACCTTTTCCTTTACTTGTTGAGTCTCCATTTATTCTTTGAGCACCTTCTTGAGAGCATAGTTGTCATTCTTTGTGCTTGTCCCATTACTTGATTATTTGTGTTATGACTTTAATGCTTGTATCCTTGATATCTTTACTTCTAGTCATCACTTGAACTTTAGAGGTGCCTTGATATTCATAATCAAAGGCAAGCGAGATACCACTCTATCATACCTTTTTATGAGCATTGTAATGTTGCTTATGTTTATACTTCATGCTACTTATTATTTTTGAGTTGGAATCTCTTCATTGCTTGCAATGCCTATTAAGTAAACTTAGCTGCATACTCTTTATTATGAACTTTCTAAGTAGTTGATCACATTGCTAAGAATATTTACATCATATGAAGCAAATGTGTTCATGAAAGTTCTTTTATCGCACTCAGTTTTCAACTGAATTGCTTGAGGACAAACAATAAGCTAAGCTTGGGGGGAGTTGATACGTCCAAAACGTATCTACTTTCCCGAACACTTTTGCTATTGTTTCTCCTCTAAACTTGTGTGATTTGGATGCAACTAACGCGGATTGACGCTGTTTTCAGCAGAATTGCCTTGGTGTCTACTTTTTGTGCAGAAAATCAACTATCAGGAAAAATCCCGTAAAATATGCCGAAAAATCCTATTTCACCTGAAGACTCCAGGAGCCAAAATATGAGACAGAGAAGAGCCAGGGGGTGGCCACACCACCTGGTGGCGTGGGCTAGGCTAGGCCGCGCCAGGGGTTGGTGTGGGCCCCCCAGGCACCTCCTCGGTCTTCCTCTTTGCCTATAAGAAGCCTTCTGACCTAAAAACTCCGGGGGGTTCGACATTTTTCCAGAAGGAGTTCCGCTCCGCCGCCACCACCAGATTCCACGAAACAACACCAGAAACTCCGTTCTGGCACCCTGTCGGGATGGGGAATTAGAGGTGATCATCGCCATCATCATCACCATCGCTTCTCCATCGACCATCCATGTTCCCGCCATCTATGAGTGAGTAATCCCCAGTTGTAGGCTATGGGGATGGTAGGGATTGGATGAGATCGTTCATGTAATGGCATCAGATTTTTAGGGCATGGTGCCTAGTATCTTCTATTAGTGCTTTATGACTTTGTTGCAACTTGTTATGCTTAATGCTTGTCACTAGGGCCCGAGTGCCATGATTTCAGGTCTGGACATGTTAAAGATTCATTATGATAGTATTGTTTATGGTCTTATCTGCAAGTTGTATATACACGTTGTTGTCCGGAACCAATGGCCCTGAAGTGACAGAAATCGGGATAACCGGAGGGAATGGCTTTGATGTGAGGATCACATGTGTTCACGGAGTGTTAATGCTTTGCTCCGATGCTCTATTAAAAGGAGCACCTTAATTGCCAGTAGTTCCCTTGAGGCCCCGCTGCAAACGAGCTGGCAGGACAACAAATGTTGTGCAAGTTCTCATTGCGAGCACGTATGACTATATATGGAACACATGCCTAGGATTATCTAGTACTTGGACACTTTATCTTATTTATCTGCAATTGCCCTATGTTCTGATTGCTATGTGAATTGTCTTGTCCATGCAACGCCCGTCCATCCATCCCTATAAGGAGCCTTCTGACCTAAAAACTTCAGGGGGATTGACATTTTTCCAGAAGGAGTTCTGCTCCGCCGCCACCACTAGATTCCACGAAACAGCACCAGAAACTCCGTTCTGGCACCCTGCCGGGATGGGGAATTGGAGGAGATCATCGCCATCATCATCACCATCGCTTCTCCATCGACCATCCATGTTTCCCCCATCTATGAGTGAGTAATCCCCCGCTGTAGGCTATGGGGATGGTAGGGATTGGATGAGATCGTTCATGTAATGGCATCAAATTGTTAGGGTATGGTGCCTAGTATCTTTTATTAGTGCTTTATGACTTTGTTGCAACTTGTTGTGCTTAATGCTTGTCACTAGGGCCCGAGTGCCATGATTTCAGATCTTAACATGTTGTTGATTCATTATGATAGTATTGTTTTTGGTCTTATCTACAAGTTGTATACACACGTTGTTGTCCGAAACCAATGGCCCCGAAGTGACGGAAATCGGGATAACCGGAAGGGAAAGGCTTTGATGTGAGGATCACATGTGTTCACGGAGTGTTAATGCTTTGCTCCGGTGCTCTATTAAAAGGAGCACCTTAATTGCCAGTAGTTCCTTTGAGGCCCCGCTACAAACGGGCTGGCAGGACAAAAGATAATGTGCAAGTTCTCATTGCGAGCACGTATGACTATTTATGGAACACATGCCTAGGATTGTCTAGTACTTGGACACTTTATCTTATTTATCTGCAATTGCCCTATGTTCTGATTGCTATGTGAATTGTCTTGTCCATGCAACGCCCGTCCATCCATCCCTATGCCTACCACACTCGAATCCCACTGTTTACTGCTATTGTTACTACTGTCTTTACTTTACTACTACTGGTACTTTACTATTCCTACTATAAAACTATTGCTACTGATAAACTGTTGTGAGCAAGATTGTTTCCAGGTGTAGCTGAATTGACAACTCAGTTCTTAAGGCTTATAAATATTCTTTGGCTCCCCTTGTGTCGAATCAATAAATTTGGGTTTCACTTCCCTCGAAAATACTGTGATACACCCCCTATACTTGTGGGTCATTAGTGATCCAACTCTTAAATCACATTCCCACATGTTAGAATATATGGTGATGACATGTGTCCACATGATCCCATATTTTAAGTGGTGAATATTAAATCTTAGTTATTTTCAATGAGTAGAAATTACTTTTCTTAAATAAAAAGAATGAAGCTAGTTAATAAAACTTGTGATGCTTGTGATGATAATAGATCATCAAATGTGTGCCTTAAGTTGCTAATTAGACTAGTTAAGTATTGTTTGGTGATTGTGTACTCCGTATGTATTTATAGACGATAGTACCGACCAAGCTTTCGAGGAGGAGTTCTATCAAGAGGAGGAAGAAAACTTCAACCACTGCACTGCACAAGGCAAGCCATCATTAACAATGCAAGCTAACACTTGCAAGTATAATGCTTAACAAACTAGAATTAAGCTAGATGATTTGAGCAAAGATGCTTTAGGCATGCTTTGGTTGTACCACTTTGACTATTACTTACCCCAAGTATTATTTCCAAGCTTTACTTCCTTTACTTTACCCAAAGTCCTTTACTTGTTTTGAAGGTTGCATAAAGAGTATAAAACTTGACCTATATGGATAACTTTAGATGTCATTCTATGGCATAAGATTGATCCCATCTTTCCACCTTAGTGAACACTCTTAACTTAGTAGTTAGAGTAGATAAAAACTTGAGTCACTTTAGATGGGAACACTTGGTGAAAATGAATTATGAAAACCTTGGAATGATGAGTCATTCTATTGAGATGTTTTGACATGTGTTGAGACACACAAATGGTTTATGATGATGAAAATGTTGAGGCATGAGCCTTAACCCATTTTACAAAATTGATGGTTGGATTCAGATGCGATACCATTCCAATTTTACCGTACAACCACAATACCTGAATTGGGTAAGGCTTAGCCGGAAGTTTATATGCATTATTATTAGTTCCCTCGCGGGAGAGGTTTGAGCTGTGGCTACCTCTCAATGTGGTCCACCTATGCAGTGCCCAAGATGACAAATGGTCATGGTTGGGAGGCCATGCTCATAGGAGAGGTGCTTATACTAGGGTGTGTAAAGGAAAGGTTATGTTTGATTATCTGAATACTAAGTATGATGATTCAGGGTTATCCCTGACAGATGTATCGAATCTTGTGGTGAAAGTGTACCACCTCTGTAGAGTGTCAAACTATTCGAATAGCCGCGTCCACGGTTATGGACAGCTGGAGTGGCCATACTGTTACGTTGTCAGATGTTTTCAAAATGACTTATGAAATGAATGATGAATATTGACTTGACCACAACAGGGTTGTGTTTATGACACTGGCTTCCCAACTTAAGTGATTCTAGAAATTTATTTTATCTTTCTTTGCTTCTGAACGCAACTTAGGTTTCAAACTTAACTTTATAGTTAAACATAGAGTTAGCACTTTACCTTAGAACTATACTACTTGTTAGTGGTAGTTTGCGAGTACTTAAAGAGTACTCATAGCTTTTGTCCCTAGCTATTCCTATGGCCAGACTATGAAGGAGACTACCAAGATGATGGCCAGTAGGACGGCTATGATAACTAGGACTATCTACCTTCATCAGTATTGCCTGTGCCCCTGAAGATGGACCCCATCACTACGCTTATTAATTATTCCGCTGCTTGTTGTATTAAGACTAGATCATGAGATCCTTATTTGTGTAAGACCTTATGTATGGTTTGTAATGAATGATGTACTGTGATATCCAATCCGTCATGTCTCGCAAAAATGGTAATCATGGGATTGCGATGTATGACATAACGGGCATCTGGGATTAAAAATCCGGGTGTTGACAAGTTGGTATCAGAGCCATCCTGACCATAGGAGACCCTAGTTAGAATGGACGTCCGAACAAAAACTTAATTTCCAAACCAAAGTGAGTATTTATGAAAAAATATTTCCTCTCTTATCCTTGGGAATTCATTCTTTCTCGAAAATTCATGTTCCTAAAGTTCTGACATTACTACTTAAAATTTGACACACTTGATCACTTCACTAATTTCCTCATCCTTAATTCTTGTAGATGGAGACTCAGTTCAGCAAGTTCTACCAGTTGGGAAACAGAGGTCAGCTGATCTTCGAGAGGGATCTGGATTCACTGTTGAAGTTACTGGGACGCCCACATCCGGAGTTTCTTGGAGCTCAACTTTAGGACCCCCAGGAGGAGATTTACAGTGGCTAGTCACCACTGATCTTAGAGGAAGCATAGAAGCACCAACATTCGGGAGAATCCAGTTCTCCGTGAGAGAGAACACCTGGCTAGATGGATTAGCCAGGGCAATGCATGAAGCTCTCGCACATCTATGTGCCCTTAGCGTCAACCAAATCCAAGGAACCCGTTTTGCTCACTACGCAAGACGTAACTTCATGGGAATGCCGATGGAGATGCCAAGTCACTGATACATTGCAAATGTATCTATATTTTTTGATGTTCCATTCTTGGTTTTATCCACTTTCTTGTGTTTTGTTCCAACTTTGGAGTACTTTTCATATGATTTCTTGGACTAACCTATTAACAAGAGCCACAGTGCCAGCTGCCTGTTTTCTGCTGTTTTTGGTTCCAGGAAAGTCAGAAAATGAATATTCTCGGAATTGGACGGGACAAAAGCCAAAGTGCCTATTTTTCCGGAAGTGATCAAGTGCCAAAATACGAGACAGAGAAGGGCCAGGGAGCCACCACACCACCTGGCCGCACGGCCAGGCCTGGCCCGCGCCATGGGGTGGTGTGGCCGCTCCCGACACCCCCTCGGCCTCTCCTTCCGCCTATAAGTTTCCCTCAGGATGAAAACCCTAAGTACCCGATCAAAAATTCATGAAAGAGTCTATAGCCGCCGTCATCTCCATCCCTAGATCGGGAGGGATCTGAAGCTCTTCCCGGCGCCCTACTGGAGAGGGGAATTCACCCTGGAGGCCTTCTTCATCACCATGCAAGCCTCCGGTGTGATGCGTGAGTAGTTCATCCTTGGACTACGGATCCATGTAGTAGCTAGATGGCTGGTTTCTCCTCCTTTGTGCTTTCATGTTTAGATCTTGTGAGCTCCGTTCATGATCAAGATCATCTATTTGTAATTCATACATGTTGTGTTTGCAGGGATCCGATGGATATTGAGATGCTATTTCAGATTGATTATTGATTCTATCATGTCTTTGTTATTTGAGATCTTGCATGCTTTCCGTTGTTAGTAGCTATCTTGGCCAAGTAGATGCTATCAACTCCAAGAGTTAGTATTTATGCTTGATAGTGGGTTCATGCCTCTGGTAATATAGGGAAGTGACAGAAATCTCTAAGGTACTAGATGTGTTGTTGCTACTAGGGAGAAAACAACAATCCTTTGTTCATAGAACAATCGTATTGTTTACTTTACACGCAGTTCGTAAAGCAATAATCTGTTGCTTGCAACTTAATACTGGAGGGGGTTCGGATGATAACCTGAAGGTGGATTATTAGTCATAGATGCACTTGGATGGCGGTCTATGTATTATGTTGTAATGCCCAATCAAGTCTCAGAGGAGTCAAGATGATTAGTATATGCATGTATTGCTTTCTCGGTGTTTGTCAATTGCCCCACTGTAATTTGTTCACCCAGCATGTTATCTATCTTAAGGAGAGCCACCTCTAGTGAACTATGGATCTCGGTCCTTGTCTTTTATATTCAATCTACAATCTTTTACTGCTTTGTGTTTACTTTCTGCAAACTTTTACTTCTTTCCATTCGATACGTTTAATCCTTTGTTTTCCGCAAAACACGGTGAGCTTGACAACCTCATCGCAAGTTGGGGACAAAGTTCTGTGGTTGTGTTGTGCAGGTCTCCACGTTGCTACTAGCACCGGTAGTGCGCCCTGCCAAAGCTCAGCTAGTAACACCTTTGGGGTGTTTCCTTGCTCCTACTGGTTCGATTAAACCTTGGTTTCATAACTGAGGGAAACTTGCTGCTATGCTCATCATACCTTCCTCTTGGGGTTCCCAACAAGCTCTACATCAACACCGCCATCAAGCATTTTTCTGGGCGCCGTGCATTGAGCCATCAAGCGATTTTCTGGCGCCGTTGCCAGGGAGTCAAGGACATCTTCACAAGGGGAGTCCCTCATAACCAATCTCTTTACTTTGTTGTTTTTGTTTTGCTTAGTTTCTTTTTTATTTGTTTGCTTGTTTTGTTATTTCAAAAACACAAAAAAATTAGTTTTACTAGTTTGCTTTCTTATTTGAAAACCGAAAAATGACTACTCTTGAAAACACTAAGTTGTGTGACTTCACTAGCACCAACAACAATGATTTTATGAGCACACCTATTGCTCCACCTGTGGCTGTAAATAATTTCTTTGAGATAAAACCTGCTTTACTCAATCTTGTTATGAGAGAGCAATTTTCTGGTATTGGTAATGAAGATGCTGCTTCCCATCTAAATAACTTTGTTGAACTTTGTGAGATGCAAAAACATAGGGATATAGATGGTGATATTATTAAACTAAAATTGTTTCCTTTCTCTTTGAGAGGAAAAGCTAAAGAATGGTTGAATTCCTTAACTAGGAATAGTATTGATTCTTGGACTAAATGCAGAGATGCTTTTATTGGAAAATACTATCCTCCTGCTAAGATTATATCCATGAGATGTGAAATAATGAAGTTTAAACAACTTGATAATGAGCATGTTGCTCAAGCTTGGGAAAGAATGAAATTTTTGGTAAAGAATTGTCCCACTCATGGACTGACTGCTTGGATGATCATCCAAACTTTTTATGCAGGATTGAACTATTCTTCAAGGAACCTATTGGATTCAGCTGCTAGAGGTACCTTTATGACCATCACTTTGGGTGCTGCAACAAACTTTTGGACAATATGATGGTTAATTATTCTGAATGGCATACTGAGAGAGCTCCACAAGGTAAGAAGGTAAATTCTGTTGTGGAAACCTCCTCCTTGAGTGATAAGATTGATATTATTATGTCTATGCTTGTTAATGGGAAAGCCCATATTGATCCAAATAATGTTCCTTTAGCCTCTTTGGTTGCTCAAGAAGAGCAAGTTGATGTGAACTTCATAAGAAATAACAACTTTGGCAACAATGCTTATGGTAATAATGCTTATAGGAACAATTTTGGTAACAACAATTATAAGCCATATCCTCCCAACAATTGTAATGCTTATGGAAATTCTTACAAGAATAATAAGAGTGCTCCCTCTGAACTTGAAGTTATGCTTAAGAAGTTTATTAGTAAACAAACTGCTTTCAATAAAACTATTGAGGAAAAACTCTCTAATGCTGAAAGAAATATAACATCTTTGGCTAAAGCTCAATCTACTTTGAATAAAATGGCTGCTAAACCTAAAACTAATGATAATCCCTTTGCAGCCACTAATGCTATACAAGTAAGAATTGATGAAAATGTTAGACTATTAGCTGAATTACATGCTAAGTGGGAAAGAGAAGATGAAATTGCTAGAAACATTAGTGTTTCTACTATCACCACCACTAGTGTTGAGGCTAGTAATAGTTCTACTACTTTAGATGATAAAGTTGATTTTGATCTTGATGGTTGCAATATCTCTGAAGTTATTAAGTTCCTACAAAATCTTGCTAAAAGTCCTAATGCTAGTGCTATGAACATGGCTTTTACAAAACACATTACTGATGCTCTCATAAAGATTAAAGAAGAAAAGATGAAACATAAAGCTTCTATTCCTATAAAGCAAGAAGATGGTTGGGAACGCATCATTAATATGAAAGTGAATGACTATGATTTCAAAGCTTTGTGTGATCTTGATAGTAGTGTTTCTATTATGCCTAGAAGGATTTATGATATGCTTGATTTGCCTCCTCTTGAAGATTGTTATTTGAATGTCCCACTTGATGCTAATGCTAAAAAGAAACTCATGGGGAGTCTTAATGATGTTTTTATTATGGTTAACGATTCCTATTTCCCCGTTGATTTCTATGTTTTGGATGTTGAACACAATGCTTCTTGTCCTATTACTTTGGGAAGACCTTTTCTTAGAACTGTTGGTGCCATCATTGATATGAAAGAAGGCACCATTAAATATCAACTCCCACTCAAGAAAGGTATAGAACACTTCCCTAAAAAGAGAGAAACGATTTCTTTTGCTTCTCCTATGAAAACAAAATTTGGTCTTAATGCTTCTTCATTTAAGAACACTTGATTCTTTCTTTGCTTCTTATGCCTAACTTAAAGGCGTTAAAGAAAAGTACTTGTTGGGAGATAACCCAAGAGTTTTAGATGAGTCTTGGAAGTTATTAACTCTGTAATAACCTCTCCTTATCCTTTTTATTTGCTTTTTGTGCCAAGAGTAACCTCTAATGAGAGTGAAGTAATGATTGGGAAAGTTGCTGTCCCGAAACAAATTTCTGTGCTTCACCGTAAAAATTCCTGAGAGAGCTATGTACGTCGGATTGAGCTGTATTGTTTTGTGCTTCTGCCCCAGGTTGTTATATAACTTCCGTTAGTTCAATACTTTTTTATTTGAGCAACATAAGGTCTTCGAAAAAATTGTCTTTACCTGCTGGTCTATTTTGACAGATTTCTGCCATTTTCTACATTTGCTTCTTGTTAGTTCCTTCTCGAGTTCCTTTGGGGAATTGAGCTTTTTGAGGGAAGTGCTATAGTATCTAGTGTTCTAATGGAAGTTTATTTGGTGTTAGAACTGAACCTTGAGACTTATTTATCTTAAGTGCACTAATGTTGCTAATGAGATTGTGTGAAGTTTTGTATGAAGGAAAAATTTCAGGTGTATGGAAGGAATGAGTAATGAGATGAAGGATGGACTAAACCTCAAGCTTGGGGATGCCACGCGTGTCACCCCAAGAAATATCGAAGAAGTACAAGTGTCAAAGCTTGGGGATGCCCAAGGCATCCCCTTCTTCATCAATAAAAATCCCAGGTTTCTTCCAAACGCTTCATTTTTATTGTTTCATGCACAGTTGTGTTTTTATTGGAGCGTCTTCTTTTTCGTTTTCGTTTTGGTTTTCATTTTCTTTGGTTTGCTTAGTTTGCTGAATAAATTGGTTGGACCCCCTCTTTCATACTTTGGTTTGCAAATAGTTTGGTTTGGTTTGGAAAAGAGTAGGAAAGTTCATACTTATGTGGTATAAAGAGCTCGTTTTTGACTGTGGCCTATGCTTTGTCATGCCATGCTTGATATTGTTTTGGCTTTATGCTTAGTATTATTTGCTGTAGCATGACTTGTTATAAACAATTGAGATTGCTTAATGTGCCTTGGATGAATCAGGCGTTGTTTTAGCATATTAAAGCATAGTATAGTTGTATTCTCTTTTGATGCTTTATTTGGGTTGACTTGACGCATGCTCACACCATGTTATGACTATCTCAAGTCACCATAGCCTGTATGATCCTTTAGTTTTCAACTTGTAGTATCACTTTACGCTTTGATCAATGACGTTTTGTCGCTCTGCATGATTATGGCCATTATTACTCTCTTAGTTTGTCACTCCCAGTATTTTGCTAGTCTCCACAACAAAGTATGAGTTCCACTCATGCATCCAACTCCCTAAACCAAGTTATTCCAAAGAGTCCACCATACCTACCTACTAGCTTATGCTATTCCAAGTATATTCATGCTTTTGTTTACCTTCCACTTGTTATGAGAAAACTAGTGATTAAAGCCCTCACGAACTTGATGGCACACTTTACTTTTTGCCTCTAATAAACTTGAACCATTGGGTCCTTCTTTGTTGTGCTTTATAAGTTGAAATTAGCAGAACCATGTTTCATGGGGAACACTTTCAACATTGCACTTGTACTTTGTACCCCGTTGATATCATGTTCTTTTGCTTACGGATCCCGGCGGTGTGAAATAAAAGTGGAACTTGTAAGATCATGGAGTTTGTATGTGTCTTAGAGAAACGCCTGGGCCGCTAGCCTAAGCCATGCCTAATCATGGTGGAAACTTGCAGCATCACCATAATGAGCACTCTATGAAGCATCCTCAATAAAACCTATGCAAATAGCAAATAAAAAGATCACTAAGATGCTCATTGTCTGCTTGCCTTGTCATTTTGATTATGGGAAAGCTCCCGTATCATGTGCAAGGGGTACCCCGTTGGCCGTTCTTAATGATACACATATACTTACAATGACACGAGCTTACTCATGACTTAAGTTGAGTAGCATGAGGATCGGTCTTCATAAGTAAGGGGCATGAGATTTCGGTTTATAACTTGTCAAGCATATCCTCTTAGTTGTGTCACTCTAACCTTAACCACTTCAAGATGCTTATGATAGGGGCAATGAGAGCTGAAAGCTACAAGTACCATAATTTTTGGAAGCTCTTTATGAGACTTGAATCCCTACTTCCTTTTACAAAAAGGCTTTTCTTCCACCATTATATTGAGTCTCCACCTTCTAACTTTATGCACCTACTTTGAGAGCATAGTGGCCATTCTTAGTTCTATGTGCATTGTCCCAAGACTAGTTGATTGATGCATAACTTGATATTTCTTGTTTTAAACTATTGTATCTAGTCACTCTTATGAACTTTGAAGGTTTCCTATGCATTTATATTTGCTACTACAAGCTGAATACTAGTATGCTATGTTTTCTTTATGTGAAACAAACAAACGTCTTGCAAAGCATTGTTATTCATGAATCTTTTGTTTGTGCCTTTTCATGTTGCATCATAGTTTCTTTGCTTATTGCTAGAACTTTTGCTTTCATGTTATGATTGAAGTACTAAGATCCTAGCTTTGAATGTTCTGCAAATACTTTGATCAAGTCTTTGATGGTGCATGGCACCTCAAAAATTATTTCTTTTTATCACTTACCTACTCGAGGACGAGCAGGAGTTAAGCTTGGGGAAGCTGATACATTGCAAATGTATCTATAATTTTTGATGTTCCATGCTTGGTTTTATCCACTTTCTTGTGTTTTGTTCCAACTTTGGAGTACTTTTCATATGATTTCTTGGACTAACCTATTAACAAGAGCCACAGTGCCAGCTGCTTGTTTTCTGCTGTTTTTGGTTCCAGGAAAGTCAGAAAATGAATATTCTCGGAATTGGACAGGACAAAAGCCAAAGTGCCTATTTTTCTGGAAGTGATCAAGTGCCAGAATACGAGACGGAGAAGGGCCAGGGAGCCACCACACCACCTGGCCGCGCGGCCAGGCCTGACCCGCGCCAGGGGGTGGTGTGGCCGCTCCCGGCACCCCCTCGGCCTCTCCTTCCGCCTATAAGTTGCCCTCGGGACGAAAACCCTAAGTATCCGATCAAAAATCCATGAAAGAGTCTGTAGCCGCCGTCATCTCCATCCCTAGATCGGGAGGGATCTGAAGCTCTTCCTGGCACACTGTCGGAGAGGGGAATTCACCCTGGAGGCCTTCTTCATCACCATGCATGCCTCCGGTGTGATGCATGAGTAGTTCATCCCTGGACTACGGATCCATGTAGTAGCTAGATGGCTGGTTTCTCCTCCTTTGTGCTTTCATGTTTAGATCTTGTGAGCTCCGTTCATGATCAAGATCATCTATTTGTAATTCATACATGTTGTGTTTGCAGGGATCCGATGGATATTGAGATGCTATTTCAGATTGATTATTGATTCTATCATGTCTTTGTTATTTGAGATCTTGCATGCTTTCCATTGTTAATAGCTATCTTGGCCAAGTAGATGGTAGCAACTCCAAGAGTTAGTATTTATGCTCGATAGTGGGTTCATGCCTCTGGTAATCTGGGGAAGTGACAGAAATCTCTAAGGTACTAGATCTGCTGTTGCTACTAGGGAGAAAACAACAATCCTTTGTTCATAGAACAATCGTATTGTTTACTTTACACGCAGTTCATAAAGCAATAATCTGTTGCTTGCAACTTAATACTAGAGGGGGTTCGGATGATAACCTGAAGGTGGATTATTAGTCATAGATGCACTTGGATGGCGGTCTATGTATTATGTTGTAATGGCCAATCAAGTCTCAGAGGAGTCAAGATGATTAGTATATGCATGTATTGCTTTCTCGGTGTTTGTCAATTGCCCCGCTGTAATTTGTTCACCCAGCATGTTATCTATCTTAAGGAGAGCCACCTCTAGTGAACTATGGATCCCGGTCCTTGTCTTTTATATTCAATCTACAATCTTTTACTGCTTTGTGTTTACTTTCTGCAAACTTTTACTTCTTTCCATTCAATACGTTTAATCCTTTGTTTTTCGCAAAACACGGTGAGATTAACAACCTCATCGCAAGTTGGGGACAAAATTCTGTGGTTGTGTTGTGCAGGTCTCCATGTTGCTACTAGCACCGGTAGTGCGCCCTGCCAAAGCTCAGCTAGTAACACCTTTGGGGTGTTTCCTTGCTCCCACTGGTTCGATTAAACCTTGGTTTCATAACTGAGGGAAACTTGCTGCTGTGCTCATCATACCTTCCTCTTGGGGTTCCCAACAAGCTCTACATCAACACCGCCATCAAGCATTTTTCTGGGCGCCTTGCATTGAGCCACCGGTCACCCAGAGCTAAAGCGTCAAGTGGAGAACCTTGACTTCTTGCTGTACGATCATTAGAAGGAGTTGGGCAATGCTAGGGAGTTTGCCAACCACAACCGTGCCATTGCCGCCCAGAAGGCCCAGACTTTCGCACTGCTTGTCAAGGACCGTCAGTCTCTTCGCCTCTAGCACGAGAATAAGGATCGCACCATTGCCCGTCTTCACAAGAAGGTTGCCGACCTCAAGAAGACCGTCAAGGAGTAAGAAGCTCAGCTTGCAGCAAAGGAGGAAGAAGAGGAGGGTGAAGACATCCAGGGAGACATGGATTCTTACCTCAGCAATGATGATGACTTTCTGGAGGAGGATGCCGTGGACTTCTATAGTGACGATGAGGACTCCGACTTCATCGACGATGAGTAGAGGCACTAGATCACTATCGTAGCATGAGATGTATCGGTCCCACTGTATTGTAGCTTGTAGAATGGTTCTTAAAACCATCTATTTCCCTTGTTGTAGTGTGTGTGTGTTTGTATCGTGTGCTTTGCTTGAATGAATGAAATGGAGTTAGATGCAAAACCTGAGTCAAACTCAAAGTTTTAGCTTTGAAACCAAAAACATGAACCTTAGAACTTTCCCTCTTACCCCTTTATCTACCTCAATCTCCAGATGACTCGTGGAAACCAAGGAGGGAGCAGCTCATCGCAAGACCCAATGCTGCAGATTATGCAGATGTTAGTTGCAGACCATGAAGCCAGCCGAGCAGAGCGCCAGGCCAACTTAGCAACATTGCAGCAGATAGCTCAGATGGCCCAAAACCACCAAGGGCATCGAAATCAGGATCACCGTGGATCCAAACTCAAAAACTTTCAGAATACCAATCCTCCAATCTTTAACCAGGCTGAAAACCCACTAGATGCTGATGACTGGTTACAGACAATGTAAAACAACTTAGAAGTAGCAAGAGTTGATGACAACGAGAAAGTTCTCTTCGCCACCCACTACCTGGCGGGAGATGCAAGATCTTGGTGGACTAGTATCCGTAATATGAACCATGGTCAAGTGATGACATGGGAAGCCTTCAAAACCAAGTTCAGCCGCACCCACGTGCCACAAGGTCTAGTCACCAGACTGAGGGATGAGTTTCGCGATTTGAAGCAAGGCAGAATGACTGTGGTTGAATACCGTGACAGATTCCTGTCGCTTGCAAGGGACGCCCCTGATGAGATCAACACAGAGGTCAAGAAGAAGGAGAGATTCCTGAATGGACTGCATGACGAGATGCAAACTGTCCTCGTCAACATCCACTTCAAGGATCTCGAAGAGCTAGTCGACTCTGCCATTCAGATGGAAGGGAAGATTAATCAGGCAAACGACAATCGCAAATGTCGTATGATGTAGCAATCTAGATCCAATAGTCACCAGAAGTACCATCCTAACCCCTCACCAGGATATGCACCAAAGAACAATCGACCCCCAATGTCTCGCCCCAGCTACCCCAACTGTAGCGGAGGCAATGTGAAGTCCGGAGGAAACAATCACAACTCCGGCAACGCCAACAATTTCAACCGTGCCTCTCCCAAGAGAAACAACAACAACAACACTGCACCCAGAACTAGCAGCAATGTTGTGCATGTCATAGCAAAGGACAAGTCCTAGATCACCTGTTTCGAGTGTGGAGTGAAGGGTCACTATTCCAATGAGTGTCCCAAGAAGACTGCCGCCACTACGAATGCGAATGCCCCAGCTCAATAGCAGCGTTGTGTTCAACTAGGGAGAAGATTTGCCCTAGGGAACCCTCACAACCGCAACGGCCATCTCTTCCACATGGACGCCGAAGAAGCCCAAGAAGCGCCAGATGTAGTGCTAGGTATGTTTTCTGTCAACTCAGTTTTAGCGAGGGTATTGTTTGATTCGGGAGCATCGCATTCATTTGTCACCGAAGAATTTGCATGCACTAGTAAGATTCACCCAACCAACTTGAAGCATGTCATGATAGTTCAAATCCCCGGTTCAACTACAGAAGCTAGAAAAATTTGCAAAGCTGTGCCTATCAAAATACATGGGATAGATTTTTATGCCAACGTAATTGTACTTGGAACCAAAGGATTGGAAGTAGTACTAGGTATGGACCAGATGTCAAGGCATAAAGGACTGATAGACTGTGCTAAGAAAGCCATCACCATGACCAGTAGCTCTGGAGTCACAGTAGAGCATATATCTGAAACCTTACCTCGTCAATTCAAGTGCAACAAGAGTCTAGCCCTACCCACCATAGACCAAGTAAGAGTAGTCTGTGAATACCCTGATGTATTCCCAGATGAATTGCCAGGTATGCCCCCGGATAGGGATATTGAGTTCATTATTGAACTAATCCCTAGAACCGGACCCATAGCCCAGAGACCCTATAGCATGAACCCCTCAGAGTTAGTGGAACTGAAGAAGCAGTTAGATGCCATGTTAGCAACAGGCTTGATTCAACCAAGCGCATCGCCATGGAGATCACCAGTGTTATTCGTCGACAAGAAAGATGGAGGCAACCGTCTGTGCATAGATTACAGAAAGTTGAATGACGTCACCATCAAGAACAAGTACCCCTTCCCAAAGATAGAGAATCTATTTGATCAGTTGACTGGAGCCCAGGTATTCTCAAAGATTGATCTTAGGACTGGTTATCACCAACTTAAGATTCGTGCAACGGATATTCCAAAGACCGCCTTTACTACTCGTTATGGTTTATACGAGTATACGGTTATGTATTTTGGGTTAACCAATGCCCCTGCTTATTTCATCATGAATAAGATCTTTATGAAATTTCTAGACAAGTTTGTAGTTGTGTTTATCGACGATATCCTTATCTACTCCAAGCAGAAGAAGAACATGAGCAACATCTGAGAATCATCCTAGAAACCCTGAGAGAGCATCGGTTATATGCCAAGTTCAGCAAGTGTGAGTTTTGGCTGAAAGAAGTAGGATTCCTAGGACATATTGTGTCTGCCGGAGGAGTCTCTGTTGATCCCACCAAGATCAAAGATGTCGAAGAATGGGAAGCCCCAACCACTCAAACCCAAGTCCGTGCATTTCTCGGATTAGCGGGATATTACCGCAAGTTCATCGAAGGATTCTCGAGTATCGCCAGACCTATGACCCAATTGTTGAAGAAGGACAAGAAGTTTGAATGGACCGACAAATGTGAAGCCAGTTTTCAGGAACTGAAGAAGAGATTGATATCAGCCCCAATATTGATCATGCCAGACATCAAGAAGCCGTTTGATGTATATTGTGATGCATCCAAGATTGGTCTCGGATGTGTGTTGATGCAAGAAGGAAAAGTGATCGCTTATTTGTCTCGACAACTGAAGCAGCATGAGCAGAACTACCCGACACACGATCTTGATCTAGCAGCCGTAGTTTTGGCACTGAAGACATGGCGTCATTATCTGATGGGTAATCACTGTGAGATTTACTCAGATCACAAGAGCTTGAAGTATATTTTCACTCAGAAGGAGCTGAATATGAGGCAAAGGAGATGGATAGAGTTAATCAAGGATTATGACCTTGACATTCACTATCACCCCGGCAAAGCCAATGTGGTAGCGGATGCTCTTAGCAGATTGCCTTGCAGGCTAAACACCATGATCAAGGAGAAGCAGCCAAGTTTGTATGAGGAGTTGGAGCAGTTTAGAACTGAGCTAGTTAGCAAAGGATTCTTAGCTAGCATTGAACTTCAACCCACTTTGATTAGTCAAATCAAGTAAGCCCAGAAGGGAAATGAAAGTATCGACATAATCAAACGTTGTATTGGTACAGGAAAGGTACCTGGATTTACCGAAGACGAAGGAGTTCTGTGGTACAAAGGACGTATCTATGTGCTAGCAGATTCGGAGCTGAAGCAAGTTATCATGCAGGAAGCTCATGATACTCTTTATTCTATCCACCCTAGAGGAACAAAGATGTATCAAGATTTGAAAGAGCAATTTTGGTGGCACAAGAGGAAGAGAGAAATCGGGAGCTACATCGCCAAGTGTGACATCTGTCAAAGAGTCAAAGTAGAGCATCAGAGACTCGCAGGACTGTTGCAACCATTGCAGATTCCGGAATGGAAATGGGATTCCGTCGGAATGGACTTTATCAGCGGTTAACCTACTTCTAGTAGGGGAAATGACTCAATCTGGGTCATTGTAGATAGACTGTCCAAGGTAGCGCACTTTATACCTTTCAAGACAACCTACTAGAGTTCGAAGCTAGCAGAGCTGTATATTGCTAGGATTGTTAGTCTGCATGGAACCCCCAAGACCATAGTATCAGATCGAGGAACCCAGTTTACCTCGAGATTTTGGCAGAAAGTTCAGGAAGGATTAGGCACCAAGTTGAACTTCAGCACCGCTTATCACCCGCAAACTGATGGACAGACTGAAAGAGTCAACCAAATCCTAGAAGATATGGTGAGAGCTTGTGTGCTAGAGTATGGATCTAAATGGGAAGACTGCCTACCTTTCGTAGAATTCTCATATAACAACAGTTATCAAGCTAGTTTGCAAATGGCACCATTTGAGTTCCTATACGGAAGGAAGTGTCGCACCCATTTGAATTAGTCGTAAGTAGGAGAGAGTCAGATCTTTGGACCTGACATTCTTCGAGAAGCCGAAGAGAAGGTTCACAAAGTCCGTGAGCACCTCAAGACCGCCCAATTCAGACAGAAGAGTTATGCTGACAAGAGAAAGAGAGACCTGACTTTCAATGTCGGAGATTTTGTATATCTCAAGGTTTCGCCATTGAAGGGAACGCAACGCTTTAGTTTGAAAGGAAAGTTAGCCCGCAGATATATCGGACCATTCAAAATTCTGAACCGTCGAGGAGAAGTATCGTATCAACTGGAACTACCCGAAGAGATGTCAGCCATCCACAATGTGTTCCATATCTCGTTACTTCGCAAATGCCTGGAAGTGCCGGAGAAGACTGAAGTTTTCAAGAACATCAATCACCGGGCTGTGGAGATCAACAATGACCCGACCTATCGTGAAGTGCCCATCTGTATCTTGGAAGAAGCTTACAGATCCACCAGGACCAGAAGTATCAAATTTCTCAAGATTCAATGGAGCAACCATACCGAAGAGGAGGCCACTTGGGAGCGAGAAGATTATATTAGGACAGAGTTCCCATATCTCTTTAGTTCCTAGTTTTCTTTTGTAAATCTCGGGACGAGATTTTGTTTAAGGGGGGGGGAGGTTTGTAACATCCCAAAACTAGTCCAAGGTTATGAAGATCCAAATCATCAAAATTAGGGTTAACAAAAACTTTTCCAATGAAAATTATTAAAGCATTCATATGTGTGTGTGCATTTAAATAGGAGTTGTTTTGAATTGCCATGATTAAGTGATCCTTTGCTTGTAAAATCGTTCTTAGGTGAAATAAACATCATCTAGATCATTCCCAAACAAATCCCAAAGAAAACAAATCAAAATGAATAAAAGAAAGAAATGGTCATTTGTGCCATTTTAATCAACATGCCTACTTTGGCTATTCCTAGGACTCAATTCATAACAGAAATAAATATGGATCTTTGCACCCCTTGCTAGTACATGTAGTAGTGTACCAAGACCCACTTTGTGATCTGCCAAGAACTTTCAAACACTAATTTTAATTGGCATTTGAAAATTGAATGTAGTTCATATGGGAAGATCCCACTTTTTCAAAAACCACTCAAATGAGCTCCATTTTAAAATCCCAAGCAACCACAGAGGTTTAAGAATGTGTCTAGCAACTCCACCAAAAATCATCCAAAAATTCAAAATTTGAGTTCTTTCGGCCATTTTCACACACTTGGTGGACAGAATTCAAACAAAACATAAAACACTATTTGGAGCAGTGTTTGAACCAAATTGGTCTCCCATTTTGCAACCACGTACACCCAGTGCACTCCCCTACCCATCTCTAGCCCAGCCACCCACTGAGCCACGACCAAATGGTCATGGCCATTAAGGCCGAGCACCATTTTGGGCACCCCACCGGCGACAGCACGCCACAACCGCCGCCAGCGTCGTCCACCATGTCCAGGAGATAGCCCGTGGTCCACCTCCACAACCCAACCAGCCCCAGCCCGAGGACAGCGACCAGAGAAGCCAGGAGCCGCCGTGCCTGGAGACTGTCAACCATGCCGACACCGCCCGCAGAGCGTGCACGGTCCCCACTCGACCAGACCTCGCCTCTCTCTAGCCGCCCGCCTACACGTTCCCCACTGGCCTAGGAAGCTAACGGACACGCCCATTCCGCCGACCATGCCCCGTAGTTCCCGGCCGCCGTGAAACTCGCTATCGACAGAGACTTAGTGCGTGCAGCCCCACTCACCTCCCCCGACCGCAAACCACTGCACACTCCTCGCCGTGACACTCGCCAGGGCACCGCCCACACCTCTAGCTCATTGTGCCGTCGTCATCGGCGAGCATCGCCCATGCTCCTCTGCCGCTTCGCCGATCCTATAAATAGAGGCCTCCCCAACACCAATTCATCACACCACTGTCATCCCCACCCTCTAACAACACTCCCAGAGCACCACCGGAGCAAGCCGCCGTCCGCAGCGCTAGAATTTCGCCGAAGTCTGCCGCGGAGGAAGGAGAAGGGCGTCGTTGATCAAGGCCACCTCTCGGGACGCCACCCTTACCAGAGAACCGCCGTCCTCAACTTGATCATTTGCCCGCCTCGCTGACCCTTGCCGGAGCCCCAGTAAGCCACCACAGACCCCCACCGAGCCGCTAGGGTTCCACCTCGCCGGCGACCTGTCTGTCGTCGACGACAAGCCGCAACCATAGATCTCCCTTTTAATCTAACGGCCCACATCGCCCCATACCGCTTCACGTGTAAAGAGCCGCTGACCTGTGGCCCCCCTATCAGCTGTTCTCTGTGCCGTAGAACGCCACTGGGCCGGACCGTTTTCCTTCCCGCGCGACCCATTTAATTCAAACTTACATTTTTCTATTTAGGTTTGAACTTAGTTCTGTCCCCTAGTTTGAAAATCATTTCAGAGAGATTTACAAATCCAAATGGAGTGATTTAAATTGTGTTAGAAATCTACTGAAAAGATATATCCGAGCCCGTTGGATTTAATTCATTTAGAATTAGAGATCTCTCCTAGTAAAAATAACAAGACAGAAGCTTTTGCACATTCAAACATTTTTATAAAATCAACCAAATTAGCTTTTGAGTTGATTCCAACTCTCAAAAATCACATTTCACCATACCTATATGAATATGTAATAATATTAAGGGTTACATGCATTGACTTTGGACTAGTACCAAAATAATGCTATATAGGCATTTCTAGTCACTTTAAATCATTAAATAATAAACTTAAACTTAAGTAAATGTGATCCAACCCTTAAATCTCATTCCCACATGTTAGAATATGTGGTGATGACATGTGTCCACATGATCCCCTATTTTAAGTGGTGAATATTAAATCTTAGTTATTTTCAATGAGTAGAAATTACATTTCTTAAATAAAAAGGATGAAGCTAGTTAATAAAACTTGTGATGCTTGTGATGATAATAGATCATCAAATGTGTGCCTCAGAGTGCTAATTAGACTAGTTAAGTATTGTTTGGTGATTGTGTACTCCGTATGTATTTATAGATGATAGTACCGACCAAGCTTTCGAGGAGGAGGAGTTCTATCAAGAGGAGGAAGAAAACTTCAACCACTACACTACACAAGGCAAGCCATCATTAACAATGCAAGCTAACACTTGCAAGTATAATGCTTAACAAACTAGAATTAAGCTAGATGATTTGAGCAAAGATGCTTTAGGTATGCTTTGGTTGTACCACTTTGACTATTACTTACCCCAAGTATTATTTCCAAGCTTTACTTCCTTTACTTTACCCAAAGTCCTTTACTTGTTTTGAAGGTAGCATAAAGAGTATAAAACTTGACCTATATGGATAACTTTAGATGTCATTCGATGGCATGAGATTGATCCCATCTTTCCACCTTAGTGAACACTCTTAACTTAGTAGTTAGAGTAGATAAAAACTTGAGTCACTTTAGATGGGAACAGTTGGTGAAAAGGAATTATGAAAACCTTGGAATGATGAGTCATTCTATTGACATGTGTTGAGACACACAAATGGTTTATGATGATGAAAATGTTGAGGCATGAGCCTTAACCCATTTTACAAAACTGATGGTTGGATTCAGATGCGATACCATTCCAATTTTACCGTACAACCACAATACCTGAATTGGGTAAGGCTTAGCCGGAAGTATATATGCATTAGTATTAGTTCCCTCACGGGAGAGGTTTGAGATGAGGCTACCTCTCAATGTTGTCCACCTATGCAGTGCCCAAGATGACAGATGGTCATGGTTGGGAGGCCATGCTCATAGGAGAGGTGCTTATACTAGGGTGTGTAAAGGAAAGGTTATGTTTGATTACCTACATACTAAGTATGATGATTTAGGGTTATCCCTGACAGATGTATCGAATTTTGTGGTGAAAGTGTACCACCTCTGCAGAGTGTCAAACTATTCGAATAGCCGCGTCCGCGGTTATGGACAGTTGGAGTGGCCATATTGTTTCGTTGTCAGATGTTTTCAAACTGACTTATGAAATAAATGAAGAATCTTGACTTGACCACAACAGGGTTGTGTTTATGACACTAGCTTCCCAACTTAAGTGATTCTAGAACTTTATTTTATCTTTCTTTGCTTCTGAACTCAGCTTAGGTTTCAAACTTAACTTTATAGTTAAACTTAGAGTTAGCACTTTACCTTAGAACTATACTACTTGTTAGTGGTAGTTTGCGAGTACTTAAAGAGTACTCATGGCTTTTGTCCTGGCTATTCCTATGGCCAGACTATGAAGGAGACTACCAAGATGATGGCCAGCAGGACGGCTATGATAACTAGGACTATCTGCCTTCGTCAGCATTGCATGTGCCCCTGAAGATGGACCCCACTGCTAGGCTTATTAATTATTCTACTGCTTGTTGTATTAAGACTGGATCATGAGATCCTTATTTGTGTAAGACCTTATGTATGGTTTTTAATGGATGATGTACTGTGATATCCAATCTGTTATGTCTCGCAAAAATGGTAATCCTGGGATTGCGATGTATGACATAGCGGGCATCTGGGATTAAAAATCCGGGTGTTGACACCATAGTGGACCCTCGTTGTTACGTGCTGACAAGTAGGGTCTTGTTCTGTTGGGTCCTGTAGTGTACCCTTGTCGTTACATGCCGACAAGTGGGGCCGCGTTTCAGTCGATTCCTGTAGTAGACACGTCTCTCAACTTATCCAGATCAACATCGGACCCATAGCTTATCCACGTGAGTGTCAGACCCACAACTTATCCATGTGAGCGCTGGACCCACAGCTTACCTAGGTTGGCGTTGCAAGATGGGACCCCGAGCCAGCCCCGCGCCCGCACCCGTGCTGTTGTTTCATTTTCATATAGTGAAATGTAATGCATATACGAAAATTATACACCTTTGAACTCTTTGAAATCGCACTTAGGACATGATAATGTTGTGCTAACAAAATCCTGATCATTTATCATTTCTATGGAGTGAAATATAATGCATAAACTTTTGTATACAAAAATTATACACCTTTAAACTCTTTGAAATCGCACTTAATATGTGATAATGTCGTGCTAAGAAAATCTTGAGAGATTATCATTTTCATAGAGTGGAATGTAATGCACAAACTTGCATATGCGAAAATTATAAACATTTGAACACTTTTAAATCGCACTAAATACGTGATAATGATGTGCTAACAAATTTTTGAGAGATTATTATTTTCTCCGCCATTTTCCTAGAGTGGAATGTAATACATAAACTTGCATATACGAAGTTTATACACCTTTGAACTCTTTGAAACTGTACTTAATACGTGATAATGTTGTGCAAAGAAAATCTTAAGAGATTATCATTTCCATGGAGTGAAATATAATGCATAAACTTGCGTATACAAAAATTATACACCTTTGAACTCTTTGAAATCGCACTTAATACGTGATAATGTTGTGCTAAGAAAATCTTAGATTACCATTTCCATGGAGTGAAATATAATGCATAAACTTGCGTATACAAAAATTATACACCTTTGAACTCCTTGAAATCGCACTTAATACGTGATAATATTGTGCTAAAAAATATTGAGAGATTACCATTTCCATGGAGTGAAATATAATGCATAAACTTGCGTATACAAAAATTATACGCCTTTGAACCATTTGAAATTGCACTTAATACGTGATAATGTCCACTACAAGAAAAGTTGGCTTTTACAGCGGACGATTTTCGTGGTTGAAGGCCTATTTTTTGTGGCCAAAGCGTCTTCCGCAACGGATGGTCTTTGTGGAAAAAGCCCCGTCACAAATGAATTAACCACGGTTTTTTCTGACCATGGCGAATCACACCCTTCATCCATGAAAACTTGTTCCGTCGTAGATCTATTCGCTAACCGCGCTGACTGCTGACGTCATGCGAACTGCCAGGTGGCAGCCGCCGTTAGCGGCCGGAAGGGAATATGCCCGAGAGGCAATAATAAAGTGGTTATTATATTATTCCATGTTTATGATAAATGTTTATTTTGCATGCTATAATTGTATTAATTGGAAACGTTAATACATGTGTGTTTAATAAACAAAATACAAAGTTCCTAGTAATGCCTCTCATATAAACTAGCTCGTTGATTAACAAGATGATCAGGGTTTCCTGATCATGGACATTGGATGTTGTTAATAACGAGGTCACAACATTGGTGGAATGATGTGATGAATATTCATCTGAAGTATAGCATTACGATCAAAGTCATTATGTTTATATTGCTATAACATCATACGAAGTAATCTTAGTCCTTAGACCATGAGATCATGTTAATTGCTAACATCGGAAGGGTAACTTGATAACATCAAACGTCATACCGTAAAAGGGTGACTATAAAGGTGGGTTCAGATACTCCGGAGGTGTTATGTTGAGGCTGATCGATCAAGAGTGGAATTTGTCAATCCCAATGACAGATAGATATACTCTGTGCCCTCTTGGTGATATCACATTAAGATAGCTTGCAAGCAAGTGATGTGATCACTAGAATGTTATATCAATAGAACGAGAAAAGAGTGCATGTCGGTAATGAGATCAAACTAGGTATTTGGATGCCGATGATCGAATCTTGGACATGTAATATATCGTGAGACAAAGGGATTTAGTTACGATGTTAAAGGTTCACACGATCACAAGAGTCATCGTTGAATATGTGGGAGTTAGTACGGATCTCCAGGTCCCGCTGCTGATTATTGATCGGAGAGGAGTCTCGATCATGTTTGCATTATTCGCGAACCGTAGGGTGACACACTTAAGGGATACCGACACCATTTATGACCAAATATGTTTTAGATAAAGATTAAGAAAGCGCTGGAATCATTTCGATGGAAACCGGAATTGTTTCGGGTGAAATTGCTGAAACTGGTTCTGCATGTGATATTGAAATGTTGCAGGGAGTTTTATGTGAATGTTTGTTGATTAAAGTAATTAACAAAATTCTGAATAAAATAAATAAAAGTGTTTTATTTAAAGAGAAAATGCATTTAATTTGGTGGACATTAAATGCAAAGTGAGTGGAGTTGAAATTGATGTGAGTGGGCTTAGTGGAAGCTCCCCCCACATGAATGAGGGAGAGGTGGGGGCACCCACCATGGCTGGCCAGCCATGGCCTTGGGGTTGTGCCCCCTCCCCTATAAAAGGAGCCCCATGGCTCCTCTCCTCTTGCCCCACCTCCTCGTGAAGGTTCTCTTCTCCCTCTAGCCATTCCCCATGGTCTCGGATTAGCGAGATACATGTTCCTAGTGGCTTTATCTGGAAGGGAGTTCCTGCTTCCGCTGTATCGCTGGAGCACGCCCCGCCCTCTTTCGCTGCTCTAGGGAGGTAGGCGTGGTAGAACCGCCACCCACGGTCCCTTCCCCAAGCCGTGCCAGCCCCTGGACCACCTCACATCGCTCGCGCCCACCGCCTCTGCGCCGTGCCCAGCTCACGCCAGAGCACCGTCCTCGACAGGCCCGCACAAGCCGCGCCTTGACCCAAGCTCGCGTGCGCCGCTCCGCCTTAACCCTAGCACCCCGCTAAACACGCCCTTTCCCCGCCACGCAACCAGTAGGCGCCGTGAACCGCATCGAGCACCGCCTTTGCCGCGCAGAGCGCCAGCCTTTCCTGACTGCATGCTACCGGCCCTAGCATCGCATTTACGCCGTAGCTGGCCACTAGGAGGCAAGCCACCGTCCGCCTACCTAGCCCATGCCTCTAGCGCCCTGTATCATCGTCACCGATGAGCTCACCATCGCCCTCACGGTCCCCTCGTCGAGCCTATATAAGGAGCCCTCCCCATCACCAACTCCTCACACCAGTCAACTCCCCTCCCTCTCAGAACGACCTCACAACATCGCCAGAGCCGCTCGAGGAGCCGTTTGCTGGAATTGCGCTGGAGTTCGCCGTAGCAGAGAAGAAAGGGGCCCGTCGATTTCGTCCACCCCAGGAGCCACCGCGACCTCGCCTGAGCCCGCCATCATCTCCTTGTTTGATCGCCCCCATCGCCAAGCTAGCTGGAGCCCTTGTATGCCCCCATTGCACCCCCACCGAGCCGCTAGGGTTCCTTCTCGTCGGCGACCTGTTTGTCGTCGACGATGAACCAGGACCGTCAATCATAGTTATAATTAAATGACCCACATCACCCCGTACCTCTTTGCGTTAAAAGATCCGCTGACATATGGACCCCCCTGTCAGATGTCCACTGCGCCGCGAAGTGTAACTGGGCCGGCCCATTTTCTTTCCCGCGCAGGCCCTAGAATTGAAATATAGATTTTCCTATTTAAACTTGATCTAGATTCTGTCCACTAGTTTAAAAATCAATTCAGAGAGTTCTGCTTAACCAAATTGAATGATTCAAATTTTGCTAGAAAGATAATTAAAATCTCTATCGAAACCCGTTGGATTGAAATCAATTAGAGTTATAGATCACATATAGCAAAAATAACGAGATAGAGACTTTTCTACATTCAAACATTTTTCAAAAATCAACCATAATACTTTTGAGTGGTTTCCACCTCTCAAAAATCACATTTGAATATACCTATGTCAATATGTAATAATATTTAGGTTTGCATGCAGCGACTTTGGACTAGTACCAAAATAATGCTATATAGGCATTTCTAGTCACTTTAAATCATTTAAATAATAATCTTAGACTTTATAAAAGGTGATCCAACATTTAAATCACATTCCCATGCATTAGAATATGTGGTGATGACATGTGTCCACATGATCCCATATTTTAATTAGAGAATATTAAATCTTAGTTATTTTTCAATGAGTAGAAATTACTTTTCTCAAATAAAATAAAGGAAACTAGTTCATTAAATCTTGTGATGTATGTGATGATACTAGATCATCAAATGTGTGCCTTAGTGTACTAAATAGACTAGTTAAGTATTGTTTGGTGATTGTGTATTTCGTATATATTTATAGACGATAGTACCAACCAATTCTACGAAGAGGAGGAATTCTACCCCGAGGAAGAAGAGGAGAATTTCAACCACTGCACCAACCAAGGCAAGCCATCATTAACAATGCAAGCTAACCCTTGCAAGCTTGATAACCTAAGCAAAATTCCTTAAGCATGCTCTGGTATACCTCTTTGATTTATACCATTCCCAAGTTTTGCTTACAAGCTTTACTTTCTTTTACTTTACCAAAGTTCTTTACTTGTTTATAGATAGCATAAAGAGTATAAAGCTTGGCCTATCTAGTTAGACTTAGATGTCATTATATGCCATGAGATTGAAATTAGCATCCCACATTAGTGAACACTCTTAACTTAGTTTAGAGCTAAACCAAAACTTGATCACTTTAGATGGGATTACTTGGTGAAAATGATTATGAAAACCTTGGAATGATGATTCATTCTATTGAGATGTTTTGACATGTGTTGAGAAACACCAATGGTTTATGATGATGAAAATGTTGGGGCATGAGCCTTAGCCCTTTTCTAAATACTGATGGTTGGGTTCAGATGCGATACCATTCCAATTTTACCGTACAACCACAATACCTGAATTGGGTAAGTCTTAGCCAGAAGTTTATATGCATTAGTATTGGTTCCCTCGCGGGAGAGGTTTGAGCTGAGGCTACCTCTCAATGTTGTCCACCTATGCAGTGCCCAGGATGGCAAATGGCCATGGCTGGGAGGCCAAACTCGTAGGAGAGGTGCTTATACTATAGTGCGTAAAAGCAAGCTTATGTTTGATTATATGCATACTAAGTATGATGATTCAGGGTTATCCCTGACATATGTATCGAATTTTGTTGTGAAAGTGTACCACCTATGCAGAGTGTGGAACTATTCGAATAGCCGCGTCCGCGGTTATGGATACTTAGAGTGGCCATACTGTTCCGTTGCCAGATGTGTTCAAAATAACTTATGAAATGAATTATGACTTTGACTTGACCACAACAGAGTTGTGACTATGATAACTAAGTCCCCACTTAGGTGAATTTAGAACTTTATTTTATCTTTCTTTGTTTCTGAACTCAGCTTAGGTTTCAAACTTAACTTTACCAATAAACTTAGAACTTAGCATTCCTACTAGAACTACCTTACTTGTTAGTGATAGTTTTCGAGTACTTAAAGAGTACTCATGGCTTCGTCCCTGGCTATTCCTGTGGCTAGACTATGAAGAGGACTATCCGGAAGAAGGACAGCAGGACGGCTACGACAACTAGGATCATCTCCCATTGTCAGCATTGCCTATGACACTGAAGATGGAGCCCACCGCTACGCTATTTATTCTGCTACTTATTTGTATTAAGACTGGATCATGAGATCCTTTATTTGTGTAAGACCTTATTATGGTTTGTAATGGATGATGTACTATGATATCCAATCTGTTATGTCTCGCAAATATGGTAATCTTGGGATTGGGATGTATGTCTGCATCCGGAATTCTTTGGAGCTCAACTCAATGGTCCCCCAGGAGGAGATTTACAATGGCTAGTAGTTGCTGATCTTCGAGGCAAGCTGAAGCACCTCTTTCCGAGAAGATTCAATTCACCGTGAGAGAGAACAACTGGCTAGATGGATTAGCTAGGACAATGCATGAAGCCCTCGCTCGACTTTGCGCACAGAATGTCAACTTGATCCAAGGAACCCGCTTTGCTCACTATGCAAGGCGTGATTCTATGGGAATGCCTCTGGAGATGCCAAGTTACCCGGAGTTGAAGCGTCAAGTGGAGAACCTTGACTTCCTGCTGTACGACAGACAGAAGGAATTGGACAATGCTCGATAGTTCGCCAACCACAACCTTGCCATTGCCGCCTAGAAGGCCCAGACTTTCTCACTGCTCGTCAAGGATCATCAGTCACTTCGCTGTCAACGCGCAAAGAAGGATCACACCATCGACCGTCTTTGCAAGAAGGTAGCCGACCTCGAGAAGACCATCAAGGAGCAAGAAGCTCAGCTTGCAGCAAAAGAAGAAGAAGAGGAAGAAGGCGAAGACATCGAGGAGGATATTCACTCGTACCTCAGCAACGATGATGACTATCTGGAGGATGATGCCATGGACTTCTACACCGACGATGATGACTCCGACTTCATCGATGATGAGTAGATGCACTAGAGCACTATCGTAGGAGTGAGAAGTATCGGTCCCATTGTATCTTAGCTTACAGAATGGTTCTTAAAACAATCTATTTTGCTTTTGTTGTGGTGAGTGTGTTTGTATCGTGTGCTTTGATTGAATGAATGAAAAGAAGTTAGTTTGCAAAACCTGAGTCAAACTCAAAGTTTTAGCTTTGAAAACCCAAAACCATAAACCTTAGAACTTTCCCTCTTACCCCCTTTATCTATCTCAATCTTTAGATGACTCGTGGAAACCAAGGAGGGAGCAGCTCATCGCAGGACCCAATGCTACAGATTCTGCAGATGCTCATTGCAGACCGAGAAGCTAGTAGGGAAGAGCGCCAAGCAAATCTAGCCACCTTGCAGTAGATCGCCCAGATGGCTCACAATAATCAAGGCCATGGAAATCAGGATCATCATGGATCCAAACTCAAAAACTTTTAGAATACCAATCCACCAATCTTTAGCAAGTCTGAAGACCTGCTAGATGCTGATGATTGGTTACAAACCATGGAGAACAATTTAGAAGTCGCCAGAGTGGATGCAAATGAGAAAGTTCTGTTTGCCACCAACTATCTAGCAGGAGATGCAAGAGCATGGTGGAACATCACCCGTAAGATGAACCATGGTCAAGTGATGACGTGGGAAGCCTTCAAAGTCAAGTTCAGCCGCACCCATGTGTCGCAAGGTTTAGTCACCCGAATGAGAGATGAATTCAGAGAACTAAAGCAAGGCAGAATGATGGTAGTGGAGTACCGTGATAGATTCTTGTCCCTCGCCAGGTATGCACCTGATGAGATCACCATTGAAGCCAAGAAGAAGGAGAGATTCCTGAACGGACTTCATGATGAGTTGCAGACGGTACTAGTCAACATCCGTTTTGAGGACCTCGAAGAGCTAGTCGACTCTTCCATTCAGATGGAAGGGAAGATCAACCAAGCGAATGACAACCGCAAGCGCATGATGATGCACCAGAGTGGATCCAATAGTCACCAGAAGTATCGCCCCAACCCGTCTGCAGGATATGCCCCAAGGAACAATCGACCCCCAATGTCTCGTCCAAGCTACCCCAACCGTAGCGGAGGAAATGTCAAGACCGGAGGGAACCACAACAACAACCCCGGCAACTCCAACAACTTCAACCGTGCACCGCCCAAGTCCAACAACAACAAAAACACTTCCCGGAGGACTGGAAGCAATACTATGCCCGTTGCAGCCAAAGACAAGTCTCAGATTACTTGTTTTGAGTGTGGAGTAAAGGGTCACTACTCCAATGAGTGTCCGAATAAGATTGTTGCCACAGCCAATGTGAATGCCCCAGCTCAATAACAACGCCGTGTTCAACCCGGAAGAAGATTCGCCCCAGGGAACCCTCACAACTGCAATGGCCGTCTTTTCCACATGAACGCCGAAGAAGCCCAAGAAGCACCTAATGTCGTGCTGGGTATGTTTTCTGTGAACTAAGATTTAGAAAGAGTGTTGTTTGATTATGGAGCATCGCACTCGTTTGTTACCGAAGAATTTGCATGCACTAGTAAGATTCACCCAACCAACTTGAAGCATGTCATGATAGTTCAAATAACTTGGTTCAACCACAAAAGCTAGAAAAATTTGCAAGGCCATGCCTATCAGAATACATGGGATAGATTTTTATGCCAATCTAATAGTACTTGGAAACAAAGGTTTGGAAGTAGTACTAGGAATGGATTGGATGTCGAAACATAAAGGATTGATCGACAATGCCAAGAAAGCTATCACCATGACCAATAGCTCTAGAGTATTAGTAGATCATATATCTGAAACCTTACCCCGCCAGTTCAAGTGCAACAAGAGTCTAGCCCTACCCACCATAGACCAAGTCAGAGTAGTCTGTGAATACCCCGACGTATTCCCAGATGAATTGCCCAGTATGCCCCCAGATCGGGATATCGAGTTCATCATTGAACTAATCCCTGGAACTGGACCCATAGCCCAGAGACCTTATAGCATGAACCCCTCAGAGTTAGTGCATCTGAACAAGCAATTGGATGCTATGTTGGCAAAATGCTTGATTCAACCAAGCGCATCACCATGGAGATCACCTGTTCTATTTGTCGACAAGAAAGATGGAGGTAACCGTTTGTGCACAGATTACCGGAAGCTGAATGACGTCACCATCAAGAACAAGTACCCTTTCCCAAGATAGAGGATCTATTTGATCAGTTGACTGGTGTCAGTGTGTTCACTAAGATTGATCTTAGGACTGGTCATCACCAACTTAAGATTCGTGCAACGGATATTCCAAAGACCGCCTTTACCACCAGATATGGATTGTATGAGTATACTATCATGTCTTTTGGATTAACCAATGCCCCTGCTTATTTCATGAATCTCATGAATAAGATCTTTATGAATTTTATAGATAAATTTGTCATTGTGTTTATCAACGATATTCTTATCTACTCCAAGTCAGAAGAAGACATGAGCAACATCTGAGAATCATCCTTGAAACCCTTAGAGAGCATCGGTTGTATGCCAAGTTCAGCAAATGTGAGTTCTGGCTAAAAGAAGTAGGATTCCTCGGACATATTGTGTCGGCAGGATGAGTCGCTGTTGATCCCGCCAAGATCAAAGATGTCGAAGCATGGGAAGCCCCAACCACTCAAATCCAAGTCCGTGCATTCCTCGGATTAGCGGGATATTACCGCAAGTTCGTTGAAGGATTTTCGAGCATCGCAAGACCAATGACCCAACTACTGAAGAAGGACAAGAAGTTTGAATGGACCGAAAAATGTGAAGCAAGTTTCCAAGAGCTCAAGAAGAGATTGATTTCAGCCCTAGTATTGATTATGCCGGATATCAAGAAGCCTTTCGATGTGTATTGTGATGCATCCAAGATTGATCTCGGATGTGTGTTAATGCAAGAAGGCAAAGTCATAGCATATCTGTCCCGACAACTGAAGCAACATGAGCAAAACTACCCTACCCATGATCTTGAACTAGCAGCTGTAATTTTAACCTTGAAGACATGGCGTCATTACCTTATGGGTAACCGCTGTGAGATTTATTCAAGATCTTGAAGTATATCTTCACTCAGAAGGAGCTGAATATGAGGCAAATGAGATGGATAGAGTTAATCAAGGATTATGACCTTGACATTCACTATCACGCCGGCAAAGCCAATGTGGTGGCAGATGCTCTTAGCAGATTGCCGTGTAGATTAAACACCATGATCAAGGAGAAGAAACCAAGTTTGCATGAGAGGTTGGAGAAGTTTAGAACTGAGCTTGTTAGCAAAGGATTTTTAGCTAGCATTGAACTTCAACCCACTTTGATTAGCCAAATCAAGGAATCCCAGAAGGGAAATGCAAGTATCGACGGAATGAAGCATCGTATTGGTACAGGAAAGGTACCTGGATTCACCGAAGACGAAGAAGGAGTTCTGTGGTACAAATGACATATCTGTGTGCTAGCAGATTTGGAGCTGAAGCAAGTTATCATGCAAGAAGCTCATGATACTCTTTATTCTATCCACCCCGGAGGAAAGAAGATGTATCAGGATCTAAAGGAGCAATTTTGATGGCACAAGATGAAGAGAGAAATCGGAAGCTACGTCGCCAAGTGTGATATCTGTCAGAGAGTCAAAGTGGAACATCAGAGACCTGCAGGACTGTTACAACCATTACAAATTCCGGAATGGAAATGGGATTCCGTCGGAATGGACTTTATCACCGGTTTGCCTACTTCTAGTAGGGAAAATGACTCAATTTGGGTCATCGTTTATAGATTGTCCAAGGTAGCCCATTTTATACCTGTCAAGACAACCTACTAGAGTTCGTAGCAGAGTTGTACATTGCTAGAATTGTCAGTCTGCATGGAACCCCACCATAGTATCTGATCGAGGAACCCAATTTACCTCGAGATTTTGGCAGAAAGTCCAAGAAGGATTAGGAATCAAGTTGAATTTCAGCACAGCTTATCACCCGCAGACCGATGGACAGACTGAAAGAGTCAACCCGATCTTAGAAGATATATTGAGAGCTCGTGTGTTAGAGTACGGGTCAAAATGGGAAGATTGCCTACCCTTCGCAGAATTCTCATACAATAACAGTTATCAAGCCAGTTTGCAAATGGCCCCATTTGAGTTCTTATATGGAAGTAAGTGATGTACCCCTTTGAATTGGTCGCAAGTAGGAGAGACCTGACTTTCAATGTCGGAGATTTTGTGTATCTCAAAGTTTCTCCATTGAAAGGAACTCAACGTTTTAGTCTGAAAGGAAAGTTAGCCCCCAGATATGTCGGACCCTTCAAAATTCTGAATCGTCGAGGAGAAGTATCGTATCAACTCGAACTGCCAGAGCAGATGTCATCCATCCACAATGTGTTCCATATCTCGTTACTTTGCAAATGCCTAGAAGTGCCGGAGAAGACGGAAGTTTTCAAGAACATCGATCACCGAGCCATTGATATCAACAAAGATCTGATATCGTGAAGTGCCCATCCATATCTTGGAAGAAGCTTACAGAACCACTGATGACCCACAAGTATAGGGGGTGTATCGCAGTATTTTTGAGGGAAGTGAAACCCAATTTATTGATTCGACACAAGGGGAGCCAAAGAATATTTATCAACCTTAACAACTGAGTTGTCAATTCAGTTGCACCTGGAAACAATCTTGCTCACAGCAGTTTATCAGTAGCAATAGTTTTGTAGTAGGAATAGCAAAGTAACAACAGTAGCAAAGCAAAGACAGTAGTAACGAAAGCAGTAAACAGTGGGATTCGAGTGCGGTAGGGATAGGGATGGATGGACGGGCGTTGCATGGACAAGACAATTCACATAGCAATCAGAACATAGGGCAATTATAGATAAATAAGATACAGCATCCAAGTACTAGACAATCCTAGGCATGTGTCCCATATATAGTCATACGTGCTCGCAATGAGAACTTGCACAACATCTTTTGTCTTGCCAGCCCATTTGCAGCAGGGCCTCTAGGGAACTACTGGCAATGAAGGTGCTCCTTTTAATAGAGCACTAGAGCAAAGCATTAACACTCCGTGAACACATGTGATCCTCACATCAAAGCCTTTCCCTTCCGGTTATCCCGATTTCTGTCACTTGAGGGCCATAGGTTCCGTACAATAACGTGTGTATACAACTTGTAGATAAGACCAGAAATAATATTATCATAATGAATCAATAATAAGTTCAGATCTGAAATCATGGCACTCGGGCCCTAGTGAGAAGCATTAAGCACAACAAGTTGCAACAAAGTCATAAAGCACTAATAAAAGATACTAGGCACCAAGCCCTAACAATCTGATGCCATTACATGAACAATCTGATCCAATCCCTACCATCCCCATAGCCTACAGGGGGGATTACTCACTCATAGATGGGGGAAACATGGATGGTCAATGGAGAAGCGATGGTGATGATGATGGCGATGATCTCCTCCAATTCCCCGTCCCTGCAGGGTGCCAAAACAGAGTTTCTGGTGCTGTTTTGTGGAATCTGGTGGTGGCAGTGGAGCGGAACTCCCTCTAGAAAAACATCAAAAACCCCCTGAAGTTTTTAGGTCAGAAGGCTCCTTATAGGCGAAGAGAGAGGCCAAGGGGGTGCCTGGGGGGCCCACACCACCCCCTGGCGCGGCCTGGCATGGCCCACGCCACCAGGTGGTGTGGCCACCCCAGGGCTCTTCTCCGTCTCGTATTCTGGCTCCTAGAGTCTTCGGGTGAAATAGGATTTTTGGCATATTTTCCGGGATTTTTCCTGATAGTTGATTTTCTGCACAAAAAGTAGACACCAAGGCAATTCTGCTGAAAACAGCATCAGTCCGCATTTGTTGCATCCAAATCACACAAGTATAGAGGAGAAACAATAGCAAAAGTGTTCGGGAAAGTAGATACGTTTTGGACATATCAACTCCCCCCAAGCTTAGCTTATTGCTTGTCCTCAAGCAATTCAGTTGAAAATTGAGTGCGATAAAAGAACTTTCACGAACACATTTGCTTCATATGATGTAAATATTATCAGCAATGTGATCAACTCCTTGGACAGTTGATAATAAAGAGTATGCAACTGAGTCTACTTAATAGTCATTGGAAGCTGTGAAGAGATTCCAACTCAAGAATAATAAGTAGCATGAAGCATAAACATAAGCAACATTACAATGCTCATAGAAAGGTATGATAGAGTGGTATCTCGCTTGCCTTTGATTATGAATACCAATGCACCTCTGAAGTTCAAGTGATGACTAGAAGTAAAGATATCAAAGATACAAGCATCAAAGTCATAACACAAATAATCAAGTAATGGAACAAACACAAAGAATGACAACTATGCTCTCAAGAAGGTGCTCAAAGAATATGTGGAGACTCAACAAGTAGAAGAAAAAGGTTTTGAATAATTTTGAAAAGCTTCCAAATGCTGAAAGTATGGTACTCATTAGCTTTGAGCTCTCATTGCCCCTATCATAAGCATATTTAATGTGGTTAAGGTGAAAGTGAGGTCCAATCTGAGTTATATGCTTGACAGACTATAAACTGGAAATCCCAAGTCCCATGAGTACGAGGGCCGCTCCTCATGCTACTCAATTTTAGTTACTGGTAAGTTCTTGTCATCGTAAGTATGTTCGTATCATTGAGAACCGCCAACAGGGTACCCCTTACCCAATGATACGGAAGAATCCCCATATCAAAATGACAAGGCAAGCAGAAAATGAGTATCTCAGCAATCTTCTTATTTACCATGGGTAAATGGTGCTTTTTTCTCTCTTTCCTCTTTTCATAAAACTCTTTTTTTTCTTTTTCTCAATAGCTATCTCTCTCTTTTTTATAAGAAGAACGCTTCATAGATATCATTATGGTTACGCTGCAGGTTTCCACCATGTCAGCATGGATTAGACCAGCGGCCCAGGCGTTTCTCTAACACACATACATAACTCCATGGACTTACAAGCTCCCCTTTTATTTCACACCGACGACATCCGCAAACAAAAGAGCAAGGTATCAACTAGGTATATATTTACAAGTGTTGAAAGCGTTCCCCGTGACAACACGGTTCTGCTAATCCCCAGCCTATAATTTGCAAGCATATAACTTTCATGGAGAGTTCACAATGGTTCAGGTTTATTAAGTGCGGAAAATAAAGTGTGCCATCAAGTTCGTGAGAGCTTTACTAACTAATTTTCCCATAACAAGCAAACATTTTATTTGGAAGAAAACAAGACATATTGAATACGCACAGGAGTAGCAAATGATGCTAATAGGTAGGTATGGTGGACACTTTGGAAATATTTGGTTTAGAGAGTTGGAAACTTGAGTAAAATACTCAGTGGAAGTGAAGGCTAGCAATAGTAAGGGAGCGACAAACGAGAGAGCAATTGCTGTCATTATCATGCTTGCAACAAAACAGGACTACTCATGGCATGAAAGTGATTCAAGATCCTTAAGGAAAAATAATTCTTTGAGGCTTAACTAATTATTACAGTCATGTGCATGCATGAGCATGTGCCAAGTCAATTCAAATGAAACATTCAGAGGAGGATACCACGGTGTCATACCAATTTATGAATAGAGTAATGCAAGCAAACATTCAAGAGACATGCTACAAACTATTAGCGAGCTGGAGCTAATCATAAGAAAGCAAGAACTATTAAGCATCCAAAGAAAATGTACACTCTACATGAACGGACTAAGCATGCCCACAGTGATGAGTATATGTACAAAAATGAAAACAAATAGAGTTAGTTACCAGCCTCTTACCACGCCTCAAGTTGTCATTAATCCTCATTATTGCTCTTCACTTGTGTGGCTTGAATAATAATATGAAACCAATATTCGACTGAAAAATGCTGAACCCTGTAGCAAACTCACAAAAACCAAAGAAGAACGACAAATATTTTTGGTGTTTTCAATTTGTAAACAAGAACCAAAAGGGAAAAACAAAGCAAAATCTTTTTGGATTTTTCGAATAGTTCAAACAAAGCAAAAAGGGAAAAACAAACCAAGGCAAAAAGAAGAAGCAAACCAAAGAGAAACAACAAAATTATTTTTGGTCTTTTTGTGTTTTTTAGAATGCAAAAGCAAAGAAGAACGAAAACTAAAAAGAGAACGAAAACATGAATATACAAAGTACTGACGCAACATGATATGGAGATGAGTGCGGTATTGGCGTACCTCCCCCCAAGCTTAGGCTTTTGGCCTAAGTGGGTATCAATCCCAGGCTGGCCAGGATGAAGTGTCACCGTGGTACGACGAGGAGGTACCCTCGTCCTGGTGCGAGCTCGAGTACGTCCCTCCGTAATTTGCGGAGTAATCATAGGAGGGCACATCCTCCTGGTGCTGCTCATGGAAACCCAACAAGCGAAGCTGCTCGTCCACCTCCTCCTTGGAGCGCGACCACGGTCTCCTGTCAACACTAAACAAAGCAGGCTGTGGCAAAAGGATCTCCCTTTCATCCCCATCAGTGAAAAGCATCCTATATACTAGATTGTTCAAATCAGAGGTATCAGTGACAAAGTGATGAGTATTCATGGCAACAAGGTCAAGCCTTTGTGGTGCCAGCATAGCATCATCGCGATCCACTGAAAGACCTAATGCAATGACTATGCGCGATGCAATGATGCCCCCATAGATAGGCCCCCTAGCAGCTAGGCGGCGAGCAATAAGCGAGCCAAGATTGTACCAGTATCATTGTTAAGCGCAGCAACAAGGAATGCTAAATGATAGTTGGAGATATTACTAGTGTTCTCCCTACCCAATACACTAGTGGCAAGATAATATGCAAAGTATCTAAGAGTAGGGAGTTGGATATTTCTTATCTTTCCACGCTGCGCCACGCGGTCATCATCATTGGTCACCCCTCGGTAAAGCTCCAACAAATCAGCGGGTCGCCCTTGAGTTTTCTTCACGGTCCCTGTCAGACGCACACCTACAATACTGCAAAATCTCTCCAAAGGCATGGTGAAGGGCATATCATAGATTTTAAAAGAGACAGTAGATTGATAGGGTGTGTTAGTAAATGAGAAGCTCTCAACAAAAGTTTTGGTGAGCATAGCGTATTGTGCACTCTCATCTTGCATATAAGAGGTCAAACCAACCCTCTCAATCAGTAGCAAGAAATCATCAAGAATACCTGCAGCTTGCAAGAAAGTAAAAGAAGGAAAAGAGGATGGGTGAGCATCTCCATCGTCCCTTTCACTGCCAATGCGTGTTGCAATGAGGTCTTCATTGTATGATGGCCTAGCTTGAGAGGCTGTTCTTTAGGGCCTCGACCTGCTAGGTGCATCACTCTCAAATATCTCTCCAAAAGTATGGTTGTTCATGCTTGGTATTCTGAAATTTAAACACCTATTAAACAAGTGATTGCAAAGTAAATATAATGAAGGATTCTACTCATAGGGACTTGCAAGAGGCCTAAACATGCATCAAAACTATATCTCTAAGCATCAAACAAGCTTTCAAGCTCTCAAAACCAGTCACCTACAGCAGCAAAATACTCAACATATAATCCACTAAACACAAATCTACTTGGACAAGGGGAGGAGTCACATACCAGGGAACAAATGCTCCAAATTTCAGCAAGAAAGATGGGCTGAGCAAGGATATCGAATAAATCGAGAGCAAGCACAGAAAGAACACGATTTTGAGCTATGAACTAGAGCTTACTCGGGAGAGAGAAGAAAGTGGCGGGGGAGAGAGTTAGTGGGGGTCCAGGGTGGCCCACACCAGGGCATGGCGCCACCCAGGGCTGGCCGCGCCACCACATGGTGTGCCTGCCTGGTGGGCCCCCCGGTACCTACTAGGTACTACTCTGCCCCTTTTTCACGTAAAAATTTAATATGAATTTTCTGGAATTTTTCGAGACACTTTATTTTTGGGCATTTTTTAGAAATAGAAGAATGATTTTTCTGACAGTTAGATTTTTTTCTTTTGGAAACATGATGCAAGGACAAAACAAGGCTAGCACTATAGAAGTTCTAGCATGCAAGCAACTAACAACAAAAAGAAAACTAACTGAAAGCAAAAACTAAAATGCAAAGGATAGAAATAAACGGAGATAATCATAATGAAAACATTGTTTTGTTCAATAGAATCCTTTTGTTAGCAAGGTTGATCAAGTCTTGCTACCAAAACAATTGCATATGAGACAAAACTTTGTACTCCACTAATGATTATGTTACCTCAACCTTGATAGCAATGGTCCCAATCATAATAGTTTCAAATTTTTCTCTTGGTATGGGACAATATATTTCTCCAACTTGAATGCCTTTAACATGTTCAATTGAATTCAGACCATAAGTCCTTTCAATCTTCTTGGGGAAATAGACAGTATGTTCCTTGTCATTAACATTTAAGGTCACATTTCCTTGATTACAATTAATAACAGCTCCTGCAGTATTAAGAAAAGGTCTCCCAAGAATAATAGACATATTATCATCTTCAGGCATTTCAAGTACAACAAAATCAGTTAATATCAAGCAATTGTGAGCCACCTGAACAGGTACATCCTCACATATACCCACAGGAATAGTGGTAGATTTATCAGCCATTTGCAAAGATATATCAGTTGGTATCAATTTTTCAAGCTGAAGTCTCTTATAGAGAGAGAGAAAGGCATAACACTAACTCCAGCTCCCAAATCACACAAAGCAGTTCTAACATAATTGTTCTTAATAGAGCAAGGGATAGTTGGAATCCCTGGGTCTCCAAGTTTCTTAGGAACCTTACCATTGAAAGAATAGTTAGCAAGCAGAGTAGAGATTTCTTCATTAGGGATCTTCCTTTTATTTGAGACAATGTCCTTCATATACTTTGAGTAAGGAGGCAATTTAATAGCATCAGTCAAAGGAATTTGCACGAATAAAGGCTTCATCCACTCACAAAACCTATTATAGTGTTCATCTTCCTTTGACTTTTGTTTCTTATTAGGGAAAGGCATAGGTTTTTGGACCCAAGCTTCTCTTTCACTACCATGTTTCTTAGCAATAAAATCTTATTTAGTGTATTTAGTAGTCTTAGTGTGGTTTTCAGGTTCTTCTTCAACTTTTTCTTCATTAGGAACTTCATGTTCTTCATAACCACTTTCAGTTTCAGCATCAGAGATAGATATACTATTAGGATCTATAGCAGGTTTAGAGGGTTCTACAACAGTTTTATGTTTCTTTTTCCTTTTCTTACGAGTAGAACCACTATTTTCAGTTTGTTGAGAATCCTGCTCAATTCTTTTGGGATGCCCCTCAGGATATAGAGGATCCTGGGTAGCAACTCTACTTCTAGTTCTAATTTCATAAGCATGTTTTTCTTTAGCAGCATTAACTAGCAAGTCGTTTTGCACTTTAACGAGTTGATCTATTTGAGTTTGAACCATTTGAAAGTGTTTAACAATCATTTTAACATCATTAGAGGTTCTTTCCACAATATCTTTCAACTCAACAATAGCTCTAGTGTTTTCCATTAGATGATTTTGCAACCTTTTATTAAAGTTATCTTGCTTAACAATAAAGATATCAAATTCTTCTAAGCATTGATCAAGAGGTTTAGCGTAAGAGATATCACCTTCATCAAAGTGTTGGAGAGAGGGTACCTCAATAGTGGGTGAGTAGGCAATAGGCTTACATAATTCTTCTATAGGAGGTAAATTCTTGACATCTGCAGCTTTAATTCCCTTCTCCTTAAGACATTTCTTAGCTTCCTTCATCACTTCATCATTTAATTCAATAACTCCCGTCTTCTTTGATGTTGGAATAGGCACAAGAATAGATGGTTCAGGTACAATTACTTCAGGTGTAGCTTGTTTAGGAGGAGTCCACTCTTCATAATTCTTGCTTATTTTAGCCATTAATTCCTCAGCTTCCTTAGGAGTCCTATTCCTGAAAACACAATCAGCACAACTATCTAGGTATGTCCTAGATTCTTCGGTTAGTCCATTATAAAATATATCAAGAAGCTCATTCTTAGGTAATGGACTTCCAGCCTGTGCATGAATCAAAGCACAAAACCTTGCCCAAGATTCAGGCAATACCTCTTTTTCTCCCTGTTTGAAATCAAAAAGTTCCTGCAAAATAGCATGTCTAGCACTGGGAGGAAAATATTTCTGCAGGAAAGTACTAATCAAGCACTCAGGGCTATCAATAGATCCAGGAGGTAAATTACTAAACCAAGTTTTAGCTTCTCCTTTTAGTGAAAAAGGGAAAATCTTAGGAACAAAGTAAGTACGCATCTTAATATCATCAGAAAACAAGCCACTCATGGTAGAAAGTTCATTCATATGTGCTACCGCACTTTCATTCTTAGTCCCACAAAAAGGTTCTTTATCGACAATAGCTATGTAAGATAGATCAAGAGAGAAATCATAATATTCATCTATAATGTTTATGGGAGAAGCAGCAAACTTAGCAGCAGGAGATAATTTGGGTCTAATAGTACGCCTCTCAAGGAGACTCTTAACAGTGCTCCTATCATGGGTGTTCTTACATTCTTTAATAAACTCATCCGTCAGCTCAACATAATCTTCTTTAGCATCATAACTCTCACTAGACTCAGGTGAGCTAACAGGTGTGGTAGTGTCTTCATTAGGAGTTTCGGTATTTCCAGCTATAGTTCTAGCAATCGTAGCATCTAGGAAAGTACCTAATGAACCACTCTTATCAAGCACCGTAGAAGAACATCATAAGCATCAAAAGTTTCAGATTCAGCAGTAGTAGCAGTGTGTGTAGCATGTGTATGTGGTGGTGTAACGAGCTTACTTATAACAAAGGGTGAATCAAGAGCAGCAAAGGTGTTTAGAACCGTACCTCTTCTTGTAGTGGATGGTAAAATAGGAACCTTGCCATCACGAGACTTACTCATGATGGATGGATAACAACGAACAATAGAGAATCCAAGTGAACTTGATAAATAAAGCTATGCTCCCCGGCAACGGTGCTAGAAAATAGTCTTGATGAACCACACGTATAGGGGTGTATCGCAGTATTTTCGAGGGAAGTGAAAGCCAATTTATTGATTCGACACAAGGGGAGCCAAAGAATATTTATCAGCCTTAACAACTAAGTTGTCAATTCAGCTACACATGGAAACAATCTTTCTCACAGCAGTTTATCAGTAGCAACAGTTCTGTCGTAGGAATAACAAAGTAACATAAGTAGCAAAGCAAAGACAGTAGTAACGAAAGCAGTAAACAGTGAGATTCGAGTGCGGTAGGCATAGGGATGGATGGACGGGCGTTGCATGGACAAGACAATTCACATAGCAATCAGAATATAGGGCAATTGTAGATAAATAAGATAAAGCATCCAAGTACTAGACAATCCTAGGCATGTGTCCCATATATAGTCATACGTGCTCGCAATGAGAACTTGCACAACATCTTTTGTCCTGCCAGCCCGTTTGCAGCGGGGCCTCTAGGGAACTACTGGAAATTAAGGTGCTCCTTTTAATAGAGCACCGGGGCAAAGCATTAACACTCCATGAACACATGTGATCCTCACATCAAAGCCTTTCCCTTCCGGTTATCCCGATTTCTGTCACTTCGGGGCCATAGGTTCTGGATAATAACGTGTGTATACAACTTGTAGATAAGACCAGAAACAATACTATCATAATGAATCAATAATAAGTCCAGATCTGAAATCATGGCACTCGGGCCCTACTGACAAGCATTAAGCACAACAAGTTGCAACAAAGTCATAAAGCACTAATAAAAGATACTAGGCACCAAGCCCTAACTATCTGATGCCATTACATGAACAATCTCATCCAATCCCTACCATCCCCATAGCCTACATCGGGGGATTACTCACTCATAGATGGGGGAAACATGGATGGTCAATGGAGAAGCTATGGTGATGATGATGGCGATGATCTCCTCCAATTCCCCGTTCCGGCAGGGTGCTAGAACGGAGTTTCTAGTGCTGTTTCGTGGAATTTGGTGGCGGCAGAGCGGAACTCCCTCTGGAAAAACGTCGAAACCCCCCTGAAGTTTTTAGGTCAGAAGGCTCCTTATAGGCGAAGAGAGAGGCCGAGGGGGTGCCTGAGGGGCCCACACCACCCCCTGGCGTGACCTGGCCTGGCCCGCGCCACCAGGTGGTGTGGCCACCCCAGGGCCCTTCTCTGTCTCATATTCTGGCTCCTAGAGTCTTCGGGTGAAATAGGATTTTTGGCATATTTCTCGGATTTTTCGTCATAGTTGATTTTCTGCACAACAAGTAGACACCAAGGCAATTCTGCTGAAAACAGCATCCAAATCACACAAGTATAGAGGAGAAACAATAGCAAAAGTGTTCGGGAAAGTAGATACGTTTTCGACGTATCAACCACCAGGACTCGGAGTATCAAATTTCTCAAGATCCAATGGAGCAACCATACCGAAGAAGAAGCCACTTGGGAGCGAGAAGATTACATTAGGACCAAGTTTCCTGATCTCTTTAGTTCTTAGTTTTCTTTCTTAAATCTCCGGACAAGATTTTGTTTAAGGGGGGAAGGTTTATAACATCACAAAACTTTAATCCAATATATTAAGATCCAAATAACCCAATTTAGGGTTAACAAAAACTTTTCTCATTTAAATAATTAAGAATGCATATGTGTTGCATTAATATGGAATTGGTTGAAATTGCCATGTTTGTTTGTTCTAGTGGTTGTAAAATGATTCTAAGGTGAATGCCACATCATCTAGATCATTCCCAAGAAAAATCCAAAGAAAAAGAAATCAAATAGAATTAATAAATGCAAATGGTCATTTGTGCCATTTTAGTCCACTAGGTCACTTTAGGTGTTCCTAGAAGTCAAATTCAAATAGAAACAATTCTAACTCTTTTCACCCCTTGCTAGTACAAGTAATGAGCTACCAAGGCCCACTTTGTGATCTTACAAAAACATTTAAACTCTAATTTTAAATGACATTTGAAAATGGAATCAAGTGTATGTACCTAGATCCCACTTTTTCAGAAACCATTCAAATGAGTTCAACTTGACAATCCCAAGCAACCACAGATGCTCAAGCATGTGACCAACAATTCCACCAAAAATCATTTCAAAATTCAAATAAAAGTTTCATGCGGCCATTTTGTCGAACAGTTGGCATGCAAATAAAATCTGCGTAACAAACACTATTGTTGATCAATGCTTTGTCGAGCAATTCGTCTCAATCTTGTCCCTTCTGCTCTCCTTTGTCTCCCTAGCTCTAACCAAGCCAGCATAGAACTACCCTATAGCCCCCAGCAGCAATGCCACGCCACCCCGACGCCATGATCGCCGGCCGACCATGCCCACGTCGCAGGAGCATGCCCCGCCCTCTTCCGCCGCTCCAGAGAGGTAGGCGTGGTAGCACCGCCGCCCACCGTCCCTTCCCCAAGCCTTGCCAGCCCCTGGACCACCTCACATCGCTCGCGCCCACTGCCTTTCCGCCGTGCCCAGCTCACGCCAGAGCACCGCCCCCGACAGGCCCGTACAAGCCGCGCCTTGACCTCAGCTCGGGTGCACTGCTCTGCCTTAACCCTAGCACCCCGCCAGACACGCCCATTCCCTGCCGCGCGACCAGCAGCCGCCGTGAACTGTGTCGAGCACCGCCTCTAGTTAGATAGCATAAAGAGTATAAAACTTGGCCTATCTAGTTAGACTTAGATGTCATTCTATGCCATGAGATTGAGATTAGCATCCCACATTAGTGAACACTCTTAACTTAGTTTAGAGCTAAACCAAAAATTGATCACTTTAGATGGGAGTACTTGGTGAAAATGATTATGAAAACCTTGGAATGATGAGTCATTCTATTGAGATGTTTTGACATGTGTTGAGAAACACCAATGGTTTATGATGATGAAAATGTTGAGGCATGAGCCTTAGCCCTTTTATAAAAACTGATGGTTGGGTTCAGATGCGATACCATTCCAATTTTACCATACAACCACAATACCTGAATTGGGAAAGGCTTAGCCAGAAGTTTATATGCATTAGAATTGGTTCCCTCGTGGGAGAGGTTTGAGCTGAGGCTACCTCTCAATGTTGTCCACCTATGCAGTGCCCAGGATGGCAGATGGCCATGGCTGGGAGGCCAAGCTCATAGGAGAGGTGCTTATACTAGAGTGTGTAAAAGAAAGGTTATGTTTGATTATCTACATACTAAGTATGATGATTCAGGGTTATCCCTAAAAGATGTATCGAATTTTGTGGTGAAAGTGTACCACCTCTGCAGAGTGTCAAACTATTCGAATAGCCGCGTCCGCGGTTATGGACAGTTGGAGTGGCCATACTGTTCCGTTGCCAGATGTGTTCAAAATGACTTATGAAATAAATTGTGACTTTGACTTGACCACAACAGAGTTGTGACTATGATAACTAAGTCCCCACTTAGGTGAATTTAGAACTTTATTTTATCTTTCTTTGTTTCTGAACTCAGCTTAGGTTTCAAACTTAACTTTACAAATAAACTTAGAACTTAGCATTCCTACTAGAACTACCTTACTAGTTAGTGATAGTTTGCGAGTACTTAAAGAGTACTCATGGCTTCCTCCTTGGCTATTCCCATGGCCAGAATATGAAGAGGACAATCCGGAATAAAGGACATCAGGACGGCTACGACAACTAGGATCATCTCCCATCGTCAGCATTGCCTGTGACACTGAAGATGGAGCCCACCGCTACGCTATTTATTCCGCTACTTGTTTGTATTAAGACTAGATCATGAGATCCTTTATTTGTGTAAGAGCTTATTATGGTTTGTAATGGATGATGTACTATGATATCCAATCTATTATGTCTCGCAAAAATGGTAATCCAGGGATTGCGATGTATGGCATAACATGCATCTGGAATTAAAAATCCGGTTGTTGACATCTATGGATGTATATCCACCTGTTGCTTGTATCTAGTAGATAGATCTTGGCGTATAGTTCCCATGGTAGGAAATTTTTCATTTTCTATGCTGCGAACCCAACAGTGGTATCAGAGCCTAATCTATGCGTAGGTGCTTTGCACGGGTAGTACACATATGTTTATCTGTGGGCGATGATGATCATGTTATTGCATCTTCTATTTGTTTTGGATATTGGTGGCATAGTGGGATGAAGCGGCCCAGACTAACTTTACATGTCCTCGCACATGAGACCGATGTAAGTAGTTTTGCATAAGTGGGTAACGGGTGTATGTCTCTCCTACTATAGTCAATATCTTATTTACAATGAGTTGCTAATAACTTAGTTATCATCGTTGTGGTTCCATGTTCGTAGGTAAGACCGGTTCTATCTTCGAAAGCCCTAAGCCATGTAAAACTTGCAATGGATAAATTAGAGGCATCTAGTTTAGATTGTTGCTGGGCTAGTGTCATGATATGGTAATGTTGTAAGTTGATGTATGGTAGATACCCTTACAACACACCTAACGTGTAAGTTCCATATACCTTGGCCTTACACACAAAGGAATGATAGAGATCATACCACGATGCACATGATGGTGATCCAATGCATGGACCATATCATTCCACTTTACACATATGATGTTTGCATCTTATATTGCTAGTTTGGCGTTTTAGTAGCATTATAAGATGATTCCTCATTTAAATATCAAGATAAAATGTGTTCTTCCTTAAGTATGCACCGTTCTATGGATCGTGTTTCGAGACATCACGTGATGATCAGGTGTACTCGACTCTACGCTTTCATACAACGGGTGTAAGACAATTTTACACATGCGAGTACTAAGGTTCTTACTTGGCGAGCCTAGCATGTACAGACATGGCCTCGGAACACGGACCAAAAGGTTAAGCATGAGTCATATAGTTGATGTGATGCCCATATTGATGCTCACCTTTGAAGCTACACCAACTCACGTGATGATCGGACTTGGTGTAGTGGATTTGGTTCATATAATCACCAAAAAGGCACGAGGGATGTCGTTTTTGAGTGGGAGTTCATTTCTAATTTCGATTAGTCGAACTCAATTTGTCATAAACTAAATCGAAGTGAATTTGCATAATTTGTTGTAGTCATTGGAATCTGTTCACTACCTTATGCTTAGTTTTATTTGAGATAATAGAACTATAGAATTCTAGATATTTACTTTACGAACCAGTATCGTATTGTTTTTGAATGTCAATTTAAAGTTTAGAAGTCCCATTGCAAAATTTCAGCAAACTCCATTTACTCTATGAAGTTTAATAAGTAGTATTAAATCAAGAGTAAGAATTCCAATGTTAGTATCTAGAGTATCATGTTTTCCTCCATGATTATTGATATTCAAAAGTTTTTTTAATATCAAGATTATCTAGGAGCTGAAAAATTGTTTTAGAAACCATCATGTGTGGAAGATAATGTGATATCTGAAACAATGTTATTGGTTGCATTATGATAGAGTATAATTTAGCAAAATACATGTTCTCATATTGTATGAGAATTTGTGAAGGATGGAGATGCTAGGCATCCGAATCTCCCAAAAAGGTTTTGGGAACTAACATTATACTCACGATTCTTCCTTATAGGCTATAGTAGCTTGATCATGAAAGTTGTCATGATAAGGATGAATAGAAGATGTAAGTAAAATGTTTACTACACTAATAGATTACTGAAGAATGGATTTTTGAAAGAACACCAAACATTCGATGATGGTGATCCACTTCAAAGTGCAAGTCCAAAGGTATTAGTATTTGACTATGTACACTTTGTAATATGTGTCATGTGAATGACACCACTATTGATGTTGATAGATTCTTAAAAAAAGGAATTGTTGAACGAGAATCTATAAAATATTTGGCAGGAAAGAAAAGGTTGGAGATTTCCAACTTAGGTATATAGAAGATATAAATGTTATGGTTGTATTCCTTGCTTGTTAAACAATGTGGTTCTGAGGTATTAGATACCGGTATTGGATACCGAATTGGTTGGTGTGAAGTGTCATACAGAACAACACAGTTCATGAACTGCAATAGCCTAAGTAACTAGCAAGAGAATAAGTGATGATGTTCATCGAAAACAAATAAAGTGTTATTGTGTTTTCATTGTCATCAAACCTAGCCTTCAAGATTTGTTTTAATAATTGTTATTTTGTTCCGGTATTACGAGAACAATAGTTGTTCAAATAATTACCGTATTCCATAAAGGATGGGTGAACTTTTACAAGTGTAGTTGGAGAAATCACATCCATAAACATTATTGCTAAAATGTCGTAAGACAAATGATTGGAAGATCACTTATGAAGTGACATCGTTGTTTGAATTATATTGGAAAGTAAACATGAAGAAACTCCATGTTGATGGATTTTTTCGAGTCTTTTGATTTTGATGAATTGACGCTTGTGAAACTTTCCTCGAGATAATTGAAACTCCGTCCATAGGCCAAAGAGGAACGGATGACTAAATTATTGGATATTATGCATGTTGATGTATATACTCCATTATGTGTAGCCAAATGCGATGGATCTTTTTGCTTCATATGCTTTCTCTAGAAATTTGAGTGAATATATCTATATATTTACTTAATAAGGAAGAAGTATGAAACATTTGAAAATTGTTCAAAGACTTTCAAGATGAAGTGAAAAATCATTGTAACTAGAAAATAAAAGAGTTTATGATTTGATCATAAAGGAAGATATTTGAGTTACAGGTTTAGCAAAACACCTAAGATTTCAGGAATTGTTCCATGAATTTGCATTTCCCGATAAACCACAGGAGTATGGTATGTTCGAGAGATCAAATCAAACCTTGTTTGACATGGTAAGATCAAAGGTGTCATTTATAAAACTGCCATTATGTTTTAAGGATTAAAGCTTTAGACACTACCACTTTTACACTGAAAAGAGCACCATCGTGATCCGTTGAAATGACACCATATGAGTTATGGTTTGGGATAAAACCCGAATTGTCTTTTCTTAAATTTTGGTATGCCATGCATAAGTAAAATGTTTACAACCAAAGTCAGATAAGCACGTCTTTGTAGCTTATCCCAAAGAATTTGTTGGGAATTCCTCCATAACACCGAGGACAAAAGAATTTGTCGCTTGGAACATCAGGTTTCTTGAGAAGGAATTTTTCATGAAAAGTTAAGTGGGAGGACAATATAACTTTGATAAGGTTGTTGAACCTTAGCTATATGTGCTAAGTAGCGCAGCGCCGGAAAGTGTCCCGATGGCGGCCACAATGCTCATGGATCCCGTGATTACAAAGGGTGTGATCTTGGAGATTAGAGTTCTTATTGAACCATGTGGGTCGGTAAGAATCATATAGTAAGATTTGAAACAGAAGTCGTTATTATTTTGACAATGATGAACCGACTGCATGCAAAGAAGCGATGATGGGCCCTGAGTCCATCAAATGACTATAAGTCATAGAATCCGTGATAGTATCCATACACGAGAAATCAAGTTTCTGAACTTGGAAGACCCTCCGGAAAGGCGTGAAGCCTATCGAACATGTTTGGATCTATAAATAAATAGACATGGATGTTTAACATCTATGAAATAGTCGACATGTCAGAAATAAGTTCATGGCAATGTTCAAGGAGTTGACTATGACAAGATTTGATCTTTCATAGCGATATTTAGTCTTGACGGATTAATGTAGCAACCACTACATATAATTTGGTATATGGTAGTTGAATTAACAAAACAAGGTTCTTCTAATAGAATGGTTACCTAGGACGTGTACATGAGACGGTCCGAAGGGTTTTGTTAATTCAAAGGGTGCTAAAAGGGCATGCAAACTTCAATAGTTGAAGTGAGCATAGCGGAGTTGGAATCTTCACCATGATGAAAATATTAAAGGAGTTTAATTTCATTGGAGATGATGAAGATGCTTGCATCTGAAAGAAATTAAGTGGGAGCGCTGAGACAAATTTCCAATACATTATGTAGAGTACATATTTTTGATTGGAAATGATGTATCTTTTATTGACACAAGTTAAGAATTTCATTAAAATAGGATTTCGATGAAAGACTTGGGAAAAAGCGGAATATTTGGCATCAATGTCTATATGGATAGATTGAGGCGCTCATATGGTTATTCCATATGTACATATATGATATATTGAAAGGGTTCAATATGGAAACAACAAGAAAGGTTCTTGATGCATGGAAATGAGTGTATCAAGATTCAAGTGTTTTCAACACTTGGTGAGTAAAATCACATGAATATTTTGATCGATTATACTGTGATATGTATATATCCAGATATATCCTATACTCTAAATGTTATGAGCACATACCAGAATGATTCATAAGATGATCATTGGACGATAGTAAAGATATTCTTATGAGCTTTGGAAGAACTAAGAATATATCATGTATAAGTGACAAATAGTTAAAGGTAGTTCATTGTAAAGTGTTACATTTATACTAGTTTTGTCACAAGATACAAATTAAATTTATCTCAATTTAGACTATGGGTGGCACAATGTAATGGAAAGGATGTTCCATGATGGGTTTGGATGAGTTCCAAAGTTGAAACATTGTGAAGGATACTACAACAAAAGGCTAAGTATATAACTGCTATAGTAGCAGCAAAGGAGGGAATTTGTGTTAAGTAGTTTGTTATCAAACTAGGTGTGGTTCAAAGTGGGCTAATACTGTGAAGATATATTGTATGACAATAATATCAACACATTTTAACCCAAATGAACTAAAGGTCTCACCAAAGGACCAAATTTATACAATGCCATCTCATTTGAAAATGAGTGATGCGTAGAGACGCAAAGACATGCAAATACACACGGACCAAAAACTATCAGATCCGGAGATTATGTTAACCACTAGCAATGGCGTATATGCAACACCAGAAAGCCAGAGGTGTTCAATATGCAAAGTTTTTCAAACTAGATTATTGACTCTAGTGCAAGTGGGAGACTGAAGGGAATATGCCTGAGAGGCAATAATAACGTGGTTATTATTTTATTCCATGTTTATGATAAATGTTTATTTGCATTCTATAATTTTATTAATTGGAAACGTTAATACATGTGTGTTTAATAAACAAAATACAAAGTTCCTACTAATGCCTCTCATATACACTAGCTCGTTGATTAACAAGATGATCAAGGTTTCCTGATCATGGACATTGGATGTTGTTAATAACGAGGTCAGAACATTGGTGGAATGATGTGATGAACATTCATCTGAAGTATAGCATTACAATCAAAGTCATTATGTTTATATTGCTATAACATCATACAAAGTAATCTTAGTCCTTAGACCATGAGATCATGTTAATTGCTAACATCGGAAGAGTAACTTGATAACATCAAACGTCACACCGTAAGATGGTGAATATAAACATGTGTTCAGATACTCCGAAGGTGTTATGTTGAGGCTCATGGATCAAGAGGGGAATTTGTCAATCCCGATGACGGATAGATATACTCTGGGCCCTCACGGTGATATCACATTAAGATAGCTTGCAAGCAAGTGATGTGATCACTAGAATGTTATATCACTGGAACGAGAAAAGAGTGCATGTCGGTAACAAGATCAAACTAGGTATTTGGATGCCGATGATCGAATCTTGGACATGTAATATATCGTGAGACAGAGGGATTTAGTTATGACGTTAAAGGTTCACACGATCACAAGAGTCATCGTTGAATATGTGGGAGTCAGTACGAATCTCCAGGTCCCGCTGCTGATTATTGATCGGAGAGGAGTCTCGATCATGTCTGCATTATTCGTGAACCGTAGGGTGACACACTTAAGGGATACCGACACCATTTAGGAGCAAATATGTTTCAGATAAAGATTAAGAAAGCGCTGGAATCATTTCGATGGAAACTGGAATTGTTTCGGGTGAAATTGCTGAAACTGGTTCTGCATGTGATATTGAAATGTTGCAGGGAGTTTTATGTGAATGTTTGTTAATTAAAGTAATTAACAAAATTATGAATAAAATAAATAATAGTGTGTTATTTAAAAATAAAATGCATTTAATTTGGTGGACATTAAATGCAAAGTGAGTGGAGTTGAAATTGATGTGAGTGGTCTTAGTGGAAGCTCCACCCACATGAATGAGGGAGAGGTGGGGGCACCCACCATGGCTGGCCAGCCATGGCCTTGGGGCTGCGCCACCTCCCCTATAAAAGGAGCCCCATGGATCCTCTCCTCTTGCCCCACCTCCTCGTGAAGGTTCTCTTCTCCCTCTAGTTATTTCCCATGGTCTCGGATTAGCGAGATACATGTTCCTGGTGGCTTTATCTGGAAAGGAGTTGTTGCTTCCGCTGCATCGCTGGACCGAGGAGGCAGAGGTTTTTCGGTGGACCGGACGTGTGTGCGATCACGGATGCACCGCTACTTTGCGGTCCTGGACTTGATGGTGCTGGACCTGATGGTGTTGGAACTGTTGGACCTGAAGGACTTCATCACGATCTTGAGATTGGCAAGTGTACGACTACATCATCCACGAGTTCCATCTCGTTAACAAAGCTTTGTTGTCTTCGAGGGTAAGTTCTCTATGGATGTATATTCACCCGTTGCTTGTATCTAGTAGATAGATCTTGGCGTATAGTTCCCATTGTAGGATTTTTTTTGTTTTCTATGCTGTGAACCCAACATTACCGCCGTTAACGACCTTAGAAACCGTGGCAGAAGCCATGCCCAGCCAAGGCCTGCTAAATACTAATTAGGCTGGCCCATAAGGGGAGCCCAATAATAAGATGGCCCGTTACTGTTTTGTCCTGCAATGTTTGAAATGGGCCCAAAAATGCAGCTAGGACCGCCCCACGAACTTTTAGGCCTAATTCAGTTTCGACCTACAGAAGGCCCATGTTGGTCCAACACTGTGCAGCCCATTAGCATCCTGATCCAAGTCGCTCCTGTAAACTTAAGGCCTGCGGTCACTGTTATCGTAGCCCATCGTCGAGCCTAATGTTCTAGCCTTTTACTGTTCTGGTCTTTAGTTGTTCAGGCCCACAAAAGGCCCTTTACTTTTCTAGTAATTTTTTTGGCATGTTAGTACCCTCGTCCGGGAATTTATTGGTCCGTACTATTCAGGCTCGTCACTGTTCTGGCATTTTACTGTTGTGGCCTGCTACTATTTTGGCTCTCCACTGTTTTGGCATGTTACTGTTCTGTGATTTTTGTAGTTTCTTGCCTGTTACTATAATAGGCTGTTTATGTTCTGTCCTGCTACTATTACGGCATGTTACTGTTATGGCCTGCTTCAGTTACGACCTATTTTTGTTATGGCCTGTTAGATTTACGGGCTGTTACTATTACGGCATGTTACCACATGCGCATTGACCCGTTACGTTTACGGACTTTTACAATTTCGTCATTTCTAAAGCCCATGCCAATATCATAAAACATGTATAATAATCCAGCATTTTTTACTATTCGTCATCGGCCGAATACAGCATGGTACTGTTTCCTAATCGACCTGACTGGCGTAGTTACCGTAACGACTACCGCAATGTGTGGACGACGTAAACTAAATGCCTACATGGCCTACACGAGTTATCTAGATATTACATCAGTTGCAAACTTCTTAAAATTATTACATATTATGAACTCATGGGAAAGAAAAATCGGAATTTCAATTGACAATCAACTTGATAGCAGAGTCCTCAATTTGCTTTATCAAATGATTACCTGCATCTTCCATTGAGTGTGACAGCTACATTGGAGGAGACATGATCTTGCAGCCCCCTCTTTGGTGGGGCTAGCAATAATTGCAGTCTGAAACTAAGTAATAACAAGTTAATACATCAAACAAGACAAACTCCTACTGATATGACAGGAGCTATGAACTAGAGTTTACAACTGGTCAATGGTTCAATTATTGACCAACACGTCAAACAAACATGACAATCAAGCACGCATTAAACAAGTGTGACTACCGTGAAATGAGCAATCAAAAAATGTGTGTGTGGCTTAGAATTTTAGTAGATATAAACTAACCAGGTCATTTGGACAAATATATATGGAAGTAGTTCTATACCCTAAAATGCAAGAGACGTTGGGTGACTCGGAATTTGCGCTGAGCCACAAAATGGCATGCAGTTACTGTCATAGCGAAGAATGAAACAGATATAGAAGTTATAACTGCATCATACGAGAACCTGTAGAGCAGGAATGCAAACCACGAATGAACTATATATTGTAGATGATAGTTATGTCGTGACTTCGGACGAAACAGACCCAGAACCAGATGCGAGATATAATGGTGTCGCTCGTGAACTTGTAGAACAGGACAAACAAGCATTAGACAATGTGCCTAGAATAAAATGAGCAATCAAACAAAGTGTTTCTTAGAATTTCAGTAAATATATATGGAAGCAATGGCATCTCCTGGAATGCATAGAGTCGTTGGGTGACTCAGAATTTGCGGTGAGCTACACAATGGCATGTAGTTAATGTCTTAGCTAAAAAATCAACCAGATAGAAATTATAATGGCATCATAAGAGATATTCTAGAGCAGGAATGCAAACCATGAGTGAACTACATTGTAGAGGATAGTTATGCCGTTGCTCAAGAAAAACCAGCACCAGATAAGGAAGTAATGACACCCTTGTGAACCTGTAGAATAGGCTATGCAAACCAACATGTTCATTGTTCCATTTTGAGCTCTATGCAAGAAAAAGGAAATAGTTAGTGATGCAGCTTTTGAAGAACCAGATGGCATTATGGCAACAACAAAATTATAATCGAATTAGTACAAAGAGTTTAAACGGCTACTACCAGATAGCAGAACGATGCGAAGGAGAAAATAATAGCAAGAACTGATCTCAGGACGAACCAGATAGATTCAACAACTGTAGAGCAGGGAATCCACACTAATATATTCCACTGACTACAGATTTTGCATGAATTACACGGTATCAGGAAATTACTGGTGTATGGAGTAGCTAAGAACATGTGCATGACAAAATAACAGACATGTGCATGACTTGAAATTTATAGAGAAGCGAATGCGAACCCACATGTCTAATGACCTTGCATGTACTAGCACAACGGACATGCATGCCTAGTGACTTGTCTGTACTGGCACGATTACAAAAATGCAGTTCACTATGATAGGCTTGAATCTGCTATACTACTGGAAAAATAAAAACGGGTTGCAGATTTGGTTAACCTTGGTCGGAGAGGTGTCTAAGCATCGTCGGTACCGTGCGAGTGATGTCCAGGTCACTGAGGGTGCTGTGGTTGCGATGGATGTTGGCGTCAGGGAAGAAGATTTTGGGCGGTCGATGCCATCTTGATCGGTGGACGAGAGCGTCGCTGAGGCAGATCCGGCGCAGTGAACGGTGACGGTTGTGCAGCTGGTCTAGAGCGGTGGACATGGAACTCTTTGAGCTAGATCACGCACAGTGGACACCAGTGAAGCGGATCCAGTACAGTTGGGTAGTTTTTGGTGGTGAAGAAGACGAGCTTGCGCGGTCGATGACGCCATCGGCGTGGTGAACGACACCGCAGCTCCTAGATCTGGTGGGTGAGCATCGGTGAAGCGGCTGTGCGGCGGTGCGCACGGTGGTCGTGAAGGGGACAGAGGAGCTTGGGATTTTTGGGAGGGCCGGTGAGAAAAACTGGGGGAATCGGGTATAAAAATCTAGTACTACTTCCAAACCTTTAGTTCCAAGTACTATTAGATTGGTATAAAAATCTATCCCATGGATTCTGATAGGTACGGCTTTGCAATTTTTTCTAGCTTTGGTAGTTGAACCAGGTATTTGAACTATCATAACATGCTTCAAATTTGTTGGTTGAATCTTACTAGTGCATGCAAATTTTTCTATAACAAACGAGTGCGAGGCTCGAGAATCAAACAACACTTTTGCAAGAACTGAGTTAATAGAAAACATACACAGCACGACATCTGGCGCTTTGTGGGCGTCTTCCGCATTCATATGAAAAGACGACCGTTATGATTTTGCGGGTTTCCTGGGGCAAATCTATTTCTAGGCTGGACACGGTGCTGCTGCTGGGCAGGTGCAGTAAAATTGGTGGCTGCAGCAAGCTTCTTAGGGCACTCGTTGGAGTAGTGACCCGTGACTCCACATTCAAAGCAAGTGATCATTGACTTGTCTTTCCCAGTAACAGGCACATCATTGCTTCCAGTCCTTGGGGCGGTATTATTGTTGTTGTTGTTGTTGTTGGACTTTGGTGGTGCATGGTTGAAGTTATTGGGGTTGCCAGGGTTGTTTTGTGGTGGCCTCCGGGCCTCGGGTTTCCTCCGCCACGGTTGGGGTAGTTCGGACGGGACATAGGAGGTCTATTGTTTCTGGGTGCATATCCTGCAGACGGGTTGGAGTGATACTTCGGGGTTTGGTGGGGTCTAGGTTGGTGCATCATACGATGCTTGCGGTTCTCACTAGCTTGGTTCATCTTTCCTTCCATCTGGATCGCAGAATCCACTAAATCTTCTAGGTCATCAAAGGGGATGTTGACTAGCACTGTCTGCATCTCATCGTGAAGACCTTTCAGGAATCTCTCCTTCTTCTTCGCTTCAGTGTCAATCTCCTTAGGGGCATACCTTGCTAGTGACAGGAATTTGTCACGATACTCAACCATAGTCATCGTTCCTTGCTTTAGCTCCCTGAATTCACCCCTTATCCTCTTGATTAAACCCGGGGGCACATGGGTCCTACTGAACTTGAGTTTGAACTCCTCCCAAGTCATCATCTGACTTCCGTTCATAGTACGGGTGCTGTTCCACCGTGATCTTGCATAGCCTGACATATAGTTGGTGGCGAACAGTACCTTCTCATTGGCATCAACTCCTGCTACTTCTAAGTTGTTTTCCATTGTGTGCAGCCAGTCATCAGCATCTAAAGGCTCCTCTGATTTGCTAAACATGGGAGGATTGGTGTTTTAGAAGTTCTTGAGTCTGGATCCATGATGATCTTGGTTTCTATGGCCTTGATTATTGTGGGCCATCTGAGCTATCTGTTGAAGAGTGGCTAGGTTGGCTTGACGTTCAGCTCTACTAGCTTCACGATCTGAAACTAACATCTACAGAATCGGAAGCATCCGATCCTGAGATGAACTGCTTCCTCCGAGATTACCGCGAGTCATCTGAAGATTGAGATAGATAATGAGACAAGAGGGAAATTTCTGTGGTTCATGGGTTTGTTTCAAAGAGCTTCAAACTTTTAGTATGACCAAGGTTTGAAAACTAACAACTTCTTCTCATTCATTCATTCATTCCAAGCACACCCTATAAACACACACCACAACTAGAGAAACAGATGGTTTTAAGAACCATTCTGTGAAGTTACGATACAATGGGACCGGGTACAACTCACACCTACGATAGTGCTCAGGTGCGACTACTCATCATCGGGGGTGTTGGGCTCCTCATCATCAATGAAGTCAGCATCATCCTCATCAGTGTGGTCCTCCATGGCACATCCTCCAGGTAGTTATCGTCATCGCTGAAGTAAGAGTGGATATCCCCACGGATATCTTACCCTTCCTCCTCCTCCTCTTGATCCTCCAACTGGATCTCCTCATCATGGATGGTCTCCTCCAGGGTGGCCATCTTCTATCGAAGACGGGCGGTGATGCAATCCTTTTGTCGCGCTGGCAACAAAGTGACTTGCGTTCCTTGGCGAGGATGGCGAGGGTTTGCTTCCTCTCAGCGGCTTCAACATGATTCTGGTTGGCGAAAGCACGGGCATTGTCCAACTCCTTCTGAGTCTCATGTAGCATGAAGGCCAAATGGTCCACGTGGTTCTTCAACTCTGGATGTGCCGGTACGGCCAAAGGCTGTCCACTAGAGTCATGTCTTGCATAGTGGGGAAAGCGGGTGCCGCTAACTTGGTTGATGTTTTGTGCACACAAACGTGCAAGAGCTTCCTACATAGCCCTGGCTAGTCCATCTAGCCAGTGGTTCTCCCTTACACTAAACTAAATCTTCTCTGAAAGAGGTGGCTCCATTTTGCCTCTTAGATCGGCAACAATCAGCCACTATAGTTCCCCTCCAGATTGGTCATTGAGATGAGCTCTGAAGAACTCCGGGTGCGAGCCTCCAAGATACTCCGAGAGCTTATCCAAATCCCTCTCAAAGATAAGCTGCCCTCCATTGTCCAACTGGTAAAACTTGCTATATTTGACCTCCGTCTATAAGCAATTAAGATGAGTAAGTTAGTGAGGTGATCAAGTATGTCCAGTTTTAGGTAGAATTGAAAGTATTTTAAGGAACATATGAACTCCTTTTTGAAAGAATCTCAAGGATAAGAGTGAGAATAGGTTTTCATAAATACTCAATTAATTTGTTTTGAAACTAGATTTTTCAGACTTCCATTCTAACTAGGGTCAGGATGGCTCTGATACCAACTTGTCAATGCCCGGATTTTTAAGTCCAGATGCCTATTATGCCGTACATCGCAATCCCATGATTACCATTTTTGCGAGACAAAACAAAATTGGTACCATAGTAAATCATCCATTACAAACCATAATAGTCTTACAAATAAAGGATCTCATGATCCAGTCTTAGTACAAATCATAGCAAAGGAAATATAACATAGTAGACTCCATCATCATCCTGGTCACAAGCAATGCTGATGCTGGGAGGTGTTCCTAGTTATCATAGACCTCCTGTTGTCCATCTTCCTAGTAGTCTTCCTCGTAGTCTGGCCATGGGAATAGCCAGGGACAAATCCATGAGTACTCTTTAAGTACTCGCGAACTTTTACTAACACAAGTAAAGGGAATACTAGTAGGAATCTTAAGCTCTAGGTTTGTTTGCGAAAAGCCAGGTTTATTTCATAAATATTTCATACTCAACCCTATATTAGTTCTCTAGATTACTTAAGAGGGAACCTACTTTTCATGTCCATAACCATATTATGGTCAAGTAAAAGTCATCTTTCAAGTCATATGTCATTTTGAAAACATCTGACAACGGAACAGTATGGCCACTCCAACTGTCCATAACCGTGGATGCGGCTATTCGAATAGTTTGAGGTTCTGCAGAGGTGGTACACTTTCACCACAAAATTCGATACATCCATCAGGGAACCCTGAATCATCATACTTGGTATGCGGATAATCAATCCTAACCCTTCTATTACACACCCTAGTATAGGCACCTCCCCTATGAGCTTGGCCTCCCAGCCATGGCCATCTGCCATCCTGGGCACTACATAGGTGGACATTCATCACGAGGTACCCTCAGCTCAACCTCTTCCGCAAGGGAACCAATACTAAGACATATAAACTTCTAGTTAAGCCCTACCTAACTCAGGTATTGTGGTTATACGGTAATAGTGGAATGGTATCGTATCCGAACCCAACCATCAGTTTTTTTATAAAAGTCTAGGCCCATGCCTCATTCAGTTTCATCATCAACCATTTTGTTTCATAACACATGTCAAAACATTTCAATAAAATGACTCATCATTCCACGGTTTTCATAATCATTTTCACCAAGTGTTCCCATCTATAGTGACCACTTTTAGTTTTAGCACTAGCCACTAGTGTTGAGGGTATCACTATTGTGGGGTGCTAGTCAAGTATAAGTACCTAAGACTAATCCTATGATCTTGGTGGTATCCACCCTACTTTTCCACTAATCATAATTTATTAACTAGATAAGAAACTTCAGTAAAAGGAAAAGTAAAGCTTGAAGGTAAAACTGGGATTGGTATAATCATAGTTGCATAACCAAACATTCCTAGTGCATTTGGCATAGGTTATCTGGCATAGTGGGCTTGCATAGATAGCTTGGCTTGAGAAGTGTAGTGGTTGAAGTTTTCTTCCTCTTCCTCGAAGTACTCCTCCTCGTCGTACCCCGGGTCGGTACTAGCATCTATAAATACATACGAGGTACACAATCACCAATCAACACTTAACTACTTTCTATTTTTCACACAAGGGCTCACACCAGATGCTCTAGCATCATCTCAATCATTACATGAAATAATAGCACATTCTTATTTATTTTATTTGGGAAGAGTAATTTCTACACATTGAAATATACTTAAGATTTAATATTCTCCAATTGAAATATGGGATCATGTTGACACATGTCATCACCACATATTTCAATGCTTGGGAATGTGATTTAAAGAGGTGATTATATTTTACAAGATTTAATATTACTATTTAATAATATGTAAGTGACTAGAAATGCCTATATTTCATTCTTTTAATACTAATCCATGTTTAATATCTGTAAAATCAAATCTTTTTACATATTCATGTAAAGCATGGAAAATGTGATTTTTGAGAGTTGGAATCAACTCAATAGCTTTGATGGTTGATTTTATAAAAATGTTTGAAGTGGTAAAAGTATCTGTCTTGTTATTTTTTACTACAGGTGATCTATAATCTCAAATGGTTTGAATCCAACAGGAGTGATTAGATATTTTTAATACGTTCCTAGAAAAATTGGAATCATGTAATTTGGCTCAGTAAAACTCTCTGAATTCAATTTTAAATCTACTGACAGAATAGGGTTTTTAACTAAATAGTAAAATTCTATTTGAATCGCTGGGCTCTGCATAGGAAAGAACTTGGGCCGGCCCTTCTGCACAACACGCACGCAGCGGGCTACTGACAGAACAATCCCAGGCGTCAGCGACTCTATCTAACTGAAGCGATACCAGCAAATCTCAGTGCTACGATTAGAACATGATCTACGGTTGAGGTTCATCATTTACGTCGCAGAACATCAGTGAGATTCTAAACCTAGCGGCATGGTGGGGGTCGTGGGAGGCTTACTAGGGCTCCATCTAGGTCCGGTGATGTGGGCGAATGGGCTGGTAGACGACGGCAAGTTGATTGGTGGTCGCGGTGGCTCTTGGGGTGGCTCCAATCGACGACTCCGTTCCACCACAACAGCGGTGGGCTCCGGCAAAATTCAGGCGTGGTGGTGCTCGCCTTGCTCCAGGGAAATGTCAGTGAGGTTTCTGAGAGAGAGAGAAGTGAAATAGTGTGCCGTTTGAGGTCTTGGGTGGCTCCTATTTATACACAGGCGTTGGAGGCAGGGGGCATGGTCGGGCTCATAGGCGATGCTGCTATAGGTCATGCTAGGCATGGCGGATGGCATGGGTCAATGTGGTGGACTGCGGCGATCGTCATGCACGTAGTGGCGCGGCAAGGGGCGGTCTCAGTCGGTCAGGTGATGTCGGTGCTCTATTCAGGTACATAGGTGTTCGTCATCGAGTACGGTGGTCACGAGGCACCTGGCAACGAGTCATCGTGTCTAGGAGGTGGCTGGTGACACGGCGAATGTTGGTACAAGTGGAGAGAGCGAAGCGCGGCGTGGCTGCGTGAGGCAGCTTCGATGCTCCGTCATGCTCTCGGCATGGCAGAGACTTAAATGGGCGCGGCTCTTCTATCTCCTCCACTCCTCACAGTTGGTCAAGGGGTGGACAAAGAGAGGCGGTGTGGTCACGGCTACTATCTAGGCATCATGGAAGAGGGCGGCGTGACGTGTGGCGACCTGTCTGTGGTCGACCAGCATGACCTCGCTCGGTACGGCATGGCACTGGTGCAATGTGACAAGTGAGGTTGCTCCTTTGCACGGCCAAGTACCAGGGTGATCGTGGGTGAGCAAGTGAGGTTGATTGCAGTACCAAGATGAGCACAAGATTGATTCAAAACAATAGATAGTTGTTGAACCTATACTATGTCTGCTAAGTATTCGACTAAATGGCCGCATGAAATTAATTTTGGAATTTTTCCATGATTTTTGGTGGGTGAGCTGATCACATGCTTGGTAGTCTATGGTTGCTGGTAATTGTCAAGGGGTGGTGGTTTTAAGTGGTTTTTGAAAAATGGTGATCTATGCACCTACACTTGATTCAATTTTGAATTGCCTCTTAAATGGGTTTGAAATTGTGTCTGTAGATTTGTAAAGTTTACTTCGGTTCATTTTTACTTAGTCTAGCAAGGGGTGAAAACATGTAGAATTGTTTCTGTTGAAAATCTTTTACTAGAGATACCCAAAGTGGGCTATTGGTTAATTTTGGCCAAAGCGACCATTTGATCATATGATTCATATTTGATTTTCTTTTTATTTGATTTTGTTTGGAAATGATCTAGATGATGTGGTAATCATTTTTGAACTAATCATTATCATTTGTAGCACTCAAACATGGCAAAAGCAACATTCATGCATTAACATAAATCACACATGCACTCATATGAAATTTTATAATGAAAGTTTTTGTTAGCCCTAATCTTGGGTGATTAGAACTTGATAAGCTGGTTTAATATTTTTGAGATGTTACACTCATCTTTTGCAGGATCAGGACTGTATGGGCGTGGAGAATCTCGAATTTCTATCAGGGTCTCATCTTCTTCTAGAGCCGAATTGAAAAGATTGTCAGCTCACATTCCCACCTCTTCCAAGATCCGGTCGTACACCTGGCCAATCAGCTCGTCGCCATCCACAGCAGGAAACTCGGGAACTAAGTTGTCAGCCATGAACTTTTGAAAATCAACAACAACATCATGAGCAACTGAAATTAATGTATTCCATCCTGCAGTCAATTCAGCTATCCGCTTAGTGGATGTGGACACTTCTTCCTTCAGGCACTTAATCTGTTCGTTCTGGTGTTTCACTTTCTCTTGAAGGCACGAAATCATGTGTCTATGAGCTTTCTATTTCTCTGGGAGACGGGAAATTGTCAAATCATTGTAGTGACTAGTACCATTCACTACAAGAAAAGTTTCCTTCCACAACGAATTGGCCTGACGGTCGTCGTAGAAGGCGCATCTTCCGCGACAAAATTCTTGGCTCGGCCGTGGCCGATGGAAAACTTTTTTTCTGCTTTCACGGCCCCCTACTACAACAGATTGCTAAAAACGTCGAAAGCTCGGCCAACGCGTGGCAGAAGCAATATTTTTGTTTCCTCGCGTGATGTTGACTCGCCGAAGTCTTTTGATGCGTGTGGGTCCCAGACGTTAGTGTGTCTAGTGGACCATACTTTTTGGTCGTGCCTCCCTGATTTCAACTCGATAACGTTGCTCGAGGCCTCTGTCGTTTAGTCAGGCTGCTAGGTCCCACATGTCAGCCTCTCATTAGAAGGATCGTGTGTATGATGGAATTTTTCCCTTCGCTCGCGCTACCCTGTTCCGAAGTTGATAGCGCTGATCGATGCATCTACCGTCTAATCAACCTCCTGGGACCCACATGTCATCCTCTCATTAGAAGAAACGTGTGTATGATAAATTTTTTTCCTTCGCTGGCGCTACCCCGTTCTGAGTTGATAGCGCTGCTTGACGCATCTACCGTTTAACCAACCTCCTGAGCCCCACATGTCATCCTCTCATTAGAAGAAATGTGTGTATGATGGATTTTTTCCTTCGCTCGCGCTACCCTGTTTCGAACTTGATAGCGTTGTTCGATGCATCTACCATTTAATCATGATGATGGGCCCCACATGTCATCCTCTCATTAGAAGAAATGTGTGTATGATGGAATTTTTTTCCTTCGCTGGCACTACCTTGTTCCGAGTTGATAGTGTTGCTCGACGCATCTACCGTTTAACCAACCTCCTGAGTCCCACATGTGATCGTCTCATTAGAAGAAACGTGTGTATAATGGATTTTTTCCTTTACTCGTGCTACCCTGTTTCGAACTTGATAGCGCTGTTCGATGCATCTACCCTTTAATCACGCTGCTGGGCCCCACATGTCATCCTCTCATTAGAAGAAACGTGTGTATGATGGATTTTTACCCTCTGTCACGCCTTCGTGTTCCGAACTCGATAGCTTTGCTCGCTGCATCAGCCATTTATTCAGGCTGGTGGGTCCCTTATGTCAGCCTCACATTAGAAGAATCGTGGGTATGATGGAATTTTTTTCTTCTCTCGCACTACCATGTTCCGAACTAGATAGCGTTGCTCGACGAATCTGCCATTTGCTCATGTTGCCGGGTCCCCCATTTCAGCCTCTCATTAAAAGAAACGTGTACATGCTGAACTTTTTTCTCGCTCGCGCAACCCTGTTTCGAATTGGCTACGTTGCTCGATGCAGCATCTGTATAAAGGTAGCACTGCTGGGTCCCACATATCAGCCTCTATAATTGAAACGTGTGTATGATGTACTCTTTTTGGCCATGTGTGCTGTTTTGACCTTGGCAACTTACTGGGTCCTAGATGTCAACCACCTCTGTGCAGGAAACGTGTCTATGTTGGGTCCCAGCTGACAGCCTCTATTTGAAAGAAACGTGTGTATGTTGGACTATTTTTTTGGGTCCCAGATGTCAGCCCGAGAGTACAAAAATTGCTCAGCAAGGCCGAATTAAAAAGATTCTAGGCTAACTCGGGGCGGATGCCATATTCGTCATGGCTTATATTCCATGGGCTCACTACTAAATTGAATGGGCTATGGTCGGTGGCCACAAGACCATGAAAAGGCTGAATTATAAGGTATTGGGTTATGCTTGGGGCTGATAGGCTAATTTCATAAGCTATGCGTGTGCCTGCTGGGTCCGACATGTCAGCTTCTCTATAAGTGGAACGTGTGTGTGATGGACTTTTTTTTGGCCATGTCCGCTGTTTTCACCATGGCACCTGTGTATGGTCTTACTGCTAGGGCCCTTATGTGAGCCTCTCTAGCACGTTCTGGCTTGTGGGTCCCCAATGCAGCCTTGTATGTTCTGTCTGGTGGGTCCTTGATGCAGCCTTGTATTTTCCCTTGGCTATTGCCTTCATGATTTCAACTCGATAACGTTGCTCGATCATCTGCCGTATAGTCACGCTACTGGGTCCTCCATGTCAGCCTCACATTATAAGAATCATGTGTATGATGGAATTTGTTTCTCCGCTTGCTCTACCCTGTTCCGAACTTGATAGCGCTACTCGATGCATCTACCATTTAATCAAACTCCTAGACCCCACATCTCATCTTCTCATTAGAAGAAACGTGTGTATGGTAGAACTTTTTCCCTTGGTCGCGCCTCCGTGTTCTGAACTTGATAGCGTTGCTCGCTGCATCTACTGTTTAATCATGATGCATGGCCCCACATGTCATCCACTCATTAGAAGAAATGTGTGTATGATGGAATTTTTACTGTTTTTCCAGGCTACCGGGTCGCCCATGTGAGCCTCTCATTAGAAGAAACGTGTGCATGCTGGACTTTTTTCTCGCTCGCGCCTCCCTATTTCGAACTTGGAAATGTCGCTCGAGGCAGAACCTGTATAAGGCCGCGCTACTAGGTCCCACATGCCGATCTCTCTGTAAATCAAACCTGTGTATGATGGACTTTTTTTTGGTCGCGCATCCGTTGTTTTGATCTTGGCAACGTTGCTCGATCTGGCAGCCGTGTATGGTCTTGCTTCTGAGGCCCCCATGTCAGCCTCTCTAGTATGTTCTGGCTTGTGGGTCCCAGATGCAGCCTCGTATGTTTTGGCAGGTGGGTTCCCGATGACAACCTCTCTATACAAGTATTTAACTTTTTTTCAAACCCGACCATTAAACTCGAGGGTTGCTGAAGCCTGGTGGGTCCGTGATGTCAGCTCTCCATGAAGCAATATTGCTAGAAGAAAAAATGTAAACCTAAGATAATTTTATGTCAAGCACAGAGAATTGAACTTAAGACTTCATAACACATATAAGCCATGTGCATTGCCACAACGACAAACAACATAAATGAACATTCTCATTAAAAAGCTTTATAGTACCTATAACTTATATATTAGCCTTCTTAAAAAGATTTTATATGTCCATGTTATCCCTCTTATTAAAATAAAAGGGAAGCAATCCTGGCATCTCAATTTATTAAATGCCAGATAATGGAGTAGTTTCTTAAAATCATGGGTAGGCGGGTTTTTTTTGTTTTTGTTTTAAAGGGAAATTCCAAAAACACTGAATTAAATATTTTTTGGGCTATTCTACATATACTATACTCTATGGGCTATACTCCATGCGCTATTCTCCATGGGCTCCTTGATAAATATTTAAATGGGTTGTCATCAGCAAGTCCCCTAGCCCCTACAAGGCAGCATTAAATTGTTCTGGGCTAAAGAGGTGTCGAATGGGCTAGATTTTACCTCCTCTTTAGTAAAATTTGCATTATGTTGTGGCTCAGCCGGATTTGGAATACAGAGCTCACTATCGGAGGAAAAAAGGAACGATAATTCTTTTGACATATATTCATGTAAAAATATCTAAAGAACAAGGGACACAGACCACGTGCGCCAAAACTGGACTGGTATCCAATGACTTCACTTGGTACCCTCTCATTTCTGTCCAAAGCACATCCAACAGTTCTGATGACACATAGACAAAAGCTCTAATGCAAGAAGCCCAGCAGCAGCAACATAACTTTTTTACAAATTTAGTAGCATTTGAAAGATCCAGTAGTACAGAATAAGATAGAAAAAATATCTACAGATTCCTAGTTCATATTCAGCAGCACTTGACCGATTTTGCTGCATTCCAAAGTGACTGTTTCAGCTATACAGACACTGAAACTCAATAGCAGTACAGAGAGAACCCGTTCATGTTTCAGCTCTAAAAACCTTGTCGCACGATCAGTTTGCCCTTTTCTCCAAACACACTCGATCATTGGAGCAAGCATAATTGACGATCAAGTATGCTTTTGTGTGCATACCCCCTCTTCACATTAATACCAGTGTGACCCCCATATATATGCATGCCAAAATTCCCAAGCCTCATCTAGATTGTGACAAAGCCAAGTTTAAAAAGGAAAGCAAGACCATCTACTACACTTGATCTAAACAAGTACTAGTACATCCGTATTAGTTCTAGAAAATACCTTAGTAATCGTAACGACATAACACTTGACAGATTGAGTAGCATTTGAAGCTTGAGCTGTACAGAATAAGACAGAAAAATATCTATAGATTCCTAGTTCATATTCAGCACCAATTGATAGATTCAGCAGCATTTCAAAGTGACTGATTCAGCAGTACAGACAATGGCCAAAAAATAACAGATTCAGCAATGTAGACATTGAAATATAGGAAGGCCAAGACTCATAAGGAAAGAGAGTCCATATTCAGCACTCGGTCGGTCGATCTGAACAAGTACCAATACATATGTATACTACAAAATAGATGAGCAGTAGCAAGTTAAGACCTCCATACAAAATACTCGGCATAACGCAATAGCATGTCAAGTGCTGGTCGGGTAGCACTTCCTTTCCTGCCTGTTACCCTTTCCTTGTCACACTGTCACCTGTGGGCCCACTATGTCAGCAGCATACATTGGAAATAGATATACATTGCTACAAACTTGTTCCACCTCTCCCCATACAAATTGAATCTGTCACCAACATAAAGTAGTAATTAATTAGTACGATGTTACATATCTTAACATTGGGATCATCACAAAGAATATTTAGATGTTTTATCCCACTTTTGAAACTTGTTGATGCAATACTCCTAATCCACAGGGAATTCCGACGAACGGTTCAGAAGCTTCTAGGTAACACCGCAGCTGCGACAGGTACAACCTGAGCCCTTCTAGGGCGACTTCGGCCAACAATGGCCTGCTCGTGAGCTCAGATGTCGCCACCATTTTGACCGCATGGAGCTCATGCCACAGAGACAGCGACCAAAGCTTCACCTTGTACCGCGGTGATTCGCACGCCCCTGAACTAACGAACCTTGTGGATATGACGATGTCCGTGGTGTGGCTATCAATTTGGGCGAAGAACACGGTGCCCTCTTTCCCGATGCCGATGATATCCGTTCTCCGCAAGCCCCCTGTGGGCACCGGCTTAGACGGCTCCCAGTGTTTGTGGCTATAGGGCATTATGGGTGCAGTCCTTGAGTGGGCAACTCTGAGGTGGTGGACGAGCTCTACCATAGGTGTTATCTCTACCGACGAGGTGATGAACTCACATCTAGGCTCTATGTAGACTTGTTGGCCGTGAAAGCACTAGATTATGTGGTCGTAGACGTCGTTGTAGGGGACGAATGTCCCGCAGTGGTCGTTGGGGCATCTGCTACCTTTTGCACCCACGACTTGGCGATACAGCTCCTTGGAGCATGCGGCCAACCGGGTGGCGCTGGTAGTGTCCATACGCATAGCGATTTCATTGAAAACGTCGTCGTCGACCTTGCTCTAGACGCCGTGCAGTGGGTTGTGCATCAATTGCGATATCGGGATGGATTGGGGGGAAGAGGTCGGACCAGAGTATGACTATCGGGGGACTTTTGGAGAGGGTGGTGCGCGGCCTGCAAGATCCGATGCAGTGGGCAAGATGGTGAGGAAAATGTGCGAAGTGTGCACTAGAGATGATCCCAAATGCGGGGCCAGGTGGCGTTGGCAAGTGGGGATAAAAATAGCCGAGATGGGGAAGATGAGATGGCTCTTTGAATGAGTTTTTTTTGCAAGGCCTCTGGAGCTGCATCCAGGACGCCGATTAGCTTGGCTTGCATGTTGCAGTGCACTACATTAACCATCTAAAATCCTGGCGCATTTTATAGCTAGGTCGGCATGCTGCCGTGCCCTAAATTAACCATGTCACAACCTGGGCCATTACAGCTAGTCCGACACACTGCCATGTATGCCAACTAGAGTTACTACTACTGCCATGTTTGACCAGATGATGTTTGTTTAGTTTGCTAAAAAGGATTAGACTGTGTAGGGCTGGACTATCGAGCAGCTCGACCCGTTAAGGCTCGGCTTGTTAAGGCTCATGCTCATTAAGGCTCAGATCATTAAACTCGTTAAGGATAACGAGAAAAAAGTAAAGCTCAGCTCGGTTCATTAGATGTTAACGAGCGCTCACGAGTTGCTCGTTATGAAAATTTGTCACCCTCAGACAGAGGCATACCGATAATTAAAAACGACAGTCGGTAGGGTTCGGTCAGTGCCGCGGTTAGCAGATGCAGATCGAGAAGATGGAGATGGGGTATGCAGTGGGAGATGACAAGTTGACGAGACACATGAGAAATATTCTGAATCGATCGGGAGAGTCTAGGGTAAGGTTTTTGGTCGGTCGCTCTCGCTCCTGGATTGATCAGTCTTACTCAATGGGTTAGATGTTTTCCTTAGATGGGCTCCCAGATTAGACATGTAGCAACATAAGTGGGCGTTACCTTGGTTGTTACCGAGCTTAACGAGTAGCTCATGAACATCGTTAACTCGATCATTTAGCTCGTTAAGGATATCGAGCAAAAACTGTAGCTCAGCTCTGATCGTTAAGGAAACGAGTCGATTTTGAATGAGCCGAGCAAACGAGTGCTCATTAAACTCGCCGAGTTTCGAGTTTTATGTCCAGCCCTAATACTTTGGAACAAGAGGTAGTACAATACTAGCAATAGTACACTAGATGTTTGTTTCGTAGTTTTGATCCAAACATAGTACAATAAATACCTCCACATTGGAGCCTAGTGCGATTAAGTACCACGGTGTTCCAACAGGATGCATGATAACGGAAGGTGTTCAAGCACCTCTTTACGGAATAGTTATAATTAGAAGCGAACAGTCACTACATTAATACACCTACGATATAGTAAATTGTCCATCAAATGATGGGGGATAACTTGCACATCTGATCACCTTCTCGCAGTTATCATGATCAAATACTATCACCTTAAAGGAAGTGGTGGCAAGCTTCTTGAATACCAGAAAGTATCCTACCTTCAAGTCATGTGCTTTGACAAAATCTATCCATCCTTCGTCAAGGATTACCTTGCCATCTTTCTTCTTCAGCTTGATGGCCTCTGGATACTCACCACCAAACGTTGGAAAAAAGGAGGTGGGTATGCTCCGCATGTCTAACCCTCCCGGTATTAACAACATCTTGCAGAACTCGTCATAGGTGTTCTCCACGTGGGTGTTCCTAGCTAGCCCCTCCATCCAGACTGCACAGGGATCTCTTGTCTTCCTCGATGATGAGTCTATCCAAGCTCTTCTTGCCCAAACACTACAAAATCAATCCCGTGGACAAATAATGTCTCTACCAGCTGTCAATAATTGTGAAATAGTACAGTATTAACTGATAGAGTATAATACAAGATCAGCTAAGAAAGTAAAGTGGAGCAATTTTCTTATCGAAGTACACAAATTGAAAACTCTAGCTAGCATGAATGCCGGTTATATTAGTACTAATTCCAAGGTCTAGGCATCACATTAGTGCAGTTCTTTATCGAGTAGTACATATACCGAACACCTAGGAACAGACGAACGGACGAACATGATGAGCTTTATCTGCTGCCGATGCTAGAGATGCATACATATTCTCAAAATTTGGGCAAAAACCAGGGTAAGGCAGCAACCGCCCTAACTTGCCCAAATTAAAGGGACCTCCGCCCCTGAGACAAATCTAAAGCAAAACATACCGTGTAGCCTCCCAAAATTAGCATCAGTGTTGGATCAATCAATACAAAATTTGAAGTTATTATTACATCTCACCGTAGATCTAGCCCCGGAACTAGCTTGCATGTGTAAAAATGAACTGTAGTATACAGACGGGTTTAATGCACTAGATGAGAACTATACTCAACACAAACCCAATGTTAACCAAGCACTAATAAAAGCTTGACCGCATCTCATCATCAAGATCAAGGGTTCCGGGGATTATGTACATACCACACTGCCACCGTGATGTCTGAGGGATGCGACGACTCTATAGATGAGGTTGCAAGGCCCGCCGCCCGCAGCCGACCCGCCTAAGACGAGTAAGTTTCGGCGGTGGTGGTCGTCAATGGAGGGAAGCGCAATGGTGATTAAGGAGTGTTGTGTGAGAGAGGGCTAGGGCTGTAGCGGGGGATGGTGAGGGAATAAATGCGGCGAGGTTACACGAATGCTGTGGACAAAGCAAACCTTGCCACCAATACAGTACTACTAATTGTCATGAAAAACTTAATTGCCTAGAAAATTGGGCACGGTAGCTTGAGTGCTTGAATAGGGAAACATCAAACACATACTATGAAAGTATATTATTACGTACATGGTTCCTAGTACAAGAAATAGTGGAAATGATGTTGCAAGTACTGATACTACAATACAGTATGAACGTACTACATACATAGTACTGTACATTACATGGTGACAAGTACTAGCTACAGAAATGATGTTGCAAGTGCTCATAATCAGCTTTTTGGTATTTTGGTCAAACTTCACATAGTTCTAACGAGACAGGGTTGGCACGAATCACATTGGCGCCTCACACATTTGCTCTCTATGTTCCGCTCCAGTGTAGTTAAGTGATGAACCTATGGCATCTCGCCCATTGACATGCAGCGGCTCGAATCTGGAAGTGTTGTGGGTGATGTTGCAGTGCACGTGTGTAGCAAACACATAGTCTCCTCTGAACACTCGCAGAGCTTCTCTAAGATCAGCAACACCAGGTTCGGAGTTCGTAGGAGGATCGAGGATGAATGGATGGTTGATTCCCACAAACACTTACCTCCCTTCAAGATTATCCCTTCTGATCCAGTCCGGTGCTACAGGGTCATCCTAATTAAGGGCCCTCTGGAAGACATGGCAGCGGAGCAAGGGATAAGTGAGTACTTCTCTACACATGTATGATACAGGATTACCATGGTTGCTGGTTCATGCACCCCTGGTGTGAATCCACAGGATATTCCAGCCAAGCTCTGCCAAGTACCAGCTGCGTAATGCAATATCTTCAGCCTTGGCATCGTCACCGGCTTGGACGTTTGCCGGCTCTTCAATTACTGGAGCCTATATGACACGCGGGCCTACAAGTATACCTGTGTGTGCATTTCAGTTAGCAAAAGTATCACAAACAATGCAGTTGTAAGTAATTTATTAATTTTACTTTGAAATAACGGGACTCACTCCACTTGTTTGGTTCCTAGACAAGAACAACATCTCCTCGTGGTTCTGTCACCGCGTATATGCGATCAATATAACCACTGATTATACACTTGGCAAAGGCATCTACATATGTTGCTGGTGCAAGATAGTCGTTTCGAAGGATAATCCAGTCCCTGTCACAAGGGAAATCTATGGTAGCAATAAAAATTTTAAACACCGCCATCGCGCTGTAGTGCCATTGGCTGTCAAATCTGTACGGTTTCTTTGCTATTTGTATCTTCAGCAGCTCGATACACGTTCTTGTAGAGGTAAGTGCATGGGGGGCCAGTGAAACACTGGTTACCTGATGGATAAATATCAACATGCTGCACACGTGGCAGCTCGATACGTGCCATACTATAGACATTTTGGAGGTACCAGCGCCCCGGGTGCTTTGCAATCGCAATCAATTCTCTGTTAGCACCAACCCAGCAACCCTTGTTTTCAAATCCTTCATTATCCCATGTTCTGAGTATGTCATCATCAACTGGTACAAATGCTTCTACTGTTGGATTGTCTAGTGGCATCAGCAACGCGTTAATGCCCTGTAACATATTTTCTTCATATCTAGGGGCATGCAAGGTGTTTGACAAAGGGGGTAGTGCTAGCTAGCTTTGCGAAAAAACTACTATCTGAAATATGCAAAAACGTGTTGAATAAATCATGAATGCATGCAAACAAACACACCAAGGAATAAGGTCTTGTTTGCATTAAAGAAAAAGTGTAGGAATAGTTAAGTTTCCTATGCTGACACTGTTTAGAGGAATGGACCAGGGGAAAAACATAGGCAATTTTCCTATGATTGATTAACAAGATTAGGGGCCTCTTTCGATCAATGGTTTAAAAAAACGTAGGAATAGGAAAAACACAAGATTGACATGGTAGGTACAGTAAATTCATATTAGGAATTAAAAACTCAGAAATTTTGTAACAGGTGTCTTTGGATGGTGAATAGGAAATATACACAAGAGTTTTGTTGGAATATAGTGTAAGCGCACTGGACTTCTCAAAGGAGAAATAGAATGAGGTTGGAGCTCCTGTTTAGATTCTTATGGAATGGAGGGCATAGGAACTAAGAAGTGACTCCATAGGAATTTGATATCTTCCAAAATCCTATGGGTTAGAATCATGCAAAACTCATATGCAATTCTTCATATCCAACTTGGACCTCATTTTCAAATTCCTACGCGTGCAAAGAACAAGAGACACGATAACATCATAAATATACTCTCCCGTGAGGTTTGACTTTGATTTTACCATGTTTTTAAGTAATCCTATGTTTTTGTATTCATGTAAACCAAAGAGCCAACTTTTTACAGAAATCTTGTGTTTGTGAAACACATGAAACTTAAAATGTAATGCCAACCTTGATTGGACAATACACCTTCCGTTACAGGTATCAACAATCCTGGTCGTTCTTGTGTTTTCAGATTAGTATATTTGGGGGAGAGGGGGGACACTGAAGCAAAAGTCTTGGGCCTCTTTCGATTGCAGGATTAAGACCACATGAATTTCACACGATTGCCGGTCAAAAACAGGCGATTATAAAATGTAGGAAAACTACCTACGTGATTGGCACGATGAGAGTTGAGCCTCAAGTAGATGTTCCAATTCCTACGGGATTTAAGCATGGGTGGGTGGTTGCAGTTGAAAAGAATTTGTGTACCACGATTCTTTTGATCCAAATTCAATCCATAGGAAAGAATCTACAGATTCGAGTCCTACAAAAATCATGCAAAACTGATTTTTACCTGCTTGTCACGGTCTAGTGGCCATGTCTATGGGTCAGAGTGAAGTAGGCAGGGCAAACCAAACGGGAGACTGATGACCCACAAGTATAGGGGGTGTATCGCAGTATTTTCGATAAGTAAGAGTGTCGAACCCAACGAGGAGCAGAAGGTGCTGGCTAGTGGTATGGATCAGGAATTCTCTGTAAATACTTAACAAACGGATTTTTAGGGGTTTTTTGATAAAGCAAGTAAATGAAAGACAATAGGAATAAATGCAGCAAGTGGCCCAATCCTTTATGCAGCAAAGGACAAGCCGGTTGTATTACTTAAGATGACCAAACATTCTCGAGGACACATGGAAAGACTGTCAAGTGCTTTCGTTTCATATAGTTGATTAATCTCCTTTAGCTTGCTAAGTGTTGTGTGGGTGAACCTGTGCTAATGTACCGACCTTCCTAGGACTAATACATTCTTGTGATTATACCCCTTGCAAACATCCGTAAGTACAAGAAAGTAATTAAGGTAGAAACCTAACAACAACTTTAAACTCTAAGACCCTTACGTCCCTTGTGCAATGGTTTCCTAATGGGGGTTCAGGTTTCTGTCACTCCGGCAACCCCTACGATTAGTAGCCAAATACACAATGCATTCCCCTAGGCCCATATAGGTGAAGTTTCATGTAGTCGACGTTCACATGACACCACTAGAAGAAGTACACCACAACTTAAATATCAAACCATTGAATCTTTCTCAACACAATTCCACTACTAATAACATGACTTCTCCCAACTCCTCAAGAACAAAACGAACTACTCACAAGACATCATATGGATCATGATCAGAGATGGAATAATGATGTATAACAATCTGAACATAAACAATAATTCAACGGTTCACTCAATAGCATCAACTACAAAGAGTAATAAACACCGGGAAAGTTTCCCCTAAGAACTATGCAAGATTCAACCCAATTGTTACAGCAATATGGAGATGGTGATGAGGGTGCTGGTGGTGATGATGATGATGATCCCGATGAAGTCTAGCTTGATGGTGGTGTTGATGGCGATGATCTCCCCTCTCCGGGAAGGCATTCCCCCGGCAGAAATCTGACTGCCAGAGAGATCTTTCTCTCTCGGTGTTTTCCGCCCCACAGAGGTGGCGGAATCTTTGTATGGTCACTCCCCGAGTCTTAGGGTTTCGGGAGGATAATATATGCCAGAGGGGAGAGCCAGAGGTGGGCCAAGGCGGCCACACCACCTGGTGGCCTGACCTAGGGTGGCCCGCGCCAGGGGGTGGTGTGGGCCCCCTGTGGCCCATCTCCACTCCTCCTTCTAGCATCCTTCGTCTTCTGGAAAAATAGGATTATCCGTGTATTTTCTCGGTTTTTCTGATCTTCGTGAATTTTGCCTCCAAACAGCACCTTTTCCATCAGAATCCTAACTGTAGCGGTCCATGCTCCAAAAGACATCAACCATGCAAAAATAGATGAAATTACATAAGTACCATCTCTTAATATGAAATATATCAATGAATAACAGTGAATTACGACATAGAATAGTGATGCAAAATGGACGTATCAACTCCCCCCAAGCTTAGACTTTGCTTGTCCCCAAGCGAAACTGAGCTCAATAAACATGGCCTCAGGGTTATGCAGTGAAGAGTCGCTAAAAGAATACAGACAAGATGCATCACATTCATCAATACATAGATCATAATAGCAGACAACTCACCATTATATAACTTAACTTGCAATAAGTAAAGGAAACACAATAAAGATACATAAAGCGAATCATAATTGGTAAAGGCAAACTTAGCTCTTGGTCGAAGAATAGTTGATAATTTGCTGGAGTTCACAAATAACTGGTTTTCAATGATAGCTTTCAAAGTAGTAATCACAAAGATAAGAGCAATGTGCAAAACAAGGAACATAAGAAACATGATTGAATAAATCATCATATGAATGAAACAAAACAACTCAAAATACTTGATGAGATAGAAGGGAATAGGTATACTGACTCAGCTGGAAAAAAATAAAAGAAAGGCCCTTCGCAGAGGGAAGCAGGGATTTCAAGTTTCATAAAGAGCTCCCAAAAATTATGATACTTATTAGCTTTCAGATCTCATTGCCCCTATCATAGGAATCTTTAGGTGATTAAGGTTAAAGTGATCAAATACGAGGATATGCTTGACAAGTTGTAAATTGAGAATCTCATGTCCCTTGAATACGAGGGCCACTCCTCGTGCTACACATGTTTAGTCACCGATAAGTTCTTGTCATCGTAAGCACATGTGTATCATGGAGAACCGCCAACGGGGTAACCCTTGCCCGATGATACGGAAGAATCCCCATATCAAAATTACAAGGCAAGCAGACAACAAGTGTCTCAACAATCTTCTTATTTACCATGGGAATATGGTGCTTTTTTCTCTCTTTCCTCTTTTCATAATATTTTTTTCTTTTTCTCTTTTTATCAATATCAGACTCTTTTTTTATAAGAAGAATGCTTTATAGATGCTCGTTATGGTTACGCTGCAGGTTTCCACCATGTCAGCATGGATTAGACCAGCGTCCCAAGCGTTTCTCTAACACACATGCATAACTCCATAAACTTACAAGCTCCCCTTTCATTTCACACCGACGACATCCATATACAAAAGAACATGATATCAACTAGGTACAAAGTACCAGTGCAATGTTGAAATCGTTCCCCATGACAGCATGGTTTTGCTAATTCACAACTTACAAATGCAAGCATATATGCAACATAGATGGGCACAATGGTTCAAGTTTATTAAGTGCAAGAAAATAAAGTGTGCCATCAAGTTCGTGAGAGCTTTAATCACTAATTTTCACATAACAAGTTTAATTTGGGAGGTAGATAAAAAAAAGAATTTACTTGGAATAGCAATAATGCTAATAGGTAGGTATGTTGGACACAAATGGCAAAGGTTTGGTTTTGAGGATTGGATGCACGAGAAGAATCCCCTCTCAGTACAGGTTTTTGGCTAGCAAGGCTGGGTAGCAAGTATAAGAGTTGAAGGAAACAAACAAACACACAAGTGATAAAGACAAACATGCAATCTTCCTTGGCAGCACAAAAGATCTTAACCAGAGAATACTAAACTTATGAGCAAATCAAGAAAGAAAGATGATGGAATTATATTTCTTTAGAGTACTTTTTATGTTTTCATTCAACTGTCAAAAATAGTGTTGCTACTAACCGAGCCAGGTTTGCCAAAACCAACTAAATTAACTCAATGATCCCAAAGTGATACCAATACTAACAACAAGATCAATCATATAACCACAAATTGAAAACTAATATAAGATATGCAAAATAGTAAATGATTGAACTTCTCATTAATATTCCATAACGGAAACTCACACCAAAGGATACATATCTAATGAGAGAGGGGACACTTCCATAATGCAAACGATCCTACATGATAACTTCTCTATTCATGATATGACTCTACTAAAAAGGTAAAAAGATAGAAGATAGTGATATTATACCGTGGCACTCCCCCAAGCTTGGAACAAACCAAGGGGATGCCAAACCTGATGACGAATAACTCCTTCGGTGGTGGTGGTAAAATTTTCTTAGTTGAGGTGATGAAATCTTCCAGCATCTTGCGAAGTATATTATTCTCCCATTGAAGCATGTCCACCTTCCTCCTCAAGTCTCTGTACTTATCGCAGAACTCATTAGTGACTCGTAGAGCGTCCATTGATGCAGGACAAGAAACTAGAGGTACCAGTCCCTGCTTGGAGTCTTGGAGATCTTCCTCCATAGGCTCCTTCCCCTTATCCTTGGCGGACACCATTGTGCTTCTAAACTTTCAAGAATAGTTCCTGGCAGAAACAAATCAAAACAAAAACACGACGAAAGCACGATATGCGAACCTCAGGGGATCCGGGGGATTATATATTACGAAGTTTCATAACAAAAGGAAGGTACTCAGAGAAAACAGGTCGGAGACGGAGTCTGGGGTGGCCTCACCACCTGGTGGCGCGGCTAGGGGTGGGCCCGCGCCACAGGGTGGTGTGAGCCACCCTGGCTCCGTTTCCATCCCTCTTTCGCTTCGTTCCTTTCCTTATTGTCTAAAAACTACAAAAATATAGCTGGATAGTATTTTCGCGGAACTTTTATTACCAGAACTGTTACCTAGTTGAAAACGGACTCTACAGGTCTCTGAAATTGGTATCTAGTGGATTCTTTCGGAGTCACCTACTTGAATAACATCAATATATTCATCTTCATACACTTATTACTTGAGTCATGAAACCTTTCTCTTCCTTATTACACCATTATCTCCATTACCTAGAAATATCTTTCACACAGTTCTCATTAGCAACATTAGTATAAGTGAAGTGATAAAACCTTTTGAGTCTAACTTCAACTGATAACCATCAAAACATAAGATACTGTAGCAACTCCTTCCAAAAACCAAAAAGAATTCAAAAAGGAAATCGATTTAAGAAGCAAATGCAAAAGTGGCAAAATCTGTCAAAACTGATCAGCAGGTAAAGATCAATTTTTTCAAAAATCTTCTGTTGCTCAAATAAAAAAGTGCAAAACTAACTAAAGTTAAATAACAACCTGGGGCAGAAGCACAAAACATTACAGCTCAATCCGAAGTACAGAGATCTCTCACGAATTTTTATGGTGAAGCATAAAAATCTGTTTCGGGATAGCAACTTCCACAAATCTTACTTCTCTCTCATTAGAGGTTGAATCTTGTCTCCCAAAAAGCTCTTTCTTTATAGCCATTAAGATGGCATTATAATTTTGATGATGCTCACATAAGAATATGAATTCAAATGAAAGAGAGCATTAAGAATAAAAAATACACACATTTAAGTCTAACCCACTTCCTATGCAAGGGAATTTTGTAAACAAACAAGTTATTGAAACCAGAGGCCACTAGCATAGAAAGGCAAAAGAAATGCAACACAAAAACTTTCAGCACAAAATGAGGAAACTTGATATTATTGAGATACATAAGAACACTTTTCCCTCTCTCATAGTAACTTTCAGTATCATGCATAAATTTAACAACATAGCTATCACAAGGACTATCGTAGCAATGATCACTTATTCTAACAGAAAGCACAGGGATACTAGCTCTCATAACACTACTTTGTGAAATAATATTAGAGGTATCCTTACAAAGGATAGTGTGTCCCTCTTCTACATATTTAGTAACAAAGTCTTTCACATTTTCTATTATAGGTTCATCAACCATTTGTTTATCAGGTTCAATAACTTTACTTGTACTTTCATCAACCACACTAGCTATCATAGAATGTCCCTTTATCTTAATTGGGAAAGGCATTTTCTCAATATAAGGTTCAGGTAAAACATGATTAGCAGTATAAACTTCAGTATTTCTTGTAGGAACACTCTTAGCAATATCTTTATAAGGTTCACGATACTTATTCCACTTCTTTTTAGGCACTTCAATTGTAACATCCCAAAACTTAATCCAAAGATTAATCAAGATCAAATCTACCCAATTTAGGGCTAACAAAAACTTTTCCAATTAAAACCATTAAGCATTCATATGTGTGTGCATTTAAATTAGGAGTTGTTTTGAATTGCCATGTTTGAGTGATCCATTGGTTGTAAAATTATTATAAGGTGAATTAAACATCATCTAGATCATCCCCAAGCAAATCCCAAAGAAAAATAAATCAAAAATAATAAAATAAGCAAATGGTCACTTTTGCCATTTTAATCACCTAGCCTACTTTGGATATTCCTAGAACTCAAATCTTAATAGAAACAATTGTGGATATTTGCACCCCTTGCTAGTACAAATAGTGAAGTACCTAGGCCCACTTTGTGTTATCCCAAAAACTTTCAAACACTAAATTTAAATGACAATTGAAAATTGAATGTAGTTCATATGTATAGATCGCACTTACGCAGAAACCACTCAAATGACTTCCATTTATCAAATCCTAGCTACCACAGTCTACCAAGCATCAGATCAAAGCATCCACCAAAAATCAGCTCAAAGTTCAAAAATTTCTCTCATGCGGTCATTGTGTCGAACAGGTGGCAGGCAGAGATCAAACTACCTAACTAACACTATTGCTAGTTAAGCCATTGTACCCCATTGCACCCTCTCTACTCTCCTCTGTCCCTCCTGAGTCCAACCAAGCCATCAACCAGCCTCCCCCTTCCTCACAGCACCAGTGTAGCGCCGCGCAAATGAGGTCACCGCCGGCCAGACGCGGGCAGCATGCCAGGGACCAAGCCGCGCCAAACCAGCGTGCCCACTAGCTCCGCCCAACCCAACCGCCGCCCACGGTCCACCCCTCGATCAACCCCAGCCTCGACACCATACCGCGCACGTCGCTCCGCCTCGACACCCACACCCCGCCAGACACGGCCGTGCATCGCCGCGTGACCCACAGTCGCCGTGATCGCCGTCGAGCATCGCCTCTGTCCCTCAGAGCGCGAGACACTCCCGACCATAATCCACCGCCCCTAGAGTCGCCATTAAGCCGTAGATCACCGCAAGCAGACCGGCAACCGTCCGCCTACCTCGCCCATGCTGGTAGCCCCCTATACCGCCCTCGCCGGAAAAGCCTGCCCACACCCGTCGGTCCCCTCGTCACGCCTATATAAGAAGGACTCCCCAGCACAAATTCCTCACACCCTCACACTGCCCTCTCACTCCCAGTCCTTCCCCATGTCTCGCCGGAGCAGCTCGAGCAGCAGGCCGCCAGAATTTCACCGGAGGAAGCCGCAGCAGAGGAGGAGACGCTGTCGTCGATTCCGTCCACCTAAGCCCCTGCGGCGACCTCGCCTGAGCCCGCCGTCACTTTCCAGTTCGACCGCCCGCCTTGCCGCACTAGCTGGAGCCCTGGTACGTCCCCAGTAGACCTCCACCGGCCGTTTAGGGTTCGGTCTCACCGGCGACAAGTCCGTCGTCGACGACGACTGTGGACCGTTGATCTAGGTTCTAATCGTAGCGCCCAGATCGACCCATACCGTTTTGGGTTTTATGTGTCGCTGACAAGCGGGACCAACCTGTTAGCCGCCCTCTGCGCTCCTGAGCGTCACTGGGCCGGCCCATTTCATTTCTCGTGCTGACCTAGAAATTCAAATTAGTTTTTTTCTTTTTAAACTTAGAGTTAGTTCTATCCCTTAGTTTAAAAATCAAATCAGAGAGTTTTACAAATCCAAATGGAGTGATTCCCATTTTGTTGGAAAGCTATTGAAATTATCTATCCAAGCCTGCTGGACTTAAATCATTTAGAGTGAGAGATCTCTCCTAGTAAAAATAACAAGACAGAAGCATTTGCATATTCAAACATTTTTCTAAAATCAACCATAATAGCTTTTGAATTGATTCCAACTCTCAAAAATCAGATTTAACCATACCTATCTGAATATGTAATAATATTAAGGTTTGCATGCAGTGACTTTGGACTAGTACCAAAATAATGCTATATAGGAATTTCTAGTAACATTAAATCATTAATTATTAAACTTAAACTTATTAAAATGTGATCCAACATTTAAATCACATTCCCATATGTTAGAATATGTGGAGATGGCATGTGTCCACATGATCCCATATTTTAATTGGAGAATATTAAATCTTAAATATTTTCAATGAGTACGAATTACTTTTCTTAAATAAAAAGAATGAGTCTAGTTAATAAAACCTTGTGATGCTTATGATGATAGTAGATCATCAAATGTGTGCCTTAGTGTGCTAAGTAGACTAGTTAAGTATAGTTTAGTGATTGTGTATCCCATATGTATTTATAGACGATAGTACCGACCAAGCTTTCGAGGAGGAGGAGTTCTACCAAGAGGAGGAGGAAGAAAACTTCAACCACTGCACCAACCAAGGCAAGGCTAGCACTTCAAGTAAACTGAGCAAGCTATTGTTAGCAAGCTAGAATTAAGCTAGATAACCTAAGCAAGATGCATTAGGCATGCTTTGGGTTATACCACTTGACTATTACCTACCCAGAGTTTTATTTCCAAGCTTTTACTTTCCTTACTTTATTAAAGTCCTTTACTTGTTTGAAGGTAGCATAAAAAGTATAAAACTTGACCTATCTAGATAACCTTAGATGTCATTCTATGGCATGAGATTGAGATTAGCATTTGTAACTACCTCGGTGAATTACGCTCTTAGTTGCATGCCTGGTTGAGCGAAAGTGGTTAAAATAGTATGGTAGGGCCCAAGGCCACTCACAGGTAGACCTTTCAGCCGTCCTAACCACTTTCAGAACATCGGGACAAGAACGAGCGGCGTAATCGGCAGGCGAAGGGATCAACTACATACACAAGTGAGTATGTATGCAAGCCACCATACAACTGTTCACAGAGCCATTCCATCTAAAAGAAATAGAAATATTGCAACGCCATACGGCAAGATCCAAATATCCTAGATAGAGATAATAGTTTAGGATAGCTCCTCATACATCAAACATCAGAGTATCAGGCGGAAGCGGAAAACAAGATCCGAGTACGGATACGAAGCAAATTAGCATAAGATGCCACATAAATAAACACATCCCGCCCACAGATCTCACGGATCCCTGTTCCCGGAGTCTCTACACCGAGTGATCGTTGCCAACATCATCCGTCTCCTCCACCCAGTATCCATCTTGCGAATACACCTGTTCATCTGAATCAAACAATTTAATGTGTGAGACCCTAGGGGTACTTAGCAAGTCTTTAAGCCTCTAAAGGGGACATATACCTGGGGTGACACAATTGCAGAAAAAGATAATAACTAACAAGTCTATAGATACTCGCTAACCATCCGCCTAACCAAAGATAGACGGATGTCTGTTAATTAGTAGCAACAGTGATAACAGTATAATTAACAGATCCATCCTCCTTCTCTCTTACCAACGAGAAATAGGTCGAACAACCCATCTGTTGGCAATTTTATTAACCATTCCATGAGTATTTCACTATTTACTAGTCAAGTACTTAGTCAAATTAAAAGCTGTACTTTAGTTATACTTGTCAATGATCGAGAAACTATGCTCCAAGTCGTCCATAACCGCGGACACGGCTTTCAGAAAGATTTACCCTGCAAGGGTGCACAAATAGCAACACACACTCGATCAACCTCGGAAAAACTAACTCAAAAACCAACGAGGCAGTCTCGACAAAGCGATCACAGGATTCAGAAATGTTTCAGGGGGCACCCCGTTAAGCTACCTGCAACGAAGCTAGCTGACTCTGAGACGGACTCAAGGTTTGCGCCAATGGCTATAAACAACTGGGAACCCGAAAGCGTGACTGGGCTTGTCGATACCGCGAAAACACTCCGCAATCCTAAACAGTACAGGTGCTCCACGCACAATCTTAATAATACAGTAGAGCATGGCATAAGTACAAGGTAGTAACAAAGCCCCAAACTACTTTGTGGCCCCAAGAAATAGAAATGAATCAAGCTCTGGCTCAGGGGGGTCCATAAGGCCTCCTGGATGTGGATAGTGCGAATAGTCAAGGAACAGGAATCAAGTATTCGGGGTCCTACGGGACACAAGTGAGCATGAAAAACCAAATAGCAGATATTGCTCACCGGTGCATCTTTCATTAGTTATCCCATTACTACTCAGTTTAAGTTGTTTAGGTACCTCATTATCCATCAGACACTCACATACCCTACACATGATGTTCTACAACCCGCATGGCTCAAACAACTCCTGTAGTATCGGCTCATGGGATGGAGGAACAAGCTTTGGTGGGGTTTAAAAGTAAACGCTATGCAGTACTTGGGATTCAATTTAATGCAATCGCGACTCAATGATGCAAGAATAAGAGAGAGGCAATAGGTACTATATGTATGCAAGCATGTGGTAGTGCTTGCCTGGTAGCTCAGTTGAAGCGAGGGATGGATCTGGGTAGAACTCCTGTGATTCCTGATAATTCTCCTGCTCGGCGTCTATTCGTAGAAGAACCAAACAAACAAGGGCCAACATAAATAAAGTGCACAAGCATATGAATAAAGTGCGACAAGCAAACAAGCATGCTATGATGAATGATGCACAATTTACATGGCATTAATGTAGCATGGCAAGGTGAGGTGGGGGGTACAAGAATAAAACATTTTATTATTTATGTGGTCCAGTTTTATTGCCATAAACAGTTCTCATTTTTAATAATGACATGATGCATGCTTCAATTCATAACATGGAATGCATAGTTGGAACGGGCTCGTCGCGCTGATCGATTTAGACATATTATTTGTTGAATTTGGAGTTGTAGAATTAAAGTTATTAATTTATTAAGAAAAGGGCATTTTATTGTAATTTTAATCATCTCGAAATTATAAAGTGTTCAAACATTATTTTGAATAGCATATTTGAATTCCTCACATTTTTATGATTACAAAACATATATCATTTGTATTATTTGGAATTATAATTCAAAAGTTATTTAAAAACAGATTTGAAAACATATTTAAATCATTTCTGAAAATGTTTTAATTAAAATAGAAATCTGCCAGATTTTTTCTACTAAGCCGCAGCTAGGCCCAGTCACTGATGGGTGGGGCCAACACTGACTGGGCATAAACGGCACGGAAAAACATTTCTCACCGCGGCTTAGCCAGCCACAGCCGCTGACAAACGGGACCGGCGTTCACGCGGACCCACACGCGGGCGGGCGAACGGGGCATAACCACGTGGCTCGGACGGGGACGGCGGGTTGAGGTTTTTGGAACCTAGGGTGCTTTTCTGCAAAAAGTTAGAGGGGCTGACTGGTGGGGCCGGTGGAGCGCGGGTTGAGGGAGAAATAAAAAGGGGGGGCTATTTGCAAACTGCCAACTGGTACTGTGGATCTTTCTCTGACGAAACTGACGACAGATGAAGACAGCGCACGGCGCAGCAGAACGGGGCTCGAACCCGCGATCTGACGCTAGCGTGCGGCGGCGGCTACCGCTGGGCTAGGGGAACCTAGACGTTAGGACGTGCAGGCGCGGCTAGATAAAGCGTATCCGGCGAGAGGTCGGTCCTCGACGACGGCGAGCGCGATGCACCGAAGGCGCTCGACCGGCAGCGTGGCGCGTACAGCAAGCGGTGAACGGAGGAATGTTGTCTGGGAGGTTCAGACGCTCACCACGGGCTCGTTGGCGGGCTCGGATCGAGACGGGGAGCAGCAGGGCGACGGCGATGGAGGCGCACCCGGGGTTAGGGTTTTGCGTCGGCTGCATCGGCATGCAGCGAGGCTGGTCCTTCTCCTCCTCGTCTGCGGGTACAGGAGCGATGCGGAGGGTCGCCTCGGTCTTCCCCAACACCCAACGCCATGCCCGCCACAGTGTAACGTCGGGAGGAGGTTGACGCCGACGGTGGCCGCCGGGGTGGACGTGAGGTAGAAGGGGAGGGAGAGGAGGAAGGGCCCGACCCGGGTTGGATATGGGAGATGCCAGGATAGAGGGGGAGTAGATAAAGAGAGGGAGAGGAGGAAGGGGCCGTGGGGGATCGGGGTAGAGAAAAAGGTGGCTTCGGCCACCTTTTTCTCCCTCTCCCTCACGTGCTCGGCGTGGGCAGACTAGGGCAGGGGCATGGTGTGGCTGTAGGTGGGTCAGAGAGAGGAGAGGGCTCGGGTGTGGGGCCCCTTTGGCCGGGAGAGAGGAAGGAACCGAGAGAAGAGAGGGTCGGGTAGCTAGGGTAGAGGCTCGAGTTAGGGTTAGAGATAGAGGGGTAGATGGCAAGGGGTGGGTCCCCGTTGGCAGAGAGAGTAAGAAAGAGAGAGGGAGATCAGCTAGGAGTGCTCGACATGGAGAGAGGTGAGTTAGGGTTAGGGTTTAGAGAGAGGATTAGAGAGAGGGGGTTTAGGGTTTACTGGTGATCCACCAAAATCAAACAAAAGTGGAAGGAGATGGAGGGGTGAGGGTTTTTGGTTTAGTCCAAGGTGATGGTGAATAAAAACTCAAGAGAGAGAGAGAGGTGGGGTTTATGGACAAGATCTTACATGATCATGCATGGAAGCATGCACATGTGGGATGGATGAGGGTGGAGAGCTTGATGCACATGGCAAGGAGAGATCAAACAAGGGGTAAGGTTTTATAGTAAAAACAAGAGAATAGAGCCACCATGAGTTAATTCTCAAAGAACCATGCTCCACTCAAAAATCCAAGTAAAACCCAAAAAGAATATAATGGTGGTGATTTGCATGGCCCATGCATGGGCATTAAATGCCGGGTTTTATCTTGTGAAAACAAAATATTGATCATGGCATTTATACACATGCATTCCAAAATATGGAGTAAGGCCAAGCTAAGGAAAAATATAATTGGATTCATCCCAACCCACATGAGCTAGATTAAATGCCAAAAGAAAGTAAAAGCTCATGGGTATTTAGGATGGTGGAATTATAAGGTGGTGACAAGGAAAAGGTGGTGGAGTTGAATAAAAGATATGCCCCAACTCAACTTGGGCATCGAGCATTTATCAAGAATCAATTACAATATTTCAAGAGCCAAATACAATTAATAATGCATATGATAGAAGAACCAAATGAAAAGGGTTTTATATGATGCTCAAATGCAAGGTGGCATGATGACATGAGCATGATATAATTATGATGCAACAATTATATATAGGAAGTAGCCATTATATTACTAGACCATGTAGCATTACATATGTTAGACAGATGGGATGCTACAACTCTCCCCCACTAAACAGGAATCTCGCCCTGATATTCTAGGAAGAAGAATAAGACACGAAGAGGGTAGGATACTTGGCACGGAGCTCATCCTCGTGTTCCCAAGTGGCTTCGTCAATGGAATGGTGCGACCACTGCACCTTGCAGAACTTGATGGACTTGTTGCGAGTCCTTCTTTCTGCGACTTCAAGGATTTTGTGGGGTGTTATTGATAAGACAGATCTTCTTGGAGATTGATGAGTTCATGGTCCACGGTCCTGCCGGGATCCTTGAAGCACTTCTTGAATTGAGAGATATGCAAAACATCATGGACCTTGAGTTTTTCAGGGAGCTCAATAGCATAAGCAACTTCTCCTCTTCTTCCACGAACTTTGAAAGGACCGATGTATCTAGGATCCAGCTTTCCTTTGATACCAAAACTATGCATGCCTCTCATGGGAGTGACACGAAGGTAAACGAGATCACCCGGAACATACTCCATGTCCGTGTGCTTTCTGTCATAGTTGCTCTTCTGGCGACTTTGAGCAACCTTTAGGTTTTCAAGAATGATGTGAACCTTCTCCTCCGATTGAGTTACAATGTCGGGGCCAAACAATGTTCTTTCACCTGCGCCCGACCAACCAATCGGAGTTCTGCATTTGCGACCATAGAGAACCTCAAATGGTACCATCTTTAGACTCTTTTGGAAGCTGTTGTTGTAAGAGAATTCAGCATAAGGGAGGCATTCTTCCCACTTCATGCCAAAAGAGATAACGCAAGCACGGAGCATATCTTCCAGAATCTGGTTGATCCTTTCAACTTGTCCTTGCGACTGAGGGTGGTAAGCTGTGCTGAAGTTCAATTTTGTTCCCAAAGCATTTTGGAAACTTCCCTAGAACTTTGAAGTGAAGATGCTTCCACAGTCTGAACTGATTTCAAGAGGAACCCCATACAGAGAGACAATTCTGTTGATATAGAGCTCAGCCAACTGAATTGCAGAAATTGTTTCCTTGACGGGAAAGAAGTGAGCCACTTTAGAAAGCCTGTCGATGACAACAAAGATTGCTTTGTTTCCCTTATGCGACCTTGGAAAACCAGTTATGAAGTCCATCTCTACTTTCTCCCATTTCCATTCCGGAGGCTTCAATGGCAGTAGAAGACCAGAAGGTTTCTGATGGACAGCCTTAACTCTACGGCAGACATCACACTCCGAGACATACTTGGCACAATATCGTTTCAACCCAGGCCACCAATACTGTGTTTTCAAGTCCATGTACATCTTAGTGCTGCCAGGGTGGATAGAAAGAACAGAATCATGCGCCTCCTTGAGAACTTGCTCTCTTAAACCCGGGTAGTTCGGAACAAACATCCGGTGTTCAAAGAAAAGAGCGCCTTGGTCGTCGACATGGAAGGACTCATACTTTGGAAGCTGAATGTTGGAGATGATCTTTTTAGTGTAAGGATCACCAAGTTGAATGGAGCGAACTTTTTCTTCCAAGAGTGGGGTTGCCAGAAGGTTCAGAAGATACCCTTGATCCACAATTTCAAGGTTGAGCTTGCGGAATTCGTCGCACAAGAGAGGCTGTTGTTCTTCCACCATGAGGTTGTTGACATAAGCTTTTCGACTGAGAGCATCGGCCATGACATTAGCTTTGCCCGGAGTGTAGTTGATAGTCAAATCGAAATCATTAATTGCTTCAATCCACCTCCTTTGACGAAGGTTGAGATCAGGCTGTGTGGAGATATACTTCAGACTCTTGTGATCAGAAAAGATCTCACAACGGTTGCCAAGCTAGTAATGCCTCCATACTTTCAAAGCAAAGACAACTGCTGCGAGCTCGAGGTCATGTGTAGGATAGTTGATCTCATGCGTCTTCAACTATCGAGAGGCATAAGCAACAACTTGTTTTTCTTGCATAAGGACCGCACCCAATCCTTGCAATGAGGCGTCACAGAATATCTGGAAAGGCTTTGATGTATCTGGAGGAATCAAGACTGGTGTGGAAGTGAGCTTCTCTTTGAGTGTTTCAAAGCTTGCTTGACATGCAGGAGTCCAAAGGTATTTCTTGCCTTGCTTGAGGAGATCGGTAAGAGGCTTCGCAATCTTCGAGAAGTTCTGAACGAAGCGACGACAGTAACTAGCCAAACCAAGGAAACTCCGGACTTCTTTGACATTTTTGGGTGGAAGCCAGTCAACAATTGTCTTAACAGTTTCTGGGTTGACAGCAATGCCCTTGGCAGAGATGACGTGACCAAGGTAGGTGACTTGAGGCAGCCAGACCTCACACTTGGAGAACTTTGCATACAGGCGGTTCTCATGAAGCTTGTTTAGGACACACCGAAGATGTTCTTCATGTTCTTCCTTTGACTTAGACTAGACTAGAATGTCATCCAGATAGACCACAACAAACTTATCAAGATACTCCATGAAAACCGAGTTCATAAGCCTCGAGAAGGTGGCAGGTGCATTGGTGAGACTGAAAGACATGACCGTGTACTCATACAGGCCATAGCGGGTGGTGAAAGATGTTTTAGGAACATCTTCCTTGCGAATCTTGATTTGATGATATCCACTTCTCAAATCAAGGTTAGAGAATACCACAGCTCCAGCTAGCTGATCAAATAGATCATTAATCCGCGGAAGGGGATATTTATTCTTGATGGTTTTAGCATTGAGAGCCCGATAGTCAACACAAAGTCTATCAGTCTTGTCTCGCTTCTTCACAAACATGGTTGGGATACCCCAAGAAGAAGTACTGTGCTGAATGAAACCCAACTTCTCTTGTTCATCAAGCTGACATTTGAGTTCAGCCAATTCAGCAAGACCCATTTTATAAGGACGCTTGGAGATAGGAGCGGTACCAGGTTCAAGCTCAATCACAAACTCGACCTCACGATCCGGAGGCATACCTGGCAACTCCTCAGGAAAGACATCTGGGAACTCACAGACCACCGGAACACTCTGAATAGCTTCCATAGCATCATCATTCAGAGCCGCCAAAGAGAAAAGCTAAATTGCAGGAGTCAGACTTGGAGAATAGACTATATGGCCTTCAGGAATTTTCAGAGAAACCGAGCGTTCAGCACAATCAATCACAGCTGCATTTGTTGTTAACCAATCCATGCCCAAGATAACATCAATATCAGAATTACCCAGAATAATTAAGGAAGCCGGAAATGAAGAACCACCAATCTCAATTTGATTGCCATGGCTGATTTTAGAAGATGCCATTGTTGCTCTAGGAGAAAGGACCATTAACCGCTTAGGGAAGAATGCGATGCACCAGAATCAAACAAAACTCGTGCAGGAACTGAGTTAATAGGAAGCATACCCATCACAACTCCAGATGCATGCTCAACTTGAGCGACGTTGACACAGTTGGCACGAGCAACCGTAGACCCGGGCTTGGTGTTGATGTTGAGAGCCTGAGTTGGAGGTGCACGAACCATAGAAGAACTTGCCGCAGGTCTTGGAGGCGGTGGAGGAAGAGCTTTGTTGTTCATTGGACAATTCCAGTGCTAATGCCCAGTGTTTCCACAAGTGTAGCAAGCACCAGGTGGACGTGGAGTAGCGTAGCCAGGGACTCCGCCAGGCGCTCCAGGGTAGTTTTGGTTGTAGCCCCTAGGAGCCGCGATGAAGGAGTTTGGTGGCCTTGCCGCGTAGCTTGACGGTCTTGGTAGAGCCGGGAGCGACGGTGGGGTGTTAGGAACCCACACGCGGCGCTTAGAAGGAGCTATCATAGCTGAAGAGCTTGTTGCATCGCGGCTGTGTTTCTTTGACTCCTCAAACACTTGCCTACTTGCTTCTTCCTGCAGAGCTGTATGTTGGAGTTCCAGAAAAGACCCTGGCCTTGCATGAGCGATTGCATATTTGATGGATGCATTGAGCCATTGCCTGAACCTCTTTTGCTTCTTCTTGTCATCAGAGATCTCATCGCCACCATACCGAGAAAGATTCATGAAGTTCCTGATATAGGTATTGACATTGTCATTGCCCTGCTTGAGGTTGAGAAACACTTCCTTCATCCTTTCCATGACAATTTCTGACAGATATTGCTCTTTGAAAGCCGCAGCGAATTGCTCCCAAGTAGGCTGAAAACCAGAGTGGTCTGCCTTCAGGTAATTTTCCCACCACAGAGTTGCATCTCCCTTCAGAAGGTGAGTGGCACATTTTACCCATTCTTGCTCAGGAACAACCGCAGTCATCAGCAACCTTGACATTTCATGCAGCCAATCATCAGCATCAAGTGGCGATCAGACACCTCAAATTGGCGTGGGTTGAACTTCAGAAAACTCTTGATGTCTCCTCGCTTGGGAGGTGGAGGTAGCGGAACAAACTCATTCCTCCTCACGCTTTCTTCTAATCATTGCTGGTTCTGCTGCATTGTTCCCAAGGCATTTGCAATACTTGCCAACGCAGCCCCCAGTTCAGGTGGTATGTCCTCCTCAGAACAACGTGGTGGTGCCATCCTGGGATTGATATAAAACACATGTCAGTACCATAATGGAGAATAATAATAATCCAAAATAGTACCAAAATGGAATTAACCAAGATTAAAGGATACAATTCACTAAGATGATATTAAATATCAGCAAAGTTCAAGGCACCTAGAAGATATTATTCATAACGCACACGACTGAACAAGGAGTGTGGTACACCAGCTAACAAAGAATTTTTTTTGCAAATTTCGGCATTAAAATACCACTATATGCGCAAAACCACTTAACGAATCAAGATTAGTAACTCTACCAATTCAATATACAAGAGCGAATGATCAAAGTAGTGGTATGGTTGCAACTCCATCCCGCACTCAAATCATTACTCCGCACATGAATCAGTAAAACACATATCCCAACACCTTCTTTTAAGATGAACCTAAAGATTAGTGACTACGGAAACGAACACCCCAAACAAGAAAACGTCAGATAATAAAGAGTAAGACAGATCGCACCGGTATACAACGAATCAGATAGATCGCGTCGGTTTACAAAGGCCTGTCGGTATGGAATGTACCAACAGTTGATAACCAAAAGGCAGATCGTGATAACATTTGGATGCAACAGATAGACAAAGAATTCACACACACACACACAACCTATGGTACTACAGAACCCAGAACACGTGAATCCTAGTTTGAATTTTTAGAAGAGGATTGAAAACGTTACACTTCCTTACCAGAAAAGGGTGGGTGGGTGGGTAAGAAGAAAAATGGAACCAGTCCTACTCTCACATTTTGTTTTTCCCTAGTATACATAGCTACCAAAAATATTTGCTAGACTGACAACGACCATTTGGCTGAGACCCTGAAGGGCGGGATGGCTTTGATACCAATTGTAACTACCTCGGTGAATTACGCTCTTAGTTGCATGCCTGGATGAGCGAAAGTGGTTAAAATAGTACGGTGGGGCCCAGGGCCACTCATAGGTAGACCTTTCGGCCGTCCTAACCACTTTCAGAACATCGGGACAAGAACGAGCGGCATAATCGGCAGACGAAGGGATCAACTACATACACAAGTGAGTCTGTATGCAAGCCACCATACAACTGTTCACAGAGCCATTCCATCTAAAAGAAATAGAAATATTGCAACGCCATACGGCAAGATCCAAATATCCTAGATAGAGATAATAGTTTAGGATAGCTCCTCATACATCAAACATCAGAGTATCAAGCGGAAGCGGAAAACAAGATCCGAGTACGGATACGAAGCAAATTGGGATAAGATGCCACATAAATAAACACATCCCGCCCACAGATCTCACGGATCCCTGTTCCTGGAATCTCTACAATGAGTGATCGTTGCCAACATCATCCGTCTACTCCACCTAGTATCCATCTTGCCAATACACCTGTTCATCTGAATCAAACAATTTATCGTGTGAGACCCTAGGGGTACTCAACAAGTATTTATGCCTCTAAAGGGGACATATACCTGGGGTGACGCAATTGCAGCAAAAGATAATAACTAACAAGTCTATAGATACTCGCTAACCATCGGCCTAACCAAATATAGACGGATGTCCGTTAATTAGTAACAATAGTGATAACAGTATAATTAACAGATCCATCCTCCTTCTCGCTTACCAACGAGAAAGCGGACGAACAACCCATATGTTGGCAATTTTATTAACCATTCCATGAGTATTGCACTATTTACTAGTCAAGTACTTAGTCAAATTAAAAGCGGTACTTTAGTTATACTTGTCTATGATCGAGAAACTGTGCTCCAAGTCGTCCATAACCGCGGACACGGCTTTTAGAACGATTTACCCTGCAGGGGTGCACAAATAGCAACATACACTCGATCAACCTCGGAAAAACCAACTCAAAAACCAACGAGGCAGTCTCGACAAAGCGATCACAGGATTCAGAAATATTTCAGGGGGGCACCCCGTTAAGCTACCCGCAACGAAGCTAGCTGACTCCGAGACGGACTCAAGGTTTGCGCCAATGGCTGTAAACGACTGGGAACCCGAAAGTGTGACTGGGCTTGTCGATACCGCGAAAACACTCCGCAATCCTAAACAGTACAGGTGCTCCACGCACAATCTTAATAATACAGTAGAGCATGGCATAAGTATAGGGTAGTAACAAAGCCCCAAACTACTTTGTGGCCCCAAGAAATAGAAATGAATCAAGCTCTGGCTCAGGAGGGTCCATAAGGCCTCCCGGATGTGGATAGTGCGAATAGTCATGGAACATGAATCAAGTATTCGGGGTCCTACGGGACACAAGTGAGCATAAAAAACCAAATAGAAGATATTGCTCACCGGTGCCTCTTTCATTAGTTATCCCATTACTACTCAGGTTAAGTTGTTTAGGTACCTCATTATCCATCAGACACTCACATACACTACACATGATGTTCTACGACCCGCATGGCTCAAACAACTCCTGTAGTATCGGCTCATGGGATGGAGGAACAAGCTTCGCTGGGGTTTAAAAGTAAAGGCTATGCAGTACTTGGGATTCAATTTAATGCAATCGCGACTCAATGATGCAAGAATAAGAGAGAGGCAATAGGTACTATATGTATGCAAGCATGTGGTAGTGCTTGCCTGGTAGCTCAGTTGAAGCGAGGGATGGATCTGGGTAGAACTCCTGTGATTCCTGATAATTCTCCTGCTGGGAGTCTATTCGTAGAAGAACCAAACAAACAAGGGCCAACATAAATAAAGTGCACAAGCATATGAATAAAGTGCGACAAGCAAACAAGCATGCCATGATGAATGATGCACAATTTACATGGCATTAATGTAGCATGGCAAGGTGAGGTGTGGGGTACAAGAATAAAACATTTTATTATTTATGTGGTCCAGTTTTATTGCCATAAACAGTTCTCATTTTTAATAATGACATGATGCATGCTTCAATTCATAACATGGAATGCATAGTTGGAACGGGCTCGTCGCGCTGATCGATTTAGACATATTATTTGTTGAATTTGGAGTTGTAAAATTAAAGTTATTAATTTATTAAGAAAAGGGCATTTTATTGTAATTTTAATCATCTCGAAATTTTAAAGTGTTCAAACATTATTTTGAATAGCATATTTGAATTCCTCACATTTTTTTGATTACAAAACATATATCATTTGTATTATTTGGAATTATAATTCAAAAGTTATTTAAAAACAGATTTGAAAACATATTTAAATCATTTCTAAAAATGTTTTAATTAAAACAGAAATCTGCCAGACTTTTTCTACTCAGCCGCAGCTAGCCCCAGTCACTGATGGGTGGGGCCAACGCTGACTGGGCTTAAACGGCGCGGCAAAACATTTCTCACCGCGGCTTAGCCAGCCACAGCCGGTGACAAGCGGGACGGGCGTTCGCGCGGACCCACATGCGGGCGGGCGAAAGGGGCACAGCCACATGGCTCAGACGGGGATGGCGGGTTGAGGTTTTTGGAACCTGGGGTGCTTTTCTGCAAAAAGTTAGAGGGGCTGACTGGTGGGGCTGGTGGAGCGCGGGTTGAGGGAGAAATAAAAAGGGGGGGCTATTTGCAAACTGCCAACTGGTACTGTGGATCTTCCTCTGACGAAACTGATGACAGATGGAGACAGCGTGCGGCGCGGCGGAACGGGGCTCGAACCCGCGATCTGACTTTAGCGTGCGGCGGCGGCTACCGCTGGGCTAGGGGAAGGTAGACGTTAGGACGTGCAGGCGCGGCTAGATAAAGCATATCCGAAGAGAGGTCGGTCCTCGACAACGGCGAGCGCGATGCACCGAAGGCGCTCGACCGGCGGCATGGCGCGTACAACAAGCGGTGAACGGAGGAATGTTGTCTGGGAGGTTTGGATGCTCACCGCAGGCTCGTTGGCGGGCTCGGATCGGGACGGGGAGCAGCAGGGCGATGGCGATGCAGGCGCACCGGGGGTTAGGGTTTTGCGTCGGCCGCGTCGGCGTGCAGCGAGGCTGGTCCTTCTCCTCCTCGTCTGCGGGTACAGGAGCGATGCGGAGGGTCGCCTCGGTCTTCCCCAACACCCAACGCCATGCCCGCCACAGTGTAACGTCGGGAGGAGGTTGACGCCGACGGTGGCCGCCGGGGTGGACGTGAGGTAGAAGGGGAGGGAGAGGAGGAAGGGCCCGACCCAGGTTGGATATGGGAGATGCCAGGATAGAGGGGGAGTAGATAAAGAGAGGGAGAGGAGGAAGGGGCCGTGGGGGATCGGGGTAGAGAAAAAGGTGGCTTCGGCCACCTTTTTCTCCCTCTCCCTCACGTGCTCGGCGTGGGCAGACCAGGGCAGGGGCATGGTGTGGCTGCAGGTGGGTCAGAGAGAGGAGAGGGCTCGGGTGTGGGGCCCCTTTGGCCGGGAGAGAGGAAGGAACCGAGAGAAGAGAGGGTCGGGTAGCTAGGGTAGAGGCTCGAGTTAGGGTTAGAGATAGAGGGGTAGATGGCAAGGGGTGGGTCCCCGTTGGCAGAGAGAGAGTAAGAAAGAGAGAGGGAGAGCAGCTAGGAGTGCTCGACATGGAGAGAGGTGAGTTATGGTTAGGGTTTAGAGAGAGGATTAGAGAGAGGGGGCTTAGGGTTTACTGGTGATCCACCAAAATCAAACAAAATTGGAAGGAGATGGAGGGGTGAGGGTTTTTGGTTTAGTCCAAGGTGATGGTGAATAAAAACTCAAGAGAGAGAGAGGTGGGGTTTATGGACAAGATCTTACATGATCATGCATGGAAGCATGCACATGTGGGATGGATGAGGGTGGAGAGCTTGATGCACATCGCAAGGAGAGATCAAACGAGGGGTAAGGTTTTATGGTAAAAACAAGAGAATATAGCCAACATAAGTTAATTCTCAAAGAACCATGCTCCACTCAAAAATCCAAGTAAAACCCAAAAAGAATATAATGGTGGTGATTTGCATGGCCCATGCATGGGCATTAAATGCCAGGTTTTATCTTGTGAAAACAAAATATTGATCATGGCATTTATACACATGCATTCCAAAATATGGAGTAAGGCCAAGCTACGGAAAAATATAATTGGATTCATCCCAACCCACATGAGCTAGATTAAATGCCAAAAGAAAGTAAAAGCTCATGGGTATTTAGGATGGTGGAATTATAAGGTGGTGACAAGGAAAAGGTGGTGGAGTTGAATAAAAGATATGCCCCAACTCAACTTGGGCATCAAGCATTTATCAAGAATCAATTACAATATTTCAAGAGCCAAATACAATTAATAATGCATATGATAGAAGAACCAAATGAAAAGGGTTTTATATGATGCTCAAATGCAAGGTGGCATGATGACATGAGCATGATATACTTATGATGCAACAATTATATATAGGAAGTAGCCATTATATTACTAGACCATGTAGCATTACATATGTTAGACAGATGGGATGCTACAACATCCCACCTTAGTGAACACTCTTAACTTAGTAGCTTAGAGCTAAATCAAAACTTGAGTCACTTTAGATGGGAACACTTGGTGAAAATGAATTGTGAAAACCAGGGAATGATGAGTCATTCTATTGAGATGTTTTGACATGTGTTGAGAAACACAAATGGTTTATGATGAGGAAAATGTTGAGGCATGAGACTTAACCCTTTTACAAAACTGATGGTTGGGTTCGGATGCGATACCATTCTAATTTTACCGTACAACCACAATACCTAAATTGGTTAAGGCTTAGCCATAAGTTTATATGCATTAGTATTAGTTCCCTCGTGGGAGAGGTTTGAGCTGAGGCTACCTCTCAATATTGTCCACCTATGCAGTGCCCAAGATGAGAGACGGTCATGGTTGGGAGGCCATACTCATAGGAGAGGTGCTTATACTAGGGTGTGTAAAGGAAATATTATGTTTGATTATCTGCATACTAAGTATGATGATTTAGGGTTATCCCTGACAGATGTATCGAATCTTGTGGTGAAAGTGTACCACCTCTGCAGAGTGTCAAAGTATTCGAATAGCCGCGTCCGCGGTTATGGACAGTTGGAGTGGCCATACTGTTTCGTTGTCAGATGTTTTCAAACTGACTTATGAAATGAATGATGAATCTTGACTTGACCACAACAAGGTTGTGTTTATGACACTAGCTTCCCGACTTAAGTGATTCCAGAGCTTTATTTTATCTTTCTTTGCTTCTAAACTCATCTTAGGTTTCAAACTTAACTTTATAGTTAAACTTAGAGTTAGCACTTTACCTTAGAACTATACTAGTTGTTAGTGGCAGTTTGCGAGTACTTAAAGAGTACTCATGGCTTTTGTCCCTGGCTATTCCTATGGCCAGACTATGAAGGAGACTACCAAGATGAAGGACAGCAGGACGGCTATGATAACTAGGACTATCTTCCATCGTCAGCATTGCCTGTGCCACTGAAGATGGACCCCACCGCTACGCTTATTATTTATTCCATTGCTTGTTGTATTAAGATTGGATCATGAGATCCTTTATTCGTGTAAGACCTTATTATGATTTGTAATGGATGAGGTACTGTGATATCCAATCTGTTATGTCTCACAAAAATGGTAATCCTGGGATTGCGATGTATGACATAACAGGCATCTGGGATTAAAAATCCGGGTGTTGACAAGTTGGTATTAGAGCCTCCTGACCATAGGAGACCCTAGTTAGAATGGACGTCCGAACAAAAACTTAATTTCAAAACCAAAGTGAGTATTTATGAAAAACTATTTCCTCTCTTACCCTTGGGAATTCATTCTTTCTCAAAAATTCATGTTCCTCCAATTCTTACATTACTACATAAAATTTGACACACTTGATCACTTCACTAACTTCCTCATCCTTAATTCTTGTAGATGATGACTCTGTTCAGCAAGTTCTACCAGTTGGGCAATGGGGGCCAGCTGATCTTTGAGCAGGATCTTGACGCACTATCGGAGCACTTGGGACGCCCACATCCGGAGTTTCTTGGAGCTCGACTTCCTAGACCCCCAGGAGGAGACTTACAATGGCTAGTCACCGCTGATCTTCGAGGAAGTATAGAAGCACCAACGTCCGGGAGAATCTAGTTCTCCGTAAGAGAGAACAACTGGCTTGATGGATTAGCCAGGGCAATGCATGAAGCTCTCGCATGTCTGTGTGCCCTGAGTGTCAACTAAATCCAAGGAACCCGAGGCGTGACTTCATGGGAATGCCAGTGGAGATGCCAAGTGACCCGGAGTTGAAGCGTCAAGTGGATAACCTTGACTTCCTGCTGTACGACCGCCAGAAGGACTTGGATAATGCTAGGGAGTTTGCCAACCACAACCTTGCCACTACCGCCCAGAAGGCCTAGACTTTCTCACTGCTTGTCAAGGACCGTTAGTCTCTTCGCCGCCAGCACGAAAAGAAGGATCGCACCATCGACCGTCTTCGCAAGAAGGTGGCCGATCTCGAGAAGACCATCAAGGAGCAAGAAGGTCAACTTGCAGCAAAGGAGGAAGAGGAGGAAGGTGAAGACATCCAGGGAGATATGGACTCTTACCTCAGCAATGATGATGACTTTCTGGAGGAGGATGCCATGGACTTCCACACCGATGATGACAACTCCGACTTCATCGACGATGAGTAGATGCACTAGAGCACTATCGTAGAGCGAGGAATATCGGTCCCAATGTATCGTAGCTTATAGAATGGTTCTTAAAACCATCTGTTTTCCCTTGTCGTTGTTGTGGTGGTGGTGTTGTTGTTGAATGAATGAAAAGAAGTTAGTTGCAAAACCTGAGTCAAACTCAAAGTTTTAGCTTTGAAACCAAAACCATGAACCTTAGAACTTTCCCTCTTACCCCTTTATCTATCTCAATCTTCAGATGACTCGTGGAAACCCCGGAGGGAGCAGCTCATCGCAAGACCCAATGCTGCAGATTATGTAGATGCTCATTGCAGACCGTGAAGCAAGCAGGGCAGAGCGCCAGGCCAACTTAGCAACACTGTAGCAGATCGCCCAGATGGCCCAAAACAACCAAGGGCATGGAAATTAGGATCATCAAGGATCCAAGCTGAAAAACTTCCAGAATACCAATCCCCCAATCTTTAGCACCTCGGAGAACCCATTAGATGATGATGACTGGTTGCAGTCAATGGAGAACAATTTGGAAGTATCCAGAGTTGATGACAACAAGAAAGTTTGCTTTGCCACCCACTATTTGGAAGGAGATGCAAGAGCCTGGTGGAACAGCATCCGCACGATGAACCATGGTCAAGTGATGACATGGGAAGCCTTAAAAATCAAGTTCAGCCACACCCACGCGCCGCAGGGACTAGTCACCAGAATGAGGGATGAATTTAGAGAGCTGAAGCAAGGCAGAATGACTGTAGTGGAGTACCGTGACAAATTCCTGTCACTTGCCAGGTACACACCTGATGAGATCAACACGGAGGCCAAGGAGAAGGACAGATTCCTGAACGGATTGCATGATGAGATGCAGACTGTCCTCGTCAACATCTTCTTTGAGGATCTCGAAGAGCTAGTCGACTCTGCCATTCACATGGAAGGGCAGATTAACCAGGCAAACGACAACTGCAAACTTCGTATGATGCACCAAGATGGATCCAACAGTCACCAGAAGTATCATCCCAACCAGTCTGCAGGGTATGCACCAAGAAACAACCGACCCCCAATGTCTCGCCCAAGCTACCCCAACCGTAGTGGAGGCAATGTGAAGTCTGGAGGAAACAACAACAACCCCGGCAACACCAGCAATTTCAACCATGCACCTCTTAAGAGCAACAACAATAACAACACTGCACCCAGAACTGGAAGCAATGATGTGCTCGTCGCAGCTAAAGATAAGTCTCAGATCACTTGTTTCGAGTGTGGAGTGAAGGATCACTATTCCAATGAGTGCCCCAGGAAGACTGCTGCCACTGCCAATGTGAATGCCCCAGCTCAACAGTAGCGTCGTGTTCAACCAGGAAGAAGATTTGCCCCAGGGAACCCTCACAACCGCAACGGCCGTCTCTTCCACATGAACACCGAAGAAGCCCAAGAAGTGCCAAATGTAGTGTTGGGTATGTTTTCTATCAACTAAGTTTTAGTAAGAGTGTTGTTTGATTCTGGAGCATCGAACTCATTTGTCACTGAAGAATTTGCATGCACTAGTAAGATTCACCCAACCAACTTGAAGCATGTCATGACAGTTCAAATTCCCGATTCAACTACAAAAGCTAGAAAAAATTGCAAAGTTGTGCCTATTAGAATACATGGGATAGATTTTTATGCTAATCTAATAGTACTTGGAACCAAAGGATTGGAAGTAGTACTAGGAATGGATTGGTTGTCAAAGCATAAAGGATTGATTGACTGTGCTAAGAAAGCCATCACCATGACCAGTAGATATGGAGTAACAGTAGAGCATGTATCTGAAACCTTACCTCGTCTATTCAAGTGCAAAAAGAGTCTAGCCCTACCCACCATAGACCAAGTCAGAGTAGTCTGTGAATACCCCGACGTATTCCCAGATGAATTGCCCGGTATGCCCCCAGATAGGGATATTGAGTTCATTATCGAACTAATCCCCGGAACCGGACCAATAGCCTAGAGACCCTATAACATGAACCCCTCAGAGATAGTAGAATTGAAGAAGCAGTTGGATGCTATGATAGCAACATGCTTGATTCAACCAAGTGCATCTCCATGGAGATCACCAGTGTTATTCGTCGACAAGAAAGATGGAGGCAACCGTTTGTGCACCGATTATAGAAAGCTGAATGATGTCACCATAAAAAACAAGTGCCCCTTGCCAAAGATAGAGGATCTATTTGATCAGTTGACTGGTGCCCACGTGTTCTCAAAGATTGATCTTAGGACTGGTTATCACCAACTTATGATTCATGCAACGGATATTCCGAAGACCGCCTTTACTACTCGTTATGGATTATACGAGTATACGGTCATGTATTTTGGATTAACCAATGCCCCTTCTTATTTCATGAATAAGATCTTTATGAATTTCCTAGATAAGTTTGTCATTGTGTTTATCGACGATATCCTTATCTACTCCAAGTCAGAAGAAGAGCATGAGCAACATCTGAGAATCATCCTGGAAACCGTGAGAGAGCATCGGTTATATGCCAAGTTTAGCAAATGTGAGTTTTGGCTGAAAGAAGTAGGATTCCTAGGACATGTTGTGTCTGCCGGAGGAGTCTCTGTTGATCCCGCCAAAATTAAAGATGTCGAAGAATGGGAAGCCCCAACCACTCAAACCCAAGTCCGTGCATTTCTCGGATTGGCGGGATATTACCGCAAGTTCGTAGAAGGATTCTCGAGCATCGCCAGACCCATGACCCAATTGTTGAAGAAGGACAAGAAGTTTGAATGGACCGACAAATGTGAAATCAGTTTCCAAGAACTGAAGAAGAGATTGATTTCAGCCCCAATATTGATCATGCCAGATATCAAGAAGTCGTTTGATGTGTATTGTGATGCATCCAAGATTGGTCTCAGATGTGTATTGATGCAAGAAGACAAAGTTATCGCTTATCTGTCTCGACAACTGAAGCAGCATGAGCAGAACTATCCGACCCATGATCTTGAGTTAGCAGCCATAGTGTTGGCCTTGAAGACATGGCGTCATTATCTTATGGGAAATTGTTGTGAGATTTACTCCGATCACAAGAGCTTGAAGTATATTTTCACTCAGAAGGAGCTGAATATGAGGCAAAGGAGATGGATAGAGTTAATCAAGGATTATGACCTTGACATTCACTATCACCCAGGCAAAGCCAATGTGGTAGCGGATGCTCTTAGCAGATTGCCGTGTAGGCTAAACACCATGATCAAGGAGAAGCAACCAAGTTTGCATGAGGAGTTGGAGCAGTTTAGAACTGAGATAGTTAGCAAGGATTTCTAGCGAGCATTGAACATCAACCCACTTTGATTAGCCAAATCAAGGAAGCCCAGAAGGGAAATGAAAGTATCGACGGAATCAAACGTCGTATTGGTACAGGAAAGGTACCTGGATTCATCGAAGACGAAGAAGGAGTTATGTGGTACAAATGACGTATCTATGTGCCAGCAGATTTGGAGCTGAAGCAAGTTATCATGCAGGAAGCTCATCATACTCTTTATTCTATCCACCCCGTAGGAACAAAGATGTATCAAGATTTGAAAGAGCAATTTTGGTGGCACAAGATGAAGAGAGAAATCAGAAGCTACATCGCCAAGTGTGACATTTGTCAAAGAGTCAAAGCAGAGCACCAGAGACCCGCAAGACTGTTGCAACCATTGCAGATTCGATAATGGAGATGGGATTCTGTTAGAATGGACTTTATCACCGGTTTGCCTACTTCTAGTAGGGGAAATGACTCAATCTGGGTCATCGTTGATAGACTGTCCAAGGTAGCTCACTTTATACCTGTCAAGACAACTTACCAAAGTTCGAAGCTAGGAGAGTTGTACATTGCTAGAATTGTTAGTCTACATGGAACCCCCAAGACCATAGTATCAGATCGAGGAACCCAATTTACCTCGAGATTTTGGCAGAAACTCCTAGAAGGATTAGGAACCAAGTTGAACTTCAGCACATCTTATCACCCACAAACTGATGGACAGACTGAAAGAGTTAACCAAATCCTAGAAGATATGTTGTGAGCTTGTGTGTTGGAGTATGGATTAAAATGGGAAGATTGCCTGCCTTTCGCAGAATTCTCATACAACAACAGCTATCAAGCCAGTTTGCAAATGGCACCATTTGAGTTCCTATACGGAAGAAAGTGTCGTACGCCTTTGAATTGGTCGCCAGTAGGAGAAAGCCAGATTTTTGGACCTGACATTCTCCGAGAAGTTGAAGAGAAAGTTCACAAAGTTCGTGAACACCTCAAGACCGCCCAATCCAGATAGAAGAGTTATGCTGACAAGAGAAGGGGAGACCTTACTTTCAATGTCGGAGATTTTGTGTATCTCAAGGTTTCGCCGTTGAAGGGAATGCAACGCTTTAGTCTGAAAGGAAAGCTAGCCCCCAGATGTATAGGACCCTTCAAGATTCTGAATCGCCGAGAAGTATCGTATCAACTGGAACTGCCAGAAGAGATGTCAGGCATCCACAATGTGTTCCATATCTCGTTACTTCGCAAATGCCTAGAAGTGCCAGAGAGGACCGAAGTATTCAAGAACATCGATCACCAAGCTGTTGATATCAACAAGGATCTGACGTATCATGAAGTGCCCATCCGTATCTTGGAAGAAGATTACATAACCACCAGGACCCGGAGTATCAAATTTCTCAAGATTCAATGGAGCAACCATACCGAAGCAGAAGCCATTTGGGAGCGAGAAGATCACATTAGGACGGAGTTCCCAGATCTCTTTAGTTCCTTGTTTTCTTTTGTAAATCTCGGGACGAGATTTTGTTTAAGGGAGCAAGGTTTGTAACATCCCAAAACTTAATCCAAAGATTAATCAAGATCAAATCTACCCAATTTAGGGTTAACAAAAACTTTTCCAATTAAAATCATTAAGCATTCATATGTGTGTGCATTTAAATTAGGAGGTGTTTTGAATTGCCATGTTTGAGTGATCCATTGGTTGTAAAATGATTCTAAGGTGAATTAAACATGATCTAGATAATCCCCAAGCAAATCCCAAAGAAAAAGAAATCAAAAAGAGTAAAATAAGCAAATGGTCACTTTTGCCATTTTAATCACCTAGCCTACTTTGGCTATTCCTAGAAATCAAATCTTAACATAAACAATTGTGGATCTTTGCACCCCTTGCTAGTAAAAGTAGTGAAGTACCAAGGCCCACTTTTTGTTATCCCAAAAACTTTCAAACACTAAATTTAAATGACAATTGAAAATTGAATGTAGTTCATATGTATAGATCCCACTTTCTCAAAAACCACTCAAATGACTTCCATTTAACAAATCCTAGCAACCACAGTCTACCAAGCATCAGATCAAAGCATCCACCAAAAATCAGCTCAAAATTCAAAAAATTGTCTCATGCGGCCATTGTGTCGAACAGGTGGTAGGCAGAGATCAAACTGCCTAACTAACACTGTTGCTAGTTAAGCCATTGTCCCCCATTGCACCCTCTCTACTCTCCTCCGTCCCCCTGAGTCCAACCAAGCCATCAACCAGCCTCCCCCTTCCCCGTAGCACCAGTGCAGCGCCGCCCAAATGAGGTCACCGCCGGCCAAACGGGGGCAGCACGCCAGGGACCAAGCCGCGCCAAACCAGTGTGCCCACTAGCTCCGCCCAACCCTACTGCCGCCCACGGTCCACCCCTTGATTAACCCCAGCCCCTGGACCACCTCAGCACCGCGCCGCCCATTCTCTCAGCGTCGTGCGCAATCGCCGCCAGCATGCAGCAAACCGCGCCTCGACACCATATCGTGCACGCCGCTCCACCTCGACACCCACACCCCGCCAGACACGGCCGTGCATCGCTGCGCGACCCAGAGTCGCCGTGATCACCGTCGAGCACTGCCTCTGTCCCTCAGAGCGCGAGACGCTCCCGACAAAAATCCACCGCCCCTAGCATCGCCATTAAGCCGTAGAGCACCGCTAGTAGACCGACCATCGTCGGCCTACCTCGCCCACGCCCTCGCCGGAGAAGCCTGCCCACACCCGTCGGTCCCCTCATCGCGCCTATATAAGCAGGCCTCCACAGCACAAATTCCTCACACCCTCACACTCCCCTCTGACTCCCAGTCCTTCCCCACCTCTCGCCAGAGCAGATCGAACAGCAGGCCACCGGAATTTCACCGGAGGCAAGCGCAATAGAGGAGGAGACGCTATCGTCGATTCTGTCCAACTCAGCCCCTACCACAACCTCGCCTGAGCCTGCCGTCGCCGTCCAGTTCGATCGCCCGCCTCGCCGCACTAGCTGGAGCCTTGGTACGTCCCCACTAGACCCCCACCGGCCGTTTAGGGTTCGGTCTCGCCGGCGACAAGTCCGTCCTCGACGACGACTGTGGACCGTTGATCTAGGTTCTAATCATAGCGCCCAGATCGTCCCATACCGTTTCAGGTTTTATATGTCGCTGACAAGCAGGACCAACCTGTCAGCCGCCCTCTGCGCCGCTGATCTTCACTGGGCCAGCCCATTTCATTTCCCGCGCTGACCCAGAAATTCAAATTAGTTTTTTTAAAAAACTTAGACTTAATTTTGTCCCTTAGTTTAAAAATCAATTCTGAGAGTTTTACAAATCCAAATGGAGTGATTCCAATTTTTTTGGAAAGCTACTGAAATTATCTATCCAAGCCCGTGGGACTTAAATCATTTAGAGTTAGAGATCTCTCCTAGTCAAAATAACAAGACATAAGCATTTGCAGATTCAAACATTTTTCTAAAATCAAGCATAATAGCTTTTGAGTTGATTACAACTCTCAAAAATCACATCTAACCATACCTATTTGAATATGTAATAATATTAAGGATTGCTTGCAGTGACTTTGGACTAGTACCAAAATAATGCTATATAAGCATTTCTAGTCACTTTAAATCATTAATTATTAAACTTAAACTTATTAAAATGTGATCCAACATTTAAATCACATTCCCATATGTTATAATATGTGGTGATGACATGTGTCCACATGATCCCATATTTTAATTGGAGAATATTAAATCTTAGATATTTTCAATGAGTAGAAATTACTTTTCTTAAATAAAAGGAATGAGTCTAGTTAATAAAACCTTGTGATGCTTGTGATGATAGTAGATCATCAAATGTGTGCCTTAGTGTGCTAAGTAGACTAGTTAAGTATTGTTTGTTGATTGTGTATCCCATATGTATTTATAGATGATAGTACCGACCAAGCTTTCGAGGAGGAGGAGTTCTACAAAGAGGAGGAGGAAGAAAACTTCAACCACTGCACCAACCAAGGGAAGCCTAGCACTTCAAGTAAACTGAGAAAGCTATTGTTAGCAAGCTAGAATTAAGCTAGATAACCTAAGCAAGATGCATTAGGCATGCTTTGGGTTATACTACTTGACTATTACCTTCCCCGAGTTTTATTTCCAAGCTTTTACTTTCCTTACTTTATTAAAGTCCTTTACTTGTTTGAAGGTAGTATAAAAAGTATAAAACTTGACCTATCTAGATAACCTTAGATGTCATTCTATGGCATGAGATTGATATTAGCATCCCACCTTACTAACACTCTTAACTTAGTAGCTTAGAGCTAAATCAAAACTTGAGTCACTTTAGATGGGAACACTTGGTGAAAATGAATTGTGAAAACCTTGGAATGATGTGTCATTATATTGAGATGTTTTGACATGTGTTGAGAAACACAAATGGTTTATGATGATGAAAATGTTGAGGCATGAGCCTTAACCCTTTTACAAAACTGATGGTTGGGTTCGGATGCGATACCATTCCAATTTTACCGTACAACCACAATACCTAAATTGGTTAAGGCTTAGCCAGAAGTTTATATGCATTAGTATTAGTTCCCTCGTGGGAGAGGTTTGAGCTGAGGCTACCTCTCGATGTTGTCCACCTATGCAGTTCCCAAGATGACAGATGGTCATGGTTGGGAGGCCATACTCATAGGAGAGGTGCTTATACTAGGGTGTGTAAAGGAAAGGTTATGTTTGATTATCTGCATACTAAGTATGAGGATTCAGGGTTATCCCTGACAGATGTATCGAGTCTTGTGGTGAAAGTATACCACCTCTCTAGAGTGTCAAACTATTCGAATAGTCGCGTCCGCGGTTATGGACAGTTGGAGTGGCCATATTGTTCCGTTGTCAGATGTTTTCAAAATGACTTATGATATAAATGATGAATCTGGACTTGACGACAACAGAGTTGTGAATATGACCCCAGCTTCCCAACTTAAGTGATTCTAGAACCTTATTTTATCTTTCTTTGTTTCTGAACTCAGCTTAGGTTTCAAACTTAACTTTACAAATAAACCTAGAGTTAGCATTTCTCACTAGAACTACCTCACTTGTTAGTGATAGTTTGCGAGTACTTAAAGAGTACTCATGGCTTTTTTCCCTGGCTATTCCTATGGCCAGACTATGAAGGAGACTACCAAGATGAAGGACAGCAGGACGGCTATGATAACTAGGACTATCTTCCATCGTCAGCATTGCATGTGCCACTGAAGATGGACCCCACAGCTATGCTTATTATTTATTCCGCTGCTTGTTGTATTAAGACTGGATCATGAGATCCTTTATTTGTGTAAGACCTTATTATGGTTTGTAATGGATGAGGTACTATGATATCCAATCTGTTATGTCTCGCAAAAATGGTAATCCTGGGATTGCAATGTATGACATAACAGGCATCTGGGATTGAAAATCCGGGTGTTGACATCAATGTAGGAAGCAAAAGCCTTAAAATAAGAAGCAATAGCTTGAGAGTCTAGACCATAAGCATTTTTAATATTTTGAAAATCATCAGTTCCCATAAAAGATTCAATGCATTCATAATCATAATTTATACCTGACTTTCTACCTTTGTCATTCTCCCAAGCTTCAGCATTATCTTGAATATGGTCCAGAAGATCCAATTTAGCTTCTTCTTCCATGCGAGTGAATGATCCAGCACAAGAAGCATCCAATAAATCCTTGTCATGTAGAGGGAGTCTTGCATAAAAGTTATTTATAATAATATTGTTGGGGAGCTCATGAATGGGACATTTGTGCATTAGTAACTTCAATCTCCCCCAAGCTTGAGCTGTACTCTCTCCATCAAGAGGCCAAAATTTTATTTTTGATTCCGATCTTTATGAATCTCACTAGGAGGATAAAACTTTGAATAAAAGAGAGGTACTATTTCCTCCCATTCAAGAGCTTGACCATTCTTCAGCATCTTATACCATTCTTCAGCTCTTCCTTTCAGCGATAATGAGAATAACTTCTTCATAACTTGATCTATAGTAATACCTGCACACTTGAACAACCCGCATAATTCGTGTATAAAGAGCAAATGATCACCGGGATGGACAGTTCCATCCCCAACATAGTAGTTATCCATAACACGATCAATAATTCTTGTAGGTATTTTAAAAGCATCATTCTCAGCAGCTGGTGGTTCATCTACTACCTTAGCAGTGGTAGTAGCATTACCAAATAAGAAACTCAGCGAATTATCCATAACTAAAATAAAGCAACTAATAGAAGTAAACAATACTCACAGTAGAAGTTTCCTTTACTAGTTCCACTCTCCAATAACACTTCACTCCCTGGCAACGGCCAGAAAATAGTCTTGATGACCCACAAGTATAGGGGGTGTATCGCAGTATTTTCGATAAGTAAGAGTGTCGAACCCAACGAGGAGCAGAAGGTGTTGGCTAGTGGTATGGATCAGGAATTCTCTGCAAATACTTAGCAAATGGATTTTTAGGGGTTTTTGATAAAGCAAGTAAATAAAGTACGAGTAAATGAAAAACAAAAGGAATAAATGCAGCAAGTGGCCCAATCCTTTGTGCAACAAAGGACAAGCCGGTTGTATTACTTAAGATGACCAAACGTTCTCGAGGACACATGGGAAGACTGTCAAGTGCTTTCGCTTCATATAGTTGATTAATCTCCTTTAGCTTGCTAAGTGTTGTGTGGGTGAACCTGTGGTAATGTACCGACCTTACTAGGACTAATACATACTTGTGATTATACCCCTTGCAAACATTCGTTAGTACAAGAAAGTAATTAAGGTAGAAACCTAACCACAACTTTAAACTCTAAGACCCTTACGTCCCTTGTGCAATGGTTTCCTAACGGGGGTTCAGGTTTCTGTCACTCCGGCAACCCCTACGATTAGTAGCCAAATACACAATGCATTCCCCTAGGCCCATATAGGTGAAGTGTCATGTAGTCGACATTCACATGACACCACTAGAAGAAGTACACCACAACTTAAATATCAAACCATTGAGTCTTTCTCACCACAATTCCACTACTAACAACATGACTTCTCCCATGTCCTCAAGAACAAAACGAACTACTCACAAGACATCATATGGATCATGATCAGAGATGGAATAATGATGTATAACAATCTGAACATAAACAATAATTCAACGGTTCACTCAATAGCATCAACTACAAAGAGTAATCAACACCGGGAAAGTTTCCCCTAAGAACTATGCAAGATTCAACCCAATTGTTACAGCAATATGGAGATGGTGAGGAGGGTGTTGGTGGTGATGATGGTGGTGATGATGATGATCCTGATGAAGTCCAGCTTGATGGTGGTGTTGATGGCGACGATCTCCCCTCTCCGGGAAGGAATTCCCTGGCAGAAACCTATCTGCCGGAGAGATCTTTCTCTCTTAGTGTTTTCCGCCCCACAGAGGCGGCGGACTCTTTCTGTGGAAGCTCCCCGAGTCTTAGGGTTTCGGGAGGATAATATACGCCAGAGGGGAGAGCCAGATGTGGGCCAGGGTGGCCACACCACCTGGTGGCGCGACCTAGGGTGGCCCGCACCAGGGGGTGGTGTGGGCCCCCTGTGGCCCATCTCCACTCCTCCTTCTGGCATCCTTCGTCTTCTGGAAAAATAGGATTTTCCATATATTTTCCTAGATTTTCTGATCTTCGTGAATTTTGCCTCCAAACAGCACCTTTTCCATCAGAATCCTGACTGCAGCGGTCCATGCTCCAAAAGTTATCAACAATGCAAAAACAGATGAAATTACATAAGTATCATCTCTTAATATGAAATATATCAATGAATAACAGTGAATTATGACATAGAATAGTGATGCCAAATGGATGTATCAGAGTCCAGGATCTTCCGCAATTCCTCGACGCATGCCAACCATGCCACGAGCCAGGCGAGCAGTGCTCAAAAGATCGGCGTGACCGATGATGTTACTCAGCGATCCGTAGTGTAGGTTGCCAAATCCGATTGCCTGGCTATAGCGCTCAGATATCTTACGCTTCATTGCTCCAGATGTTGTTCCGGGGAAGAGTACTGCAGAAGATTAGTCGGGATGGGTTGGCGGTTTCTACCTTTCTACAAGGGTGGAGAGGGGCTACGATGGTGCACAAGCGGCCAGAGCGGCAGAGGAAGATGATGAGGGGCACGAGGCGGTTCTCCTCCGATTGGTGGATCGACTACTTTGACCCGGTATATTAGGGCAAAACTAACACGGGATGTTAACATAGACGCTTATGCAAAAAAGGAATAATAACAGGAAATTAGATATAGTAGTATTTCTTAAACACTCCATCCCGCAATGATGCCCCCTAGTTTGTGCGCTACTGTTTTTTCCGGTAAGTAGCTAGGGACAGCAAATCACACCGTGCCGAAGAAAAGTTCGAAATGTCCTCAAATTTGCTTTGCGTGTGGGTATGGTGATGCTACACTGAAGGAGAAAGCAAACACAATTTGTTTTTAATGCATATATACTACTCCCTCCGATCCATATAATGTTCTCAGATTTATCTAAATTAGAATGTATATAGTCATGTTTTCGTGCTAGATTTATCTAATGGTTGGAAACTCCGAGTGGCAACATTATTACCATGACATGATTCACCCATTTACTCCTAAATATGGGAACATCACGGATGATGGGAGTACAATTTACATCAAGGACCTAAAAATTTATATAATTACATAGAGGTCCTTACATTTAGCATGAAGCACCCTAAAAATAAGCAAGGGAAATAGTCGGGTCTGGGTCCTTCTCGAGAGAGCAGAGCCATACTCTTCATACTACTTTATCTTTGTTTGTTTTCAAAATATATGGCCAAATTTGGTGGCATGAAAATTCCTGGACATGGGATCAGCATGAGCATAAAGTATGATGTAGATATGGCCATGACCTTGGTCATTCGGCTTGAAATCCAAGAATGTTCATACTCATCGGCAACTAATAAAATTAAATACCTGTAAATTTTACCACTTGCTTTTAGGTTTGAATTTTACACGTAAGGACGTAGGGATTACATTTTAAATCAAGGACCTAAAAAGGTAAAATTTTATCGAGGTCCATACATTTAGCACGAAGCACCCTGAAATTAAGCAGGGAAAACAGTCATGTTTTGCTCCTTCTCAAGAGAAAAGCTGATCGAGACATACTCTTCATACTACTTCCTCTTTGTTTGTTTTCAAAATATGGCTAAATTTGGCGGGTTGCAAATTCTTGGATATGGGATCATGAATCATCAGCATAAAGTATGATGTAGATATGGCCACGAGGCCCATGACCATGGTCGTTCTTCTTGAAATCCAAGAATGTTCATACTTATCGATAACTAATAATCTTAAATACGCTTAAATTTTTACAGTTGCTTTTAGGTTTAAATTTTACACGTACGGATGGTGGGAGTACATTTTACATCAAGGACCTAAAAAGGTAAAATTACATCAAGGTCCATACATTTAGCACGAAGCACCCTAAAATTAATTAGGGAAAACAATCATGTTTTGCTCCTTCTAGAGAGAAAAACTGACCGAGCGATACTATTCATACTACTTCCTCTTCATTTGTTTTCAAAATATGGCCAAATTTGGCCGCATGCAAATTCTTGGATATGTGATTAGGAACTATCAGAATAAAGTATGATGGAGATATGTCCATGACCTTGGTCGTTTGTCTTGAAATCCAAGAATGTTCACACTCAACGATAACTGATAATCTTAAATACGTTTAAATTTTACCACTTGATTTTAGGTTCGAATTTTACATGTATGGACGGTGGGAGTACATTTTATACCAAGGACCTAAAAAATGTAAAATTACATCAAGGTCCATACATTTAGCACGAAGCTCCCTAAAATTAAGCAGGGAAAATAGTCATGTTTTGCTCCTTCTTGTGAGAGAAGTTGATCGAGCCATACTCTTCATACTAATTCCTCTTTGTTTGTTTTGAAAATATGGCCAAAATTGGGGGCATGCAAATTCTTGGATATGGGATCACGAATCATCGGCATAAAGTATGATGTAGATATGGCCATGACCTTGGTCGTTCGTCTTGAAATCAAAGAATGTTCATACTCATCGACATATAATAATCTTAAACATGTTTAAATTTTACAACTTGCTTTTAGGATCGAATTTTACACGGATAGTCGGAGTACATTTTACATCAAGGACCTAAACAAGGTAAAATTACATCAATGTCCATACATTTAGCACAAAGCACCCTAAAATTAAGTAGGGAAAACCGTCATGTTTTCCTCCTTCTATAGAGAGAAGCTGACCGAGCCATACTCATCATACTACTTCCTGTTTGTTTGTTTTCAAAATATGGCCACATTTGGCGGCATGAAAATTCTTCGCTATGGGATCATGAATCATCAGCATATAAAGTATGATGTAAATATGTATGACCCTGGTATTTCGGCTTGAATGGCAAGAATTTTCATATTCATTGACAACTAACAAGCTTAATTATGTTTAAATTTTACCACTTGCTTTTATGTTCAAATTTTACACGGGCGGTGGGAGTACATTTTACAGTAAGGACCTAAAAAAGGTTAAATTACATCGAGGTCTATACATTTAATTACCATGGAGCATCCTAAAATTAAGCAGGGAAAACAGTCGGGTTCGACTCCTTCTCGAGACAACAGCTGGTCCAGCCATACTCTTCGTACTACTTCCCTCTTCGTTTGCTTTCAAAATATGGCCAATTTGGCGGCATGAAATTCTTGGATACAGGATCGTGAATCATCGATGTAAAGTATAATGTAGATATGGCCATGACCTTGGCCGTTCGGCTTGAAATCCAAGATTGTTCATACTCATTCACAACTAACCTTAATTTCGTTTAACTTTTATCACTAACTTGTAGGTTTGAATTTTACACGGACGGTAGGAGTACATTTTACATCAAGGACCTAAAAAGGGAGAAATTACATCGAGGTCCATTCATTTAGCATGAAGTACCCTAAAATTAAGCAAATAAAATAGTCTGGTTTGGTTCCTTCTCGAGAGAACAGTTGATCGAGCCATACTCTTCATAGTACTTCTTCCTCTTCGTTTGTTTTCATCAAGGACCTAAAAGGGGAAAATTATATAGAGGTACAAAAAATTAGCACGAAGCACACCTTAAAATTAAGCAAAGTAAAATAGTCAGGTTTGGCTCGTTCTCGAGAAAGAACCTGACCAAGCCATACTCTTCGTAGTACTAGTTCCTCTTCGTTTATTTTCAAAATACATGGTCAAATTTTGCATCTTGCAAATTCTTCGATATGGGATCATGAATCATCAGCATAAAGTATGATGTACATATGTCCATGACCCTGGTTGTTCGGATTGAAATGCAAGAATGTTCATACTCATTGACAACTAATAAGCTTCAATACGTTTAAATTTTACCACTTGCTTTTGTGTTCGAATTTTACAGGGACAGTGGGAGTACATTTTACAGCAAGGACCTAAAAAGGGGTAAAATTACATCGTGGTCCATACATTTAGCACGAAGCACCCTAAAATTAAGTAGGGAAAACAGTCATGTTTTGGTCCTTCTCGAGAGAGAAGCTCATCGAGCCATACTCTTCATACTACTTTCTCTTCGTTCATTTTCAAAATATATGGCTAGAGTTGGCGGCATTAAAATTCATGGACATCAGATCATCATCAGTATAAAGTATGATATAGATATGGCCATGACCTTGGTCGTTTGGCTTGAAATCCAAGAATGTTCATACTCATCGACAACTAATAATCTTAAATATGTTTAAATGTTACCAGTTGCTTTTAGGTTTGAATTTTACAAGGACGGTGCGAGTACATTTTACATCAAGGACCTAAAAAAGGTAAAATTACATCGATGTCCATACATTTATGTCTGAAAACTTGTCTTGTGGTATTCAGATCCATATTCTTCCGTGTTTCTTTACGTAAAAGAACAATCTTGTCATCACTCAAAAAATTGAGAATTAAATGTTCTTTCGTGATAGTTTGAAACTAACACCGAGGACATTGTTTACTACATGAAGACGAACCCATTTACCTCTAGAAATACATTTAATTCAATAGCAATCAATTACCCTTGGTGTACATGCTAAGGCTGGTCATAGTGGGGAGTAACTTCAACTAGTGTCATGCACCTAACACTAGTCTAAGGTACCACCTTCATAGTGCATAGTAACTAGTAGGTAGTGTCATAGAAGACTATATTAATTATCTTGTAGACTCATTTTCACTTGAAAAGTGTGATGTTATGGTAACTTAGCTAGTTACTACATCCATCTCTTTCCTCATTTAATAGCACGCCATGTCATCACTTGAAAAACAGAGAATTGTATTTCCTAATAGTTGGAAACTCACACTGATGAAATTGTTTACTACAAGGAGATGCACCCATCTACCTCCAAAAATACATTTAATTCAAGAGCAATCTATCGCGCTTACTTGTAGCTAAAGTTTGACCTAATTTAATTAAATTGTCAAGATGCAAAATCTTAGCAAGAAGTTGAACCCATCGTCAAAACTCTCGATGTTTTATGATATATTAATTGTGACCCCTCGATGGGTACCTCCAAAAGATTTTTCGTAAAACTTTCAAAGCAACCTACAATTTACTTGTAGTTTCAAATTTGACCTAATTTCGATAAATCGAGATAAAGTCATTCGGTCAAATAGGCAGAGTTAGCTAGGAAGTTTGAAAACTCATAAATAAAACATGGGAATCGTTGGTACAACATGTTGGTAGACTTGGCTTCTAGCATTTAGATCCAATATTCTTTGGACATTCCTAAATGGAAAACCACAACCTCGCTCGTCATCCACTTAGAAAAGTGAGAATAATTGAATGTTCTTTCCTGATATAGTTGTAAAATCACACCGACGACACTGTTTGGACTTCTCGGTCTTGATCCAACGGTCAATGTTTGAAGTTATCCATACGCTATATAGTGGTATGGTATGGTATTATAAGAGATAAGAAAATATAAAGATAAGATAAGAAGTATTGCGAATGGCCGATCTTTTGAGTAACCTCCCGATGTTTGGGAAGCAAGTGAAAATTTCGAAAGCCGGAAAAGTTTGAATTTTTTTACCGCCAAGGACCAAAGTGATTTCCTTCCTATGTACTCCTCGTCCCTACTCCACGCCAACACGACAGAGACACAGAGCCACTGTACCAAGGCACATGTCCACAACACCATACTGTGGACCAGTGAGAGACCAGCTGGGCCAGTGCGTGAGGGGAAAGGGTAGGAGAGAGGGAGGATGGATGGTGAGAGGCGGTGAAGGAGAGAGAAAACACACAATTTGTTTTGCATGCATAGGTCCTGAAATTTACTACTAGTAGAGTGGCTAGATGAGTACCTCATGTCAGGAACCCATCATAACTTTCCTCTGACATCGAACCGCCTTCAACTCCTCTTTGTTGTTGCCCTCTTTTACCCTGCCTACGTTTTATTCTCTCAGCATGTACAACGCGTAGACAAAGGTGAGCATATGTCTAAGAAAAGAAGTGAGTACTAGTACTATACTAGTGTACTAGTACTAATATATTCCTCAAAAAAGGTACTAATATACTAATCCCTCCAATCCAAATTAATGTTCTCAGATTTGTCTAGATTCAGATGTATCTAGCACTAAAACATGACTAGATACATCCGAATCTAGACAAATGTGAGAACACTAATTTTGATCGAGGGAGTACTATTTGCTTTTTCCCTAATAAGGGCATCAACAATGTGTACAAAAGCACACCTTAAGGCCTAGTATGTGGCATCCGCTAAGGTCCACCATATACATTGTGGAAAAAATAGAGTTTGTATCTTTAAGCCTTATAAGGTGCACCTCAAGCTTGTGGGTTGCCCATAGATAATAGAAAAATCATTTCCCCTCTCTCCCTATTTCATGTGATTGTTTTCAAAAGGTTTTCAAAAATTTCATGATGCAAAATCTTAGCTAGAAGTCGAACCACTCGTCAAAACTCTCTGTGCTTTCTGATATATTAATTAACCGCTCGATGGGTACCTCCAAAAGCTTTTTTCATAAAAATTTCAAAGCAATCTAAAATTTATTACTTGTAGTTCAAGTTTGACCTAATTTCATTAACATAAAGTATTATTGAAACCAAAGAATAATTAATAATGTTTGTATTATACTTTTATAACTCGTTTTTCCGGATACACGTAACATGATGCCACAAAAAATTATACTTCTTATTCTTTTTTTTGAAATGTTATGAAAATCGTGTCAACTTTTTCAGGATGCGGATGCATAGCAAGAACATGATTTTTTCAGAACTTTCGATGGTTTTTCGATGTACAGAATTCCTGCTTAGCTTCAAAAGATTTTTGGAAAATTTTAAGAACAACCTATCGCGCTTACGTTTAGTTAAAATTTGACAAGGTCAGTGGGAGTAGAGTTTACATCGAAGACCTCAAAAAATAGATAATTGCATAGAGGTCCATACATTTAGCACAAAGGGCGCTAAAATGAAGCAATGAAAAACAGTCGGTTGCGGGTCCTTCTCGAGCGAGCGGCCGAGCCATACCCTTCGTTCTACTGCTACTGTACTTTCGATCCAGCATGCTGTGGGTGTGCTTGGTGGCTTACTCTTTGCAGAGTGTGAAATGGAACGACAATGGAGTACTACAGAGTAGTGGTAAAGTTGGTCAGATCATAATGAAGTGCATCGAATGCGATGGGATGTACTGTAGACACCAGACAGTATAAAGAATCCCTTGTGCTCCACTATGTTTTGAATCTTTTGAATAACCTTCCCTCCAGATGTTTGGGAAGGAAGTTAAAATTTTGAAACTACGAAAGTTTGAACTCGGAATCTAATAATAGTATGAGTACTGTCCCTTTTGTTCCCAAGCCCCAAAACGATTCCTTCTACGTAGCACGCCTGATACTGACACGGAGCCGACGAAAAGGCAGGTCGACACACGTGCGTAGCGCCACATTTTGGACGAGGGAGAGATCACCTAGCTGGGGTGTGGGGATGGTGATGAGGCACTGAAGGAGAGAGAAAACACAATTTGTTTTGCGTGCATATAGTAGTATATAGTAAAGGTCCTGAAATTTACTAGTACTAGTTCCGTACTACTAGTACTACTAGGTGACTGTACCCTGTACCTCGTGTCAGGAAGCCATCACAGCTTTTCTCACATATCGCACCACCTTCAACTCTTCCTCTTCGCTGCTCTCTCGAGTTGCTTCCTCTGTGCCCAAAGTTTCTCTTCTGTCTCTTTGTTTCTTTTCTACAGAAATACATATTCTTCCTCCCTTCGACCCAAATTAATTGACTCGGATTTGTCTAGATTCGGATGTATCCAGAGATATTTTAGTACTCCCTCTGTTTCAAAATATAAGATGTTTTAGTTTTGTGAAAGGAGTGTATCTAGACACATTTAGTGTGTAGGTTCACTACAAACCTAAATGAACCTACACACTAAAAGAGGTCTAGATACATTTTATTCACAAAGCTAAAACATCTAATATTTTGAAATGGAGGGAGTACTAGATATATCCGAATCTAGATAAACTTGAGTCAATTAATTTGGGTCGGAGGGAGTAGTTGCTTACAGGAAATACACTCCTCTCACTTGGAAAATTGATTTTTTTTCCTTTCCTCGTGGTTGGAAAATCCGAGTGGCAACATTGTTACCATACCATGATTGACATCCATTTTACGCCCAAATATGGGACCACCATGGACGATGGGAGTACAATTTACATCAAGGACCTAAAAATGAAAATAGTTATATAAAGGTCCTTAGATTTAGCATGAAGCCCCCTAGAATTAAGCAATGGAAATAGTCGGGTGCAGCTCCTTCTCGAGAGAGCAGCTGACCGAGCCATACTCTTCATACTACTTTCTCTTCATTTGTTTTCGAAATATATGGCTAAATTTGGCAGTATGCAAATTATTAGATATGGGATCATGAATCATTAGCATAAAGTATGATGTAGATATGTCCATGACCCTGGTCGTTCGGCTTGAAATGCAAGAATGTTCATATTCATTGGCAACTAATAAGCTTAAATATGTTTAAATTTTACCACTTGCTTTTAGGTATGAATTTTACACGTACGGAAAGTGGATGTACTTTTACATCAAGGACCTAAAAAGATAAAATTACATTAAGGTCCATACATTTAGCATGAAGCACCCTAAAATTAAACAGGGAAAAGTCATGTTTTGCTCCTTCTCGAGATAAAAGCTAATCGAGCCATACTCTTCACACTACTCCCTCTTTGTTTGTTTTCCAAATATGGCCTAATTTGGTGGCATGCAAATTCTTGGATACGGGATCATGAATCATCGATATAAAGTATGATGTAGATATGGCCATGACCTTGGTCGTTCGGCTTAAAATCCAAGATTGTTCATACTCATTCACAACTAAGCTGAAATACGTTTGAATTTTAGCTATTTTTTTAAATAATACATTTTTTAAATAATTTTCACGAACAATACACGAATTGAAAGATTTACAATTCTAACGCGGTGTCAGCACTTGAAAAGCCGACCAGTCCTTATCAGCTTTTGATAGCCGACTAGGCCCTGTCTGTTTTTGAAAAATTGACTAGTCCTTGTCTGCTTTTGAAAAGCTGACTAGTCCCCCTATTCTTCACATTGTCCTGTAACCCATCGGCTTTTCAAAAGTAGACAGAGACTAATCATCTTTTCAAAAGCAGATAGGGACTAGTCAGCTATTCAAAAGCTGATAAAAACTGGTCGGCTATTCAACTGCTGACACCAAGCTAGAAAGGCAAATCTTTCAATTCGTGTATTATTCACGGAAATTATTAAAAAATCTATTATTTTAAAAAAAATTACTGAATTTTACCACTTGCTTTTATCTTTGAATTTTACACGGACGGTGGGAGTACATTTTACAACAAGGACCTAAAAAGGGGTAAAATTACATCGAGGTCCATACTTTTAGCACGAAGCACCCTAAAATTAAGTAGGGAAAACAATCATGTTTGGCTCCTTCTTGAGAGAGAAGTTGATCGAGCCATACTCTTCAGACTACTTCCTCTTTTTTTTGTTTTAAAAAAATGGTCAAATTTGGCGGTATGGAAATTCTTCGATATGTGATCATCATGAGCATAAAGTATGATGTAGATATGACCATGACCTTGGTCATTCGTCATGAAATCAAAGAATGTCCATACTCATCGACAACTAATAATCTTAAATACGTTTAAAAAAGGTAAAATTACATCGAGGTCCATACTTTTAGCACGAAGCACCCTAAAATTAAGCATGGAAAACAGTCTGGTTCGGCTCCTTCTCGAGAGAGAGCAGCTAGTCGGGCCCTACACTCTTCATACTACTTCCTCTTTGTTTGTTTTCAAAATATAGCCCAATTTGGCGACATGCAAATTCTTGGATATGGGATCATGAATCATCAATATAAAGTATGATGTAGATGGATATGGCCATGACCTTGGTCGTTCGGCTTCAAATCCATGATTGTTCATACTCATTCACACAACTAAGCCTATAAACGTTTAAATTTTACCACTTGCTTTTATCTTCAAATTTTACATGGACGGTGGGAGTACATTTTACAATAAGGACCTAAAAAGGGGTAAAATTACATTGAGGTTCGTCCTTTTAGCACAAAGCACTCTAAAACTAAGCAGGGAAAACAATCATGTTTGGCTCCTTCTCGAGAGAGAAGCTGATCGAGCCATACTCTTCATACTAGTTCTTCTTGGTTTGTTTTCAAAATATGGCCAAATTTGGCGGCATGCAAATTTTAGGATATGTGATCATCATCAGCATAATGTATGATGCAGATATGGCCATGACCTTGGTCGTTCGTCTTGAAATCCAAGAATGTTCATACCAATCGACAACAAATAATCTTAAATACGTTTAAAAAGGTAAAATTACAACGAGGTCCATATATTTAGCATGAAGCACCCTAAAATTAAGCAGAGAAACAATCATGTTTTGCTCCTTCTCGTGAGAGAATCTGATAAAGCCATACTCTTTACACTACTCCCTCTTTGTTTGTTTTCCAAATATGGCCTAATTTGGTGGCATGCAAATTCTTGGATATGGGATCATGAATCATCGATATAAAGTATGATGTAGATATGGCCATGACCTTGGTCGTTCGGCTTGAAATCCAAGATTGTTCATACTCATTCACAACGAAGCTGAAATACGTTTGAATTTTAGCTATTTTTTTAAATAATACATTTTTTAAATAATTTTCACGAACAATACACGAATTGAAAGATTTACAATTCTAACGCGGTGTCAGCACTTGAAAAGCCGACCAGTCCTTATCAGCTTTTGATAGCCGACTAGGCCCTGTCTGTTTTTGAAAAATTGACTAGTCCTTGTCTGCTTTTGATAAGCTGACTAGTCCCCCTATTCTTCACATTGTCCTGTAACCCATCGGCTTTTCAAAAGTAGACTGGGACTAATCATCTTTTCAAAAGCAGATAGGGACTAGTCAGCTATTCAAAAGCCGATAAAAACTGGTCGGCTATTCAACTGCCGACACCAAGCTAGAAATGCAAATCTTTCAATTCGTGTATTATTCACAGAAATTATTAAAAAATGTATTATTTTAAAAAAAATTACTGAATTTTACCACTTGCTTTTATCTTTGAATTTTACACGGACGGTGGGAGTACATTTTACAACAAGGACCTAAAAAGGGGTAAAATTACATCGAGGTCCATACTTTTAGCATGAAGCACCCTAAAATTAAGTGGGGAAAACAATCATGTTTGTCTCCTTCTTGAGAGAGAAGTTGATCGAGCCATACTCTTCAGACTACTTCCTCTTTTTTTGTTTTAAAAAATGGTCAAATTTGGCGGTATGGAAATTCTTGGATATGTGATCATCATGAGCATAAAGTATGATGTAGATATGACCATGACCTTGGTCATTCGTCATGAAATCCAAGAATGTTCATACTCATCGACAACTAATAATCTTAAATACGTTTAAAAAAGGTAAAATTACATCGAGGTCCATACTTTTAGCATAAAGCACCCTAAAATTAAGCATGGAAAACAGTCTGGTTCGGCTCCTTCTCGAGAGAGAGCTGCTAGTCGGGCCCTACACTCTTCATACTACTTCCTCTTTGTTTGTTTTCAAAATATGGCCCAATTTGGCGACATGCAAATTCTTGGATATGGGATCATGAATCATCGATATAAAGTATGATGTAGATGGATATGGCCATGACCTTGGTCGTTCGGCTTCAAATCCATGATTGTTCATACTCATTCACACAACTAAGCCTATAAACGTTTAAATTTTACCACTTGCTTTTATCTTCGAATTTTACATGGACGGTGGGAGTACATTTTACAATTAGGACCTAAAAAGGGGTAAAATTACATCGAGGTTCGTACTTTTAGCACAAAGCACTCTAAAACTAAGCAGGGAAAACAATCATGTTTGGCTCCTTCTCGAGAGAGAAGCTGATCGAGCCATACTCTTCATACTACTTCTTCTTGGTTTGTTTTCAAAATATGGCCAAATTTGGCGGCATGCAAATTTTAGGATATGTGATCATCATCAGCATAATGTATGATGCAGATATGGCCATGACCTTGGTCGTTCGTCTTGAAATCCAAGAATGTTCATACCAATCGACAACAAATAATCTTAAATACGTTTAAAAAGGTAAAATTACAACGAGGTCCATATATTTAGCATGAAGCACCCTAAAATTAAGCAGGGAAACAATCATGTTTTGCTCCTTCTCGTGAGAGAATCTGATCAAGCCATAATCTTCATACTACTTCCTCTTTATTTGTTTTCAAAATATAGCCAAATTTGGCGGCATGCAAATTCTTGGATATGGGATCACAAATCATCAACATATAGTATGATGTAGATATGTCCATGACCTTGGTCGTTCGTCTTGAAACCAAAGAATGCTCATACTCTTCGACGGTGGGAGTATAATTTACCACTTGCTTTTAGGTTTGAATTTTACACGGACGGTGGGAGTATAATTTACATCGATGACCTTAAAAGGGGGAAATTACACTGAGATCCTTACATTTAGCATGAACTACCCCAAAATTAAGCAAAGAAACAAAATAGTCGGGTTTAGCTCATTCTCGAGAGAGCACCTGATCGAGCCATACTCTTCATACCGCTACTTCCTATTCATTTGTTTTCAAAATATGTGGCCAAATTTGGTGGCATGCAAATTCTTGGATATGGGATCATCATCAGCATAAAGTGTGATGTTGATATGGCCATGACCTTGGTCATTCAGCTTGAAACTCCAAGGATGTTCATACTCATTAACAACTAATAATCTTAAATATGTTTAAACTTTACCACTTGCTTCTAGGCTCGAATTTTACATGAATATTGGAAGTACATTTTACATCAAGGACCTAAAAAAGGTAAAATTACATTGATGTCCATACATTTAGCACGAAGCACCCTAAAATTAAGCAAGGAAAACAGTTGGGTGGGAAGCTTGAGAACTCATAAAACTTGGTAATCAATCATAAGTGTATCAAGGTCCACGCTTTGTCTGAAAGCTAGGGTTGTTGTTATGGTACTCTGAGTCATTTTTCTTCGTACTTGCTTACAGAAAAAATCTTGTCGCTTTCAGTTTCATTGTTCCTATAAGTTGGAACCTGTGGTTGCCACCATTTTTCACCTTGCCAAGATGCACACATCTACCAAATATGGGAACACTACAATACAATAAGATGTGCATATGGTTGTTACCTTTGTCGTTCGGCTTGACACCCAAGGGTGTTCATACACCATGGGCCATATATATTGTGTAACTATTTTTTTGTAATTTATGATGACTCACGGTTATTAATTATTTTTCAGTGCATATAGTAGTACACGCAAGAGGACACCATGGAGAAGGTTTCATTTTTAGGTTTTCATTATTTATTTCATAGCTAGTGAGGATCAAATAGTCAACATGCATATTCGTAGCAAGAATTTTAATCCTATAGAACTCTTGTTGGTTTTTGAAGTATTGACCCCCTCGGTACCATAAAGACTCAAAGGATGTTTGTAACTTTTTAAGAGCATTCTATCATGTGTACTTGTAGTTCAAATTTTAAAATAATTTTTTATTCCTAAATTTTGGAAACTCCTAGTAGTGGTAGCATTATTGTTCACCATGCCAAGATGCACTCATCTACCAAATATGGAAACATTACCATAAAGTATGTTGTACATATATATATAAGGCCATTTAGCTTGTCTTTCGTCCTGAAGCCTAAGGATATGTTCATACATGGAAGGATATATTTTCAATTACATTATTTTTTATATGCGAATTCTCTTGATAATAATCTTTTTTCACGGCAAGTAGGACAAGTCAGAGGTCACCGTGCAATGTTTTTTATTGTTTTCAAATGAAAGACAAATTTTGTACATGCAAATGCTTAGCAAGAAGTTGGATCCAACACATTCATTGGTTTCCGATATATTGACAGTATGGGTGTGGGTACCTTCAAAAGATACTTGTATAACTTTAAGAGCAATCTACTACTTACTCATAGTTCAAATTTTATGTAACATTGATAAATCATCTTAAATTAGTTTAATAATGTGAAGTTCACTAAGAAGCCTTGAGAACTCAAAAAAGCTTGTAATCGTAAGTGAAACATGTATAAACTTTGTCGGGAAACTAGGCATATGTTCCGAGGCATATTCACCGTGCTTGCTCTCAGGAAAATAAATCCCGAGAAAATAATAACCTGCTTAAGGTTTATGATCAAGCGGGGTGTTTTTTTGTGTGAGGTGTAATAAACAAACATATATCGTTAGTCCTACACTTTAAAAGAAACTCTTCAATGGACATTTGGATATGTGAATGAAATGTCAAATCTTATGTACAAACAGGTTATGTTCAAAAAAAGTTTATTACGACCACATAAAGACTTCACAAACTCAATGTGCGACGAACTATTATGTTGGTACCTTTGTGTAAACATTGTTGTTTCATATGAAATAAGTCTCTGGCATACCAGCTACATACATCCAAAAAGTATTGCGGGTGATAAAATCGTTAGTATCCAGTTTTTAGTATCATTCGAATCTTTGTATGTCAATGGGAGCAATGGCATTCGGGGACCACTTGTCCGTCTTGCTACCAATGAGGCTAAGTCGGTCATTACAGGACTAACTGGCCAAATTTGTGCATATTATGCTAAAAAACTGTTAAAATGTGCAAAAATGACATCCAGCAAGTGCTTTGTGCAAAAGTGTGATGACAAGATGGTGGATCGTACAATTTCCTCAATCTAAAGAAAAAGTTTTATACTACTTCCTCCGTCCAAAAATATAAGGCGTCTAAGGATTGGTCAAAAGTCAAACCTTACTAACTTTGACCAAATATTTAGAAAAAAATATCTACATCTACAATATTGAATGGACATATTAAGAAAATATACTTTATGGTGAATCTATTGATATTAATTTAGTATTATAAATTTTATATTTTTTGTGTATAATCATGGTCAAACTTAAAAAATGTTGACTTTTGACTAATCCTCAGGCGCCTTATATTTTGGGATGGAGGGTAATACAAAGTATTGTACTATACTTACTACTAGAAAAATAGGTACCATATGGAAGTTTGAAACCTAAAGGGTACCCACTATTCTAGTCGGTTCAAAGAAATGAACTTGTTCGTCAAAAAGTGACGATATGTGAAATGTAGTTTTTTTTGTAGTACGGTACTACTAAAGCGGATAGAGGGTTACCCCACCATTCCCTCTCTTGCTATCACATTCCCGCACTCACCTCACGACTCTCGGTCATTAACCTAGCCGTTGCCTCGAAACTAATGCAAAAACCTTTGTCTGTGGTTGAGCTAGGGTCCTCATCAAGCTCTGCTTTGGAGCTGCAGGTGGATTGTATGATTTCGACGGCCTCAGCACCCTCTCTGAAGCATCCTTCGCTTTTCACGTGTGTGCGGGTCGTGCCCAAGGTGAGGCGTCCGTTGCCCTTAGGGTTTCGGCCGGTCGCGGCAAAACCCTCGTCGCCCGCCGAGCGGTCGTCCAAGCCTCTGGCATCGCGTGCGTTGGGAATGAATGATCGTGCGGTGGCGGATGTGTCCTTTTCGTCTACAGGTTGGACTCTCATTCCCAATGTGCAAAATTTCAGAGTGTACACGGTGAAACCCCTATCGGTGACCCCCCTTCATCAGCGATTGTTTGTGCTTCTTCGGTGTATGTGGCTAGTTCTTCGTCAATGGCGCCTTGTTCATCTTCTCAACCCATCGACCCATGTGCAAGTTCGCCCCCCAACTGCAACGATGTTAGATCTGGAGGATTGGGGGCTTTAACCCAAGTCCGATGTGCATCTAGTCAGATTTTTGCAACGTGTACGGCAGGTCCTTTGTTGAAATGCTTAGTTGTATGTCATATTCTTGATAATTGTATTTTTTATTTTCTTTATACTCCCTCCGTCCAGAAATAACTGACTTGACTTTTCCTAGATTTGAATGTATCTATATTTGTCTTTTGTGTTGTTCTGCTTAGTTATGGAATATTCTTGATGACGATGATGCAGGGTTTTGATTTGGTACTTAGATGATGCATTGTGCTATTCAGGAATTTTCCATGACGTGTTGTGCTGTTTTGGTATTTTTTGTATGATGCATTGTGTCCTGTCTCCTCACTGTGTTGTTTCGTCCATTTTGATCTGCGTTCTGCTGTTTAGGATTAAATGATATGCCTTCTATCTGTTTAGATTATTTAAGTGACCCATCAGGTTAGATAATTTTGATTGTGCAGACATTGTTTATTAAATTTAATTACATAATACTTTTGTTGTTTTGGTATTTTTGATGATGCACTGCATATATGCTATTTTGTCTATCCAGATAATCCATTGTGCTATTTTAGCCATTCAGATTATGCATTGTGCTGTTTGTTTTTTTGCGGGGGATATGCATTGTGCTGTTTAATCAATCTAATTAAATGTTATGCCTTCTAGTAGTTGTTCAGATAATTTTGAGGACCCATCGGGTTAGGTCATTCTGATGATGCATTGTGTTGTGTAGGCAATTTAATTTACCTGATACCTTGTGTTGTTTAGGTAATTACGATGGTGCAATGACTCATTGTGATCTTTAGTGAATTTATACAATGCATTGTGGTGTTTTGGTAATTCCAAAGGACTGATGCGATGGTAATTTTCATGTAGGACGACCCAGTTGTAATGCCAAACTTAGACTACATGCTTGACCGAACTGCTCCAGCTCCAGGTGGCTATGAATATGCTCTCCCCATCATACCAAGGGAGTTGAAGCTACCGGGCAGGCGAGTGGAGGCCTTGGCAAAGGCAAGTGCTGCTAGGTCGGTCGCTAGTTCAGCCAAACCGAGAAGATGCCCTAGGTTAGTTGGACACCATGGCACGGCGCATCGTCCTAGGCGCTTCTACATCCAGTTAGTCCAGCATGACTTGTATATGCTTATCATCCCGACTTACTTCAAGCCTTACTTGAAGGGACGCCCCTACCCACAACTAGTGGTGGTCCAAGCATGCGAGGAATGCGAGTGGGTTGTCTATGCCAACCGCAACAAAGACCAGATCGTCCTGGACAAAGGGTGGGCTACCTTTGCTGCTTTCCATGGGTTGAAGGAGGGTGACTGCTCTATGTTCAAGGTCACTGCAGACGGGTTCAAGATGAAAATCTACGACCGCATCACCTCCTGCCAAAAGGTGTTCGTCTGTCATGTGCACGCACATCTTGCTTAAGTGCCAATTTGGATCGAAGGATTTTCAAAGGAATTTTGGAGGAATTCGACCCATAGTATTTTTTTCATAAGGAAGCCCTTTGGATGAAAGGAATTGATGTATACACACTTCTATTCTTGTAGACAGTTGTTGGGCCTCCAAGTGCAGAGGTTTGTAGAATAGGAGCAAGTTTTCCCTTAAGTGGATCACCCAAGGTTTATCAAACTCAGGGAGGAAGTGGTCAAAGGTATTCCCTCTCAAGCAATCCTGCAATCAAGATACAAGAAGTCTCTTGTGTCCCCAACACACCCAATACACTTGTCAGGTGTATAGGTGCACTAGTTTAGCGAAAAGATAGTGAAATACAAGTGGTATGGATAATTATAAGTGGTAACGGTGCCAGAAAATAGCTTGCTGGCGTGTGGCTGATGTGGGAAAATACTAAAGGAAAACTGAAATAAAGATGGAAGCAAGCAAACATGTAACTGATTTAGTATCAAACGGTGTTTCAATGCTTAGAAACAAGGCCTAGGGATCATACTTTCACTAGTGAACACTGTCATATAAATAGATTCTTATTTATGATACTACGCTGAACTACTCTCCGGTTGGACACTCTAATCCTTGGTAGGGCTATAACAACACACCTCAAAGTTTGCTTTCCGCATCTTGATAACCCCACACTATCACCTTGAGCACTAGATGGTTCCAACAAACACCACAATTTCATAGACACATCCAACTCCAATTATAACTCATAAAAGTATTTGTAATCTCTAGCCTAAGTGCCACCATGGTGTGCACACTATCAACTTCACACACATGGGGAGAGCAGAGATCTATTAAAGCACTTGAGTAGCAAGGTAGATCTACTTGATTACAAAGCTCATGATCACAATATGATCATGCATAGAGAGAGATGAACACATAGCTACCGGTAGAACCCTTAGCCTCGAGATAGAACTACTCCCTCCTCATCATGGGAATCAGCAACGGCGATGGAGATGGTGGTGGAGATCGATGGAGATGACTCTGGGGGCACTTCCCCATCCCAGCAGGGTGCCAGAACAGAGACTTTCTGTCCCCGATTCTCCCCTTCGGTGGCGGCAGCACTGCAGAACTTTTCGTGAATTTCTGATTGATGACTTAGGGCTTATGCATCGGGAGGCTCTTATAGGAGAGAGGGGAGACCGAGGGGGTGCTAGAGGGGCCCACACCACCCCCTAGCGTGGCCTGGCCTGGCCCGAGCCACCAGGTGGTGTGACCAGCCCCTGGCCCCTCTCCATCTCGTCTTCTGGCTCCATGAGTCTTCCGGAAAAATATCGACTTTGGCTTTTGTCCGGTCCAATTCAGAGAATATCGATTTTCTAACTTTCCTGGAACCAAAAACAGCAGAAAACAGGCAACTGGCACTATGGCTCTTGTTAATAGGTTAGTCCAAGAAATCATATGAAAAGTACTCCAAAGTGTGGACAAAACATAAGAAAGTAGATAAAACCAAGCATGGAACATCAAAAATTATGGATACGTTAGCAACATATCAACATCCCCAAGCTTAACTCCTGCCTGTCCTCGAGTAGGTAAGTGATAAAAAGAAAGAATAATTTTTGAGGTGACATGCACCATCATAAACTTGATCAAAGTATTTGTAAAACATTGATAGCTGGGATCATAGTACTTCAATCATAACATGAAAGACAAGTTCTAGCAATAAGACAAAGAAACTATGTTGCAACATGAAAAGGCACAAACAAAAGATTCATGAATAACAATGCTTTGCAAGACGTTTGTTTGTTTCACATAAAGAAAACATAGCATAGTGGCATTCAGCTTGTCCCTCATAGAGTAGCAAAACATAAATGCATAGGACACCTTCAAAGTTCAAAAGAGTGACTAGATACAAATAGTTTAAAACAAGCAATATCAAGTTATGCATCAATCAACTAGTCTTGGGACAATACACATAGAACTAAGAATGGCCACTATGCTCTCAAAGTAGGTGCATAAAGGTAGAAGGTGGAGACTCCATATAAGTGGAAGAAAGGCCTTCATAGAAGGAAGCATAGATTCAAGTTTCATAAAGAGCTTCCAAAAATTATGGTACTTATAGCTTTCAGCTCTCATTGCCCCTATCATAAGCATCTTGAAGTGCTTAAGGTTAATGTGAACAAACTATGGTGTACATGCTTGACGAAGTATAATTTAGAAATCTCATGTCCCTTCAATACGAGGTCCGCTCCTCATGCTACTCAAGTTTAGTCACAGGTAAGTTCTTGTCATTGTAAGTACATGTGTATCATAGAGAACCGCCAACAGGGTACCCCTTGCCCGCTGATACGGAAGAATCCCCATATCAAAATGACAAGGAAAGCAGACAACGAGGATCTCAGCAATCTTCTTATTTACCATGGGAATATGGTGCTTTTTTCTCTCTTTCCTCTTTTCATAATCTCTTTTTTTATTTTTCTCTCTTTTTATCAATATAGGACTCTCTTTTTTATAAGAGGAATGCTTCATAGACAGCTCATTATGGTTACAATGCAGGTTTCCACCATGTCAGCATGGATTAGACTAGCGGCCTAGGCGTTTCTCTAACACATATACATAACTCCATGGACTTACAAGCTCCCCTTTTATTTCACACCGACGACATCCATAGACAAAAGAGCATGATATCAACTAGGTACAAAGTACCAAGTGCAATGTTGAAAGCGTTCCCCATGACAGCATGGTTCTGTTCCCAACAAATAAGTGCAAGCATATACAACATTGACGACACAATGGTTCAAGTTTATTAAGGGCAAGAAAGTAAAGTGTGCCATCAAGTTTGTGAGAGCTTTAATTACTAATTTTCACATAACAAGTTTAATTCGGAAGGTAGATAAAAACATGAATATACTTGGAATAGCAAATGCTAATAGGTAGGTATGGTGGACTCTTTGTAATAACTTGGTTTAAGGAGTTGGATGTATGAGTGGAACTCATACTTAGTTGTGGAGGCTAGCAAAAGATTGGGAGCGACAAACTAAGAGAGCAATAATGACCATAATCATGGAGAGCGACAAAACATCATTGATCAAAGCATAAAGTGATACTACAAGTGGAAAACTAAAGGATCATAAATGCTATGGTGACTTTGGATAGTCATAACATGGTGTGATCATGCGCCAAGTCAACCCAAATAAAGCATCAAAGGAGAATACCATAATACTATGCTTTAATATGCTAAAACAACGCATGATTCATCCAAGGCACATTAAGCAATATCAATTTTTATAACAATTCATGCTACATCAAAGAATACTAAGCATAAAGCCAAAACAATACCAAGCATGGCATGACAAAGCATAGGCCACAGTCAAAAACAAGCTCTCTTTACCACTTAAGCATGAACTTTCCTACTCTTTCCAATCCAAACCAAACTATTTGAAAACCAATGTATGAAAGAGGGGGTCCAACCAATTTATTCACCAAACTAAGCAAACAAAGCAAACGAAAAACCAAAACAAAAACGAAAAAGAAGATGCTCCAAGAACAACACAACTGTACATGAAACAATAAAAATGAAGTGTTTGGAAGAAACCTAGAATTTTTATTGATGAAGAGGGGGATGCCTTGGGCATCCCGAAGCTTTGACGTTTGTACTCCTTGCATATTTCTTGGGGTGACACGCGTGGCATCCCCAAGCTTGAGCTTCAGTCCATTCTTCATCTCATTACTCATTCCTTCCATACACCTGGAATTTTTCCTTCGTACAAAACTTCACACAATCTTTATTAGCAACATTAGTGCACTCAAGATAATAGGTCTTTAGGCTCAGTTCCAACACCAATAAAACTTCCATTAAAACACAAGCTACTATAGCACTTCCCTCAAAAAGCTCAATTCCCCGAAAGAACCCAAAAAGGAACCAACAAGAAGCAAATGCAAATAATGGCAGAAATCTGTCAATACAGACCAGTAGGTAAAGACGAATTTTTTCAAAAACCTTCTGTTGCTCAAATAGAAAACTGTTGAACTAACGAAAGTTAGATAACAACCTGGGGCCGAAGCACAAAAATTCATGCCTCACAAGGACGTACAGATATTTTACACGAATTTTTACGATGAAGCACAGAAATCTGTTTCGGGACAGCAACTTTCCCAATCATTACTTCTCTCTCATTAGAGGTTACTCTTGACACAAAAAGCAAATAAAAATAACTTCTAAGACTCATCTAAAACTTTTAGGTTATCTTCAAATAAGTACATTTTTAATGTATTTAAGTTAGGCATGATAGTGTGAGAAGATGCTCACATAGGAAATATGACTTGAAGTAAAAGAGAGCATCAAGAAGCAAATTCAAAACACATTTAAGTCTAACCCGCTTCCTATGCATAGGAATCTTGTAAAGAAACAAGTTATGAAAGAACAAAGCAACAAGCATATGAAAGTAAAACAAGTGCAACTTCAAGATTTTCAACATAAAGAGGGGAAACTTAATATTATTGAGACACATAAAACCATGTTTCTCTCTCTCATAATAACTTTCAGTAGCACCATGAATAAAATTAACAATATAACATGAAACATTCTTATCACGAGCCACATGCATAAAAGAATTAATACTCCCCACATAAACATAGTCATTCTTATTACTTGTAGTGGGAGCAAATTCAACAAAATAGCTATCATTATTATTCTCATCACCATAATCATCAAATATAGGAGGCATATTGTAGTCATAATTAATTGCCTCCTCAATAGTAGGTGGACTGAAAATATCATATTCATCATTGTAATCATCATATATTGGAGGTTTGGTATCATCATAAGCAACAGAATAGCTATCTTGCAAAGCTGGGGTACTAAAAAGATCATTTTCATAAAAACTAGCAGCCCCAAGATTAGACTTTTCCATAGCATTAGCAATAATGGTGTACAAAGAATTCATACTAACAACATTTCTATTAGAATGCAAATAAAGTTCCATATGTTTTTTAATTTTCTCTTCAAACACTTCATGTTCTAACTCAAGATAAAGACTATAAAGCTCTCTAATTTTGTTGTTGTTTTCCATTGAGCCTAACTAGTGAAAACATGAAATAAAAAGACAAAATTGCAGAATCCAAAAGGAAATAACTTCGAGCACTCACACCGGAGGATGTGAGTACCTTTGACCTTACCTCCCCGGCAACGGCGCCATAAGATAGCTTGATGTCTACGCACTTCTATTCTTGTAGACAGTTGTTGGGCCTCCAAGTGTAGAGGTTTGTAGAACATCAGCAAGTTTTCCCTTAAGTGGATCACCCAAGGTTTATCGAACTCAGGGAGGAAGTGTTCAAAGATATTCCCTCTCAAGCAATCCTGCAATCAAGATACAAGAAGTCTCTTGTGTCCCCAACACACCCAATACACTTGCTAGGTGTATAGGTGCACTAGTTCGGCGAAAAGATAGTGAAATACAAGTGGTATGGATAATTATAAGTGGTAACGGTGCCAGAAAATAGCTTGCTGGTGTGTGGTTGACGTGGGAAAAGACTAAAGGAAAACTGAAATAAAGATGGAAGCAAGAAAACATGTAATAGATCTAGTAGCAAACGGTGTTTCAATGCTTAGAAACAAGGCCTAGGGATCATACTTTCACTAGTGAACACTCTCATATAAATAGATTCTTCTTTATGATACTACGCTGAACTACTCTCCGGTTGGACACTCTAATCCATGGTAGGGCTATAACAACACACCTCAAAGTTCGCTTTCCACATCTAGATAACCCCACACTGTCACCTTGAGCACTAGATGGTTCCAACAAACATCACAATTTCATAGAGACATCCAACTCCAAATATAACCCATAACAAGTATTTGTAATCTGTAGCCTAAGTGCCACCATGGTGTGCACACTGTCAACTTCACACACATGGGGAGAGTAGAGATCTATTAAAGCACTTGAGTAGCAAGGTAGATCTACTTGATTACAAAGCTCATGATCACAATATGATCATGCATAGAGAGAGAGATGAACACATAGCTACCGGTAGAACCCGTAGCCTCGACAGAGAACTACTCCCTCCTCATCATGAGAACCAGCAACGGCGATGGAGATGGTGGTGGAGATCGATGGAGATGGCTCCGGGGGCACTTCCCCGTCCCAGCAGGGTGCCGGAATAGAGACTTTTTGTCCCCTGAATATCCCCCTCAGTGGCGGCGGTGCTACGGAAATTTTCGTGGATCTCTGATTGACGACTTAGGGTTTATGCATCGGGAGGCTCTTATAGGAGAGAGGGGAGACCGAGGGGGTGCTGGAGGGGCCCACACCACCCCCTGGCGCGGCATGGCCTGGCCCGCGCCACCAGGTGGTGTGGCTGGCCCCTGGGCCCTCTTCGTTTCGTCTTCTGGCTCCGTGAGTCTTCCGATAAAATATCGACTTTGTCTTTTGTCCGGTCCAACTCCGAGAATATTGATTTTCTAACTTTCCTGGAACCAATAACTGCAGAAAATAGGCAACTGGCACTATGGATCTTGTTAATAGGTTAGTCCAAGAAATCATATGAAAAGTACTCCAAAGTGTGGACAAAACATAAGAAAGTAGATAAAACCAAGCATGGAACATCAAAAATTATAGATACGTTAGCAACTTATCAGGAATCATACCTCCAAAATTCATATAGATTGCATTTCTACACCCCAATCCTGTAGGAATTTCAACATCCACTTTTTACACTCATTCGCATAGGATTGAGGTTCCTCAATGTTTACTGTGTTTCATTGAAATGACTTTAAGCCAGCAGATTTCCTCTGTTTTCTACCTCTGACCCTGTTATGTTGTGTTTTGAAAATATGTGATCCAAAGAAAGCTATTTCCTCTATTTTGCAATCCATTGTTTTGTACCTGCGACCGAGTCAAATTCCTGTGTTTTCAAATCCTGTTATCCAAAGAAGTCCAAAGTTATCTTTAAGTTTATCGTTCGATCTTTTGGCGACCGTTTGTGATGCTTATGCGTCAAGCACTAATTATATTCAATGTGACTACTACTACTACTAATCCCTCTGATTCATTGCTAGATACATCCAATTCAGCGACGAGTAAATATGGATGGGAGGGAGTACTACTACCACGAGCAAGCACAGCGTGAGCCGTTCCTAACATGGCTAAGAAATGTACGTACTAGACTTATTTTTCTGAATCTACTAGAAATTTACTACATTGGCTGACAAAAACCAATCCTAAAGATGGGACCCACTTAGTACAGCATAAGCCAGTTGATTGCACCACTATGTATCTAGCCAAATTTCTCCATAAACTTTGGGTGGGTCTGAGCAAGCGCAACGTATGAGAATTGGGGTGGCTAAGAGAATCTTTTTGTTTCTTAGCTCGAGTCTAAACGGTGGAGTACCTGTGTCTAACCAAAAAATTCTTAGGCACGTGTCTAGTACTAGTCCCAGCGTCTAAGGAAACAAAAGGCAAAAAACGCCCACTGTCAGCCTCATATTTGTAGGGGTTCCGCGTATGAAAACAATAAAATTTTACCCTACGCCCCTGAACCCCTGATGCTGCCAGGACCTATCTATTAGTAATACAGTAATGGGAGGGGCTTTTCACGAACTTACACTTGAAGACCGAAAAGCATTGTCAACGCTTAGGAGAGCGTGGTTGATGTAGACGAGTCGAAGCCGACCTCAAGGTCGTGATGAAGTCCATGCACTCCTGTGGCTCAACGACTTGAGTGCCTCAAGTGTGACACCTCGTGGGGAGTTACACACGTCCGGTGCCTGACGATGATTCCCGCTTCCCCGATTCAGCAGCAGTTGCGGAAGTAGAGCTCCTGGATCCGAATCCCGCAGCGCGACGACGCTCCGCGGTGAAGATGTCTCTCGTTCGCGCAGTCCGTACTTGGGACCACGGTCACGAGAGAGAGAGAGAGAGAGAGAGAGAGAGAGAGAGAGAGAGAGAATATAAATTGGAGGTCTTCCCAAAGGTGATAAGACCTTTATTGAATATTGTGTGTATTTATCTGGCAAAATACCCCCTCTATATATAGGGGGAGGGGAGGTACTACCTCCATCAAAGTCCCGGGGTGGGACAAAGGTGAGGAGAGGGAGGGGTAGCCGTCGGCCATCCCTAGTGGGCCCCACGCGGTGGGGCTAGGCCCAGCCGGCCACCCCCTTGTTCCTTCTCCCTCTCTCCTTTCCCTAATGGGCCCTCTCCCCTCTAGGAATTGGCCCATTAAGTCTTTTTGACCTTTAATTGATTTTGTCTTTTATGAAATAATTATTAATAAATGATTAAATCAATATTTAACATTCATTCACATATTATTCAACCTTCATGGCTATGTAACACCTTCCACCTCCACTCCGGACATCCTCCGGAATTACCGAAACACTTCCGGTTTTCTCTCTACTATTCTTCGGTGATTTTTCCGATCCTATAAAAACTCTCTAAACATCATCAAACCCTTAAGCGTGATAACCCACGGTTCAGGAACACTCCATACATGGCTAGGACACGCCCGCACCAATGGTCGACAGAGGGACCTGGATGGCCTTGTGACCCATGTGCGTTCCACGAAGAACTTTTGTTGTTTGAACCGGGACAGTCATGTATTATTCCCTTTGTCTCTCGATACTTGCATTGCCCGAGATCTGATTAATGAAATCACCATGTCGTGTTCAATCTCGTTACCGAACAATGCTACTTGACTCGTTTCGACAAGTGATATCCCTGTGATCAAAATCACACGCTGCGCAGCTATTGGATATAACTTCTCCGAGTGGGCCCTTGAGTATCTTTCCGTCACATGGATGGACAAATCCTGCTCTTGACATATATTACCTCTATGGTTTGCTCCGAGTACCTGAACACACCTTTATAACCACTGTATTACCAAGTGGCGCTTGATGCTATCTAAGCACTCTCGGGGGACAGTGATTGATATAGCATCACGATCTAAGGAATAGTCCACGAGGATCCATTTCTAATCATCATAACTTGAACTTTGTGACATGATCAGGTCATGATGTTTAGGTTCAGTATTGGTTCATCATCTCATTCTCAGAATGAGTTGACTCCATTTCCAAATGGAATAAATGCCACATGATCAGGAAACATGATCATCTGTTGACCAATGAACCAGTGATTAGAGTTTCACTGGGAACCCCTAGTTGTTTATATATCACACGTGTATTGATGTTTCCACTCAATACAATTATAGCATGATATAAACCTTAATCATAAACTATATGAAATATGATAATAGTCCTTATTACTATTTGTCTCTAGGTCATATTTCCAACAGTCTCCCACTTGCACTAGAGTACAAATACACTAGCTGCATTTGTTCTTAATCATTGGCACCATATCTAGTACCCTGAACATGCTTGCTCATGGAAGAGGTTGATTCTTGGGCTTGTACTTTATAGTGCCAAATCCTTTGCATCTTACTAATGTCACCTTGATTGACATTAATAATTTATCATCACATGATAACACCTATGTGTATGCATTGTCGCTATGGTAGCAAAACGAGGCCTAATTCTAGGAGCCTACAGTGACTTTAGATCAACCTCGTGGGATTTCTCATGGGCACTGTTCCCTGGGACACATCATTCTCCGTTAAAAGCGAACTAGCCCCGCCATAACATTATACAACACTTTAGATGGTACCCTTATCTATTATTATAAATGCAACCATCAAAACACGAGTGCACTCTATGCAATTTTTCGATGTTTTTGTTCACCGCGCTTCCTACTTGACTTTAATCGGTATTTACAGGAGTTTCCAACATATTCCCTTATGACATAACTCTTTATGCTTTAAGATATGTCATCCTTTATGGATTTGGAAAATATGTCTGCAGTTCTCTATTAGACATTGCGGACAAACTTAGCTCAATGTTCCATGATTCAAACTTAATCACTTTTGAACGTTCCTTATTGGATCATATATTGTGTTAAGTTATCATCATGGTTTTCTAAGATAGAACCTATGTCTCAACATAGTGGATGATAATCATCCTTTTCTTTCTTTCAACCATTGATGTTCAACTTAATACTATTCCTAACTTTGGTTATTAAGGACCAGTTCCTTAATTAACTTCTATTCTGAAACCCTTTTCAGAATCCCTTAAGGAATACTACATAATATCATAACACACTTGTTATCAACTTCTACACCTTATAAATCATTATTATCGGTACTTGCGCTTTTATTCTTAACACACTTAAGAATCACTCCTATAAGATCCCACTCAAAATCATGTAGATTGCATATCCATTCACTATTTTGAACCACTTCAAAATCCTTTGATCAAATATCAAACTTGGAGTTTTACTATGAGATACTAGTACTTTTACCAGTTTTAAATCCACTGGATATTAAGCACAGATGAATCAAATTCATTTGAATTCGTCCAATACTTGACAAATTGAGCTTTTGTCATTCACCCCTTATTCCACTATGGCTTTGCAGTCATTTAGGAAAATTCCAAGTAACCCCTTTTACTTGTGAGATTTAGCAACGAATTGCTTTCTAATCTCAAGTGAATTTCACTTTGGGATTTCTCATAATTTTAGTTTACCATTATTTTCTTAGTAGTTCGTAGGTATGTCATATTCCAAGAATCATGACAAATGATGCACAAATGTCTCCATGCAAGATATGGGTTACATTTTGAATCATACTTCATTTAGTGAAAACACTAGTGGGGAAAACACAATGATCATTATCATTGATTCTTTCCTTCCGTGAAGAGAAACATTCAGGAACATTGTCCGTTGTGCTTCTCAACACTCTGATGCAGGGATTTGAATCCTCATCGTGTTTTTCACTATCTTCCATTTGCTCCATAATTGAGAAGTATCACTGAATGTGAACTTCCTCAAGAATGCACCAAAATCCAAGCAATACAAGTTTTCCTTTCCTTTTGGTTTTAGCTATGGATTTCGTATTCAAAGTTTCCAATGAATACTCTACAATGACTTATTCTATTTGTTTTGGTTATATCGAATAACCCCAAAACTTTTACGAATCCAGATGGTTCACTATATTTTCTAATTGAGTGCTAACTATTTCTAACTAATGGTCTCTACATCTAAACTACAACGATTTATTTGGTGCCATCTATGCACCCATTTTGATATCTAATATCACACTGTGATGCTTTGCATTTTGATCTTTCAAAATGCTTTGCATTTCACAATTTCTTTATTCCAATCTTATAAAGTTGAATTTCATTACTATTGATCAAATCATAGTAATTAGATTCCCTTTTATATTTATACCCTTTGTTGATGAAACACTTTGATCAAATCAAATAATTTCATATTCATGTTTTCTTTGGTAAACTACTTTACACATTTAAACAATCATATAATGATAATTACCATTTTTTGTTAAAACACAATACATTGAGTATGTATTTACTTTCAACAATTCACTTTGTATTCAAGTAATACACGATGTTCAAGTTGTTTTGCCGAAGTTAGGCATGATTTTTATGTGACAAGAAATCGAATGTCTTTCACATATTATCAACATAACTTTGAATTTAAACAATGGTTTTTATTCCATAATGAAATATCATTTATGTTGGGTATTTTAATGCATTTCAATATTTTACAAATGTTCATGAATTTTCAAACAACAAGGGTTATTCACATATAATCAAACAAGATATGAACACAAATAGAAATCATTCATAATAGTAGAACAACAGTTTGTTACAAATTGATATGAATAACCGTCTCACAAAGTGTGACACACACTAAAGAGGTTCATGATCTATTGATTACAATAATCATCCTAAAACATAAACTAAGTGATAAATGTTGAGGGAGAGTGTCGTCGGCCATCATCATCATGCTCACCATCAACACGCAACGTCACCTCCTCTCCAGCAAGCACCTCTCATGTAGAAGGACCTGTTTTCAGCAAAATAGAACAAGTATCAAATATACTTAACACTGCAAATGTGTTTGCAACATTATAACATTTATAAAATTGTATATCAAATATATACCTTTGTCATTGATGACCTCAGCGACATTTGGTTCAACTAACACATTCCTGAGATGTGTCACGAACCGGTGGAATTCCATTGATTCCGCGTCGCCTCTCACAATACAGGTCCTGACTTGTGCTTGGTAGCTTGGTGGTAGCGACCGCAACACAACGCCATTTGCAAAACAGCCTGTCATCCAGCTATCCAGGAAGTATGCAGGCCTCATGTACACATCATGCATGCGCTCCAAGTGGTCGTCAAGTGATGAGTTCTCCTCCATCTTAATGGAGAGGAAGTCTCCCATCAGCTCATGCTCCCATATGTGTGCTTGTTCCATGAAATGTGTCCTAAGCTATAGCATTACCGTACGAGGGCTGACATCACCCACGAAAGGCCACAAATCGTCCACCATTCCGAAATGCATTGTAACTGAAATGAAGGAGGCCAATTCCCGACGGAGATAGCGGTCTTCCCGCTGCTCTGGGGTCTCTAGGTCAATGGGCTGATCCAAATCCATCCCATCGAGTATGTAGTCGACCACGTCATTCTCGCTAAGGAGAACGTGGAGACGCGTAACCCACGTAGAGATGTTTGATCCATCTAATCCGAGCTTCTCTCCTTCTAACCAATCAATCGTCAACAAGAAAGGTGGCATCAGGGAGAACTTTTCTACATTTACAATTGCAAAAGGAATTTAGACTAAGTTTATAATTAAATGAGTTAATAATAACTCCACTCAGAAACACCTATCTCCATAAGGGTTCCTAGTGATAACACGACCCCTATCAGCCACATCTCCCCCGATCATCACGGCCATCAATGTGGGTTCAAGGGTGGACGCTAAACGTTGGTCACATCATTCATGTGACTCGTGCTTGATCATTCGACCATCCGTGTTCCGAGGACACGTCTCTGTAACATGCTAGGCTCGCCAAATCAACCTTAGTGTATTCGATGTGCAACATGTCTTACACCCACTGTATGCGAACGTTGATATGTTTGACATCCATGCATGTACCATGGATCGCCTCATACCGAAGAACTTTCTTGGTGGTGCACACTAAGGGGGAACACAATCATTGGTAATTTTAACGGGGATCATCTTATTAGGCTACCGTCGAGTATCTAATACTAGCATACAATAAGATATACAAACAATAACATTGAATGTAAATGCGATGTGATATGGTCCTTGACGTCGTGATCTCCATCCGTCGTTACCGGATTCCGGCGCCAAGGTTCCGGCATCGTAGACACCAGGGTATCGGTGTCTTTCTGGCGTGGTAGTCCGTCACCTCCGTGACTATCTACTAATACGTAACAAAAGGTAATCACTTTACCTTTGCCACAACGATATCACAAAGCAACGCCCTCCTGCAAAATAAAGTTAGACGCCTCTACTTTATCTTTGCATGTTTTATGTGGCTGAATGGGCTTTCCCACAAGAACCGTTCTTACCTACGAAGTTTCAGCACAACGCTGATCAAGTAGTTGTCTCTACTACACCCCTTTCGGGGCCCTCCGTTGTAAATGGCATACCAACTAATACGAGAGAGACAGACATCCCCCTAAGCCACTTTATACGGTACAAGTCGTATGTCAAGCGTGGACCAGTCTCGCGAATGAACGCGTAAAGTCGGTTGGGGGCCGCTTCATCAAGCATTGTTGCGGTATACACAAGTACACGTGGGAGGGTAACAACTAAAAGATCAACGCCCACACGCCACATCTCTTGTGTTCTACCCGTACTAGCATTACTACGCATAGATCTAGCTCTGATACCACTGTAGGGGTTCCGCGTATGAAAACAATAAAATTTTACCCTACGCCCCTGAACCCCTGATGCTGCCAGGACCTATCTATTAGTAATACAATAATGGGAGGGGCTTTTCACGAACTTACACTTGAAGACCGAAAAATGTTGTCAACGCTCAGGAGAGCGTGGTTGATGTAGACGAGGCAAAGCCGACCTCAAGGTCGTGATGAAGTCCTTGTGCTCGTATGGCTCACAATTAATATATGAGACACCATCCAATGAGAGTTTTGACAATGTCGTGGTGGTGTCACGACAGATGCCATGGATAGGCTAAAGGTGGGGCCAATATGCACTAGAGGAATCCAGGGAGGGATAGTGTGGTGATTCCACACACGGATGCTTTGTACTCTCCAAGCTCACTAAGTTTACAGATGCTCCTTGAGCTGTATTGGGGAGAGGAGGAAGAAGAAGCTCTCTTCCTCTCACCACTACTTCTACTCAGTGAACAGCTCAATTGCCAGCCCTCCAACTCGCGATCCCCTCTACTGAGGTCCTAGCACTCCTTATAAAGGGGAGGCCAGGCTACTAGCTAGGCCAAACATGGAGGCATATTCCTAGGAATATGGCTCTCCCAAAATAGCAAACCGACCGGGTCACCTTTTGCCTTCGTAAGCCATGCAGTGGCTATGTAAGCCTCTGCGGCGCCAGCGTTAGCCGACATAGGCTGCGTCACCTTTGTTGGCCACGCCTCGCTGGTCCTTCCCTCTGTTCGCTTCGCTCACGCTGCAGCGCACAGAGACCACCTTTTGACCAGCGGGATACCTTACTTCTCTTGCAAGCCTGATATAACCCGGATCGGGTCTGGTTAATCCGGCTCCGTGGGTACCTGCAGACAAATTATAAAGAGCTTACCGACATATGATATACGTCGGCCGGGACATGGTTAAACGGACATCCTCCGGGCCGGGCTACTCCGTAAGTCGTCCTGCCTTGAGTTGACCCGGCCAGCTTTCACTTTGACCTTGCCAAACCTCGGCTAACTCGGCCTCTATACCCCGGTGTGACCCTACCCGAGGGTATCCCCCAACATTAGTCCCCGAAGCTGGTGTTGTCTTAGCAACTTTAGCTACTAAGGCCACGGCAGGTTCAATTTGCCAAACTGTTTGCTCCCTTTCCAAGTTACTTTGTAGCTCGGATCCCGTGGCGTAGCATTCTCTTGGCACATTTCGAGTTATCCCTCGCTCGCCGGGCTACCCTTCAGCTTTCCGTGTTGTCCTTCCTTCTCTTATACACTTCCCCACATCCCACCTAGAGGGTAATCATTATCTTGCCTCATTTTAAGGGCCTGCACCAGTTACTGCACTTACCGTCAGAGATTACTGCAGCAAACGTCGTGTCGTGGCCGCCTCCTCGTTAACCACATCACTGCGTCACGTCGTGGGATCCCCTATTCCCTGTGGTCCTTCCTGTGGCTTGCTTCTGATTGGCTGACCCAACAAATACACGGCCACACCGTGTGGCCTCGAGGCACAACACGATCCCACTATCCACCGCTAGGGCGTGGTTAAATAGGAGAGGGGGCGCAACCCTTGGCTGTTTTTCCCCTACTCGCGCCCCTCTGCCTTTCTGCTTCTTCTTCTTCCTTGCGAAAGCGTCGTCGCCGCTTCTGCTCTGCAGCGCCACCGCCACATCTCACTTTTGTGTTTCTTTGCTACCGCTCCCGCGTTGTCTCAACGCCATGGGGCCGCTCCAATCTAAACCACTACCCCTCACGTCTGAACGATTGGGTGAGGACAGTGACTTAGAGATGACAGAGGAAGAACTCGCCGTCACCGAGGAGGAGGAGACAAAGGAGGAAAACGAGGTGCAGGAGCGCGGTGCCTGGGCTAGCTTGTGGGTATGCCAAGATGATCTAGATTGGCTTTACCGCACCTGCCGCATTCCCCAAGGTGTGATTTCGTGCCTCCCCTGCGAAGAAATTGCTCCCTCACCCAATCCGGGTGAGTTCGTCGTCTTCCTCTCCCACTTCCAGCACGGCTTTGGCCTGCCAGTGAGTGATTTTTTCCATGATCTTACCAACACATACGAGCTCCAACCCCATCATCTCCCGGCGAACGCCATTACTTCCCTCTCCTCCTTTGCATCTTCCATAGAAGGATACCTCGGCCTCTGGCCTACCAAAGAGCTTTGGATCCGATTCTTCGGTCTGAAGAAGAATGTTATCCCGGATAAGACAGCTGCACCGGCCAACAAGTTGCTCACCCAGTGCGGTGGCGCTTCCATCTCTCCCTGGAAAACTTCCGTCTTTCCCCAGGTGACGGGCCTCGAGTCTTGCAATGGCTGGGCTCGGACCTTCTTTTATGTAAGGAACAACACGGATGAAGATTTGATCCGGCTGCACCCCTTCACGATGGGCCCTCCTAATCCGGCACTGTGGGACCGGATCTCCAAGAAACCAACGGCCCTGGCGAATCAGGTTAACAAGCGGTTCAAAGAACTGAAGGAGCAGAAGTTGCGCAACAAAGATGTGATGATCACATTCGTCTGCAGCCAAATCTCCCCCCTGCAGAAGTGCACCCACAAGCTCTACAATAAGAGCGGGCATCTTGACCCCAACCGGACCTCCTCCTTCGAGCTGAACAACACCAAGATCTTCCGCCGGATGAAGGCGATCTTATCCACCGACAAAGAGTTCAACTCGGATTGGGAGTGGGGGTTGGAGCACTTCTGCCGGGATAGGCCTCCTCCTGCGATAAACTTTGTTACCCAGTCCTTCTCCGAGTTACACCCTATGTCGGAACAAGTTACTTATCTGATCCCCTTGCATTTTGCTTTCAGCTGTTTCTCCAGCAAACCCTCGAAGATGGACCCGAGCCTTCCCTTAAATGGGGAAAGGATCGGCTTGTCTCAAATGAGGAGGAGCCGGATCAGGAGATGTTCTTGCCTGCCCCAGACGGATCCAGGCGAACCACTGGTAACTTCCTTTCCTTAAGGGATGGGCCTAACGATGAAGATGATTCCGATATTGAGATGTTGGAGGCATATAACTCGGCGCCTATTTCTTACACATTTCTAGCTTTAGCTAACCTGGCTGGGCAGATCCACGAGGATCCCCCTCTTGCTACGGGTGAACCGGTTCCAGCCGCGTCTAAGAAACGGACCGCTACCTCAGCTGCTTCTTCTAAGCCTCCCCAAGCACCTAAAAGGTGGAAGAAGTTCGCTGACAAGGCCGCTACCAAGCCTCCGACTAAGACCATAGTCTGGAGAGCTCGAAAGACCAGGGAGCCCTTGACTTCTGATGAGTAAGTCTCTTTTTTCTTTGTCCAATACTCTGCTTCATGCTTCTTTGTCAATATGCCTTTATTTTTGTTATAACTTGTTATTCGTTGTTTGATTCGGCAGGCCTGCCATGGAGGTTCCCCAGAGCGGTTCTAGAATCGCTTCATCTTTCCAGCACACCCCATCTCCGCCTCGTGGTGACAATACGCGCCTGCTGAGCCCAGTTCAAGAGGGTTCGGCGGCTGCTCCAGGTCTTAGCCCGCCTCTTCCAGAGGAGGGCAACCTTGGAGCGGGGGGAAGTGGCTCGCCCGAGGACACGCTAAGGCCGGATGCTCCCAGCTCTTCACCGGCTCAGCCGCAAACCGTCACACCCGAGGTACGAGCAGCAACAGCAGCACCACCGCCAACACCAGCAACAGCTCAAGCATCTGCACTAGTACCACCAGCAGCACAAGCATCAGCACCAGCACCAACTCCGTCTGCTTCGTCTGAGTCTTCCAAAACTCGGTGAGAAGACCTAACTAGCACTAAGGTTGCGCCCAAGTCCAAATCCGTAGCTCAAGCTTCAGCCTCCCAACAGCAACCTAAAGCCAAGAAAGGTTCTGGCGCTACCAAGGCAACATCCATCGAGGCTGGACAGCGCATGCTTGTGTCCATGCTGCCGAAGAGAGATGTCTCCTCCGGGTCAGCTAGCCGCAAGCAACTGGCACTACATACCAGCCCTGCTGCCGCCCTAGTTGCGGGGAGGGAGGCCCACGCCAAACGCTTGGTTGCACCTCACATGCTTAGTGGAGAGAGCTATCCTCCAGCTTTGATTCAATATGTCAATAATTGGAACAAGGCGGAGTTCGTCGATCCAAACAACGATCTCCTTAAGAAGTTTGGGCCCGCCGAATTCAGCACACAAATGAACATGGCAGCTAAGGCTATCAATATCGCTGGCCGGATGATGGAGGTACGCTACTTTGTCTTTTCCTTAACATGCATAAGTGCTTAGGGATATATCCATTAGTCCCCGAGCCTCCGGGGGAGTAAGTTGTTACTCGGCCGGATGCTCCTTAGAGAACTAGCATAGCTCCTTAGTAGCTTAGAATATGCACACACCTAGAGCCGGGTTAAGTTCCACTTGGCCCGATTTTGTACACTTCGAATATGCACACACCTAGAGCCGGGTTAAGTTACACTTGGCCCAGATTTTGTACACTTCGAATATGCACACACCTAGAGCCGGGTTAAGTTTCACTTGGCGCAGATTTTGTACACTTTGAATACGCACACACCTAGAGTCGGGTTAAGTTCCACTTGGCCCGGATTTTGTACACTTCGAATATGCACGCACCTGAGCCAACCTTTCCCTTTTCAGATCACTACCAATCGTCGGAGTGCTGAGTTTTAGTGCCTCTTGGACACACACTTTCCATGCTCTTTTTCCTTTCTCCTGGCTCGCCAGATATTTATACCTTGGCTCTGGCAGGTCAACAAACCGTTGCAGCATCCCTTGAAGATAGTGTGCCTGTGCCTGATATGATGCTGTATTTTCTCGACCAACCAGGGAAACATCAGGCCGAGCTCAAGAAGAAGGATGACGAACTTGCCAAGCTCTAGGCTGAGATGAAAAAGCTCAAAGAGCTCCACAAAACTGAGATGGACAAGGCTGGCCAAGATTTCACCGAAGAACAAGAATGTCTTAGCCTCTAGCTTGCAAAGGATCAAGAGTTGTTGAAGGAGTCCGACGTCAAGCTTGACTCGGCTAATGTTGAACTTGAGAAGCTCCGAAAGAGGCGTGCTGATTGCACTGTAGAGCTGACCCGGATCCACAGTCATATCTCCCGTAAGTTCTTTTCCTTCCGCCGACGTGTATTTCTCCGGGTTAAACTCCTTTACTCATTTCACTTGTTTTGCTCCCAAGCAAATTCCCAGAGGGTGATGCCATTGCGGCCACTGCCGTTGCCAAGTTCCGCCGGCAGAGGGGTACCCCAACTGGTCCTGGGTCTGAAACTATTCCTTATGACATGGAGGAGCTGCTGGTCAGCCTATCCTCCTGCATTGAAATTGTGAAGAACTATGGTTCGGGTATCCTGGATTCAGCCGTCCGAATATTCCGTGCACTTTGGCCTGGTGAGGATCCTCCTGAGATATCCACTTCTTTGATCAACAAGTTGATGGATTGCGAGACCCAGCTCGACCTCTGGAGGGAATCCGCCACACGTGTCGGAGCTGATGCTATCCTCCACTTCGTGCTCATTTGGTATGAAAAGCTGGACCTGAAGGTTCTCGAGCGCTTGCGCACCGGATCCAGGTGGTCGAATGATCCTGATTGGGTAACTCGCTGCAAGGCTTGTGCCCACAACCTTATCCAATTTGCCCCTGTTCATCAATGGAACGAAGGACCAAGCTTCCTCGACATCATTGACGACGAATACGTTGAAGATGATTCGGGTGACGAGGAAGAGGACGAAGCCTCAGATCTCAAAGATAATGAAGATGACGACGAGGCTGAAGCCGGAGCTCCGCCTGTTGGCGCCGAGTTACCCCCTTTCTGCTGCTGCTCCTTGAGCACCAAAAACACTTCGAAATTTATTAGATTCCCGATATGCCGGGTGTAGATGTATCAAGCATTCTACTTATATTTTGCTACTAAGTTGTTCACACTAGATTAACTTGGGCGTAGTCCTTGAGTTTCATTTTCTTGTTTCTCCAATTTCATGGCTCGGCTCGCGTCTACCTTGATTCGGTTTTGTGACTTACGAGTCCGAGTTTCAAAAATTGACTTAACAATACTTGGAAACTTTAGGATTAGCTCAAAATAATCCAGTGTAATAAAAGTAAGGTAAACATAGTGTTAGTCCGAATAACCAATGTCGGCTCGATTACGTTCTTTTCCTTAGTCGTTTTTCATGTGCTACGCAATTCCAAACTTGTTCTCTTGCTTCCCATGAAGCCAACTTTTGTTGGACAACAGCAAGTCGAAGAGTTGAGTTTTTGATGCTTACACACTACTAATCCGGCTTAGGCAGAAGGAACTTAAGCCATCCGACATAAAAAATGAAATAAATAGTAAACACATATTATGACAAATATTACTAAGGCAGTCCCCGAGTTACTGCTCGAGGTGCCAAGATTTCATTGATAAACTCATTGCCGACATACATACCGACACATCATAGACTCGGATACAGACACTTCTTTGTTAAGTGTAAAACGGACGAAGTAGGGCTACATTCCATGGATGCTTAGATTCCTCACCAGACCTGTCCGCCTTGTTCTTCTCCTATGGTTGTACATCAATGAGATAATAAGAGTCATTGTGCAATGCTTTGCTTACAATGAATGGCCCTTCCCATGGGGGGATAACTTATGCATGCCAGCAGTACGTTGTATCAGCCGGAGTACCAGATCACCTTCCCAGAAGACTTGGGGGTTTACTTTCCAGCTATGATAGCGTCGGAGGTTTTGCTGATATATGGCGGATCTGGACAATGCCAATTCTCTCGCTTCTTCCAGCAGACCAACATCATTTTTCCGGGCTTCTCGCACTTCGGCTTCTGTGTATTGGGTGACTCTAGGCGAATCATGCTCTATATCGGCTGGTAATACAGCTTCTGCCCCATATACCAGAAAAAATGGCGTATAGCGTGTTGATCGATTCAGAGTTGTTCTTAAACTCCACAGTACTGCTGGTAGTTCTTCTATCTAGCACCCCGCTGATCTTTGCAGCGACTCAATGAGCCGGGGTTTTATCACGGATAATACTAATCCGTTGGATCTTTCCACTTGTCCGTTGGATGCAGGGTGGGCTACTAATAAGGCAATGTCCAGCCGGATCTTCTTATCCCAGCAGAATCGTGCAAATGCTCCTTCAGCAAAATTGGTGTTGTTATCTGTTGTGATACTGTGAGGATAGCCATATCTCAGAATGATATCTTTGAGGAATGACACGGCTGCAGCTCCATCACATTTTCTTATCAGCTTTACTTCAATCCATTTGGTAAACTTGTCAACCATAACCAAGATATGGGTCATGTTTCCTCTTGCCGGCTTAAATGGGCCAACCATATCCAAACACCATACAGCAAATGGCCAGGTGATTGGTATGGTCTTGAGCTCCGACATTGGCATGTGTGTCTTGGTAGCATACCTCTGACAACCATTACATTTTCTTACTAGATCCTCTGCATGTTCCAAGGCACTTGGCCAGTAGAACCCATGCCAGAAGGCTTTTGCCACTAAGGCTCTGGATGAGGCGTGATGCCCACATTCCCCTTGATGTATATTTCGGAGGATGTCAAGCCCTTCCTCTAGGTCAACACACAGTTGCAGGACATTCGTGACACTCCTCTTGTATAGCTCGGCATTGATAGTCGTGTATGCCTTTGCCCTCCTCTGAATTTGCCTCGAAAGCACTTCTTCATTGGGAAAAGTACCATCCTTCAGGAACTGGAATATGGGCGGTGCCCAAGCTGGTATAGCTCGCACCGGAAACTCATCCTTGTCAATTTCCATTTGATCCACCGACATAACCTCTGCCGGGTCAAGCTGCGCAGTCCCTAGGTTCTGCGAAGCAGTCCCCGGGTTTCCTGAACCACTTCCCACATCAATGTCCATGGGCACAGCTTCCGACTCTAGATTTGCCGGGATATAGATTGACTCGGATTCTGGGGATGGCCTGATAGATGGCTTTCTGAGGTGCTCTAGTGCTACACCCGGTGGGATCGCGTGTCAGGTTGATCCGAGCTTTGACAGTACGTCGGTAGCCTCATTTTCCAGCCGCGGTACATGGCAAAACTCGCATCCCTCGAAGTTTCCTGATATCTTCTGCACATGAAATCTGTACAATGCCATGTTTGCATCCAAAGCATCCCATTGCCCTGAGACTTACTGAACTACCAGATCCGAGTCACCGAAGCACTGGATCCGTCGTATCCCAATTTGTTTTGCCACTTTGAGTCCATGCACAAGTGCTTCATATTCTGTAACATTCTTTGATGCTGTGAAGTGGATCTGCAGCACGTACTTCAGCTGGTCTTTCTTGGGAGAGGTAAGCACAACTCCGGCGCCTAACCCGGTTTTCGGTTTTGATCCGTCAAAATGCATTTTCTAGTAGTTCGGATCTGGCAACGGTGGATCATATTGCATCTCGGACCAATCTACGAAAAAGTCGGCCACAGCCTGAGACTTGATCGCATCTCTCCTATCGAATTGTGGAGCATAAGGGGCTAGTTCAATTGCCCCTTTTCCAATCCGGCCGCTTGCATCCTTGTTGCTCATTATCTCAGATATGGGGGCTTCACATATCACTTTGTTGTGGGGATACCCCCAGGTAGGGCCACACCGGGGTATAAATGCCGAGTTAGCCGAGGTTCGGCAAGGTCAAAGCAAGTGTTGGCCGAGACACCTCAAGGCAGGCCGGATCACAGAGTAACCCGGACCAAGGGACATCCACCTAACTTGGTCTCAACCTACTTACATCGTATGTCGGTAAAATGTATCTAACTTGTATGCAGGAACAGGTATGGTCGGATCTACTATGCAGGATCCGGGTTATATCAAGCTTGTAAGAGAAGGAAGGTATCTCGCTGGTCAAAGGTGACAACTGTACGCAGAGTGTGAGCGAAGCAGACAGAGGCTGGACCACCGAGGCGTGGCCGACAAAGGTGACGAAGCCAATGTCGGGTGACGCAAGCGCCGTAGAGGCTCACGTAGCCTCTGCATGGGTGACGCGGGGGAAAAGTAACCCGGTCAGCTTACTATTTTGGGAGGAGGCATATTATGCCTCCACGTGTGCCCTAAGTGGGGACCTAGCCACCCCTATATAAGGAGGTCTAGGGCTTCTGTAGAGGGGGTTGATTTCTGAGAGATTGATCTGAGGGCTAGCTAGTGGCGAGAGTAAGAGAGTTCTTTCTTCCTCCTCTCCCCAATACAGCTCTACGAGCACTTGTAATCTTTGAAGGTGAATCAAGTACAAAGCTTCCGTGTGTGGAATCACCACACTATCCCTCCCTGGATTCCCCTAGTGCGATTAGTCCCCACATTTAGCCTATCCATGGCATCTACCGTGACACCACCACGACAGTTGGCGCCCACCGTGGGGCTACGGCGCTAGCAGGGGTGAAGATCCGGACGGGAAACCTCATCGGCACCGGCAAACGCATTGTCTCCAGGCTTGTTCAGCACTTTGGAGCGTTGAACTTTGTCAGCGACAACGCTGGCTGCTTCGGCACGCGCCCTCTTCCACGCAACGACCTCTTCGTCTAGCTCGGCACACACAAGGTCTACGTTGCTGTCGATGTGTCGTGCGTTCATTCGCGGCACGTCGTCGAAGGAGGCGAGCCATCCCTTAGCGTGGTTCATGGGGCGCGTATCACTTGCTCCCCGGACCGTGCAGAAGTGATGATGACTGCGCCAGCTGCAGGTGCAAGCAAAGATCCGGCACCAGATCCAGAGGTAACACCTAAGGCACCGAGGAAAAGTAGAGGTCCACCGCTAGAGAGGCCTGAGAATGTGCTACAGCAGGCGATGGATAGCTTAGCAAAACCAGTAGCAGCAGCGGTAGATCCGGCTCATGCACAGGCCGAGCTAGAGGAGACTATGCAAAAAATACTAGAGGGTGCGAAAAAGATAGCCGCGGCTCAGCAGTCGTTGAACATGACACTGCGTGAGTACGCAAAGGCAAATAAAGTAGATGCTGTAAAAGTGAAGGGGAGAAATCTCATGAGTGAAATGAACAGAGAGGGTGATACTAGGATTGAAGAATCATAGAACTGTTTGTCCATGGGGCTGCCGAAGTATAGTACCCCAGCAAAGAACCTCAGGGCAGCAGATGCAGCTGCATCCGAGTTAGAAGGTCTGACGGGTGAAGCCCGCCAAAGACAACAAGAAAGGGTGAACGAGTTAGTCCGGATCACGAACAGGCAAAATGAGGAATTGCTCAGAGCTAACCCGGAGAGAGCTGGGGCCTGCAAGATCGTTCATTCGACGGTGGGTAACCTGGAGAAATCCGCTGGAGCCGCATCGTCTCCTCATGGCGGTCCTAGGAGAGAAGAGGTAGTAACCTCGGCTAGGAGGAATAAGCAGATAGTCCCATATGACCCGGCAAGGGTAGGGAAAGGAAAAGAAGTGTAGAGGAATGAGGATCGAAGGAGTGTGAGCCGAGGTGAAGCTGGCCGAGGTAACCGCGACCAAGGCAATGCCGGTCAAGGAAATGCTGTAAACGGCAATGCCGGACAGTGTAATTCGGTAGGTGCAGGTCAACAGCAGCAGCGGAACATACCAAGGCAAGAGCAAAGTGCCGGCCAAGGTATGCAACAAAAAGGTGCTCCATGAGAGCAGAACTGATATAACGATGGTGATTCGGAAATGGTGAACGCAGGATATCCAAGGCCGAACTATCATGTGATAGGGTCAAGATTGGGAAGCAGGGATTTGATGCCTACTGGATCGGCTGTATAGGTTGGAGCGAATTGAGTGTCAAGGCCCACCGGATCCTGCATGCTTTGGGCCCCGGATCATGAAGGAACCTCTGGTGCCTAACTTCCAGTTACGTAGAGGCACAAAGACATATGACGGCGGCACTAATCCGGAGGATTGGTTGATAAACTATGCAACTGCAGTGAAAATTGCTACAGGCAACTTGAGATGGGCTATGAGATACGTACCCCAGATGTTGGAGGGGCCCGTGAGGGTATGGATGAATAATTTGCCGCCCGGAAGTATCAATTGTTGGATCGATTTTGAGGAGATGTTTGTTAGCAATTTCTCAAGTACATATCAGAGGCCCAACAGGCCACAAACCCTAGCAATGTGCAGGAAAAGACCGAATGAGACTGACCGGGAGTTTTTAACTCGTTGGTGCACTATGCAAAACTCGTGTGAGGGTGTGATTGAATCACAGGCTATAGCTTGGTTTGCGCAAGGATGCAGATATGCAAGCATGCTATGGCAAAGGTTGCAAAGGGATATGCCAACCACCTTGGCAGAAACGATCCGGATTGCTGATTCGTATTCTTTGGGTGATCCGATGCAACCTAGGCTCACCTCAAACGAGTCAAGCGAGGAGTATTGTCAGCGAGATGGGGCCGGGTTATCTCGAAGAAATGATTACCGAGGTAAAATAATGGATGACAGACCGGATTACCGGTACAGTTCACAACAAGTTGCAGCTGTGAATCAAGATCAACCCGGAGCAGGGAGTAATCAACGTCAGAAAACTAGAGGGCAACAATGGACACCAAGAAATGATGGAAAGAAAACTTGGACGCCAGAGCAAAAGAAACAGTGGCAAGAAAAGAAGGACCGTCCGAGGTATACTTACGAGTCAATGCTAGATCAGCCGTGTAAATTTCACACGCCAAATCCGAGTAACCCAGCGGGTCATACGACAAGGCAATGTGAGTGGATGCGTCAGATAGAACAAGGTGGTTCAGGGAATGCACAGGCACCTCGGAATGATCAACCTCGGTAGGAGTTACCCCGGCAGCAGTTGCTCTCCGGAGCGAACACGCAACAGTTAATGTTGCCTCCCCCTCCGCCGAGGTATGACAACAATGAGAGAAGGGATGCAGTGCATCGGTGGAAAACCAAAACCAGCAGGATCAGAGGTACCCCGGAAATGAGGGGAGGAATGAGTACAGAGAGCACCATTAGAGTTACTGTGTGTTCGCTACGGAAGAGACAGACAGGAAGAGCTTGCAGCGCCGACATATTGAGGTGAATGCGGTAATGCCGGCAGTGACGAGGTATATGCCTTGGTCGGACCAGGAAATTACCTGGAGCATCAAAGATCACCCCAAGCTTGTGCCAAGTCCCGGTTCATATGCACTAGTGCTGGATCCGACCTTCATCGGGCCAAAGATCAATGTGAGATTCTCCAAGGTACTGATTGATAATGGCAGTAGCATTAACATCATGTATGCAGATACGATGCGCAAGTTAGGAATCTCGGAGAGCATGCTTCAGCCTACAAGGACAACTTTCCATGGCATTGTGCCAGGCATTTCTTGTGAGCCCATAGGCAAGGTCCGGGTTGACGTTTTGTTCGGCACAAGAGATAACTGCCGAACTGAGAATTTGGAGTTTGAAGTGGTGAACTTAGAAAGTGCGTATCACGCATTACTCAGTAGACCGGCACTGAACAAGTTCATGGCAAGCTGCCACATCAGTTATCTGAAGATAAAGTTTCCTGGGCCAAATGGTGTGATCACCATAGCCAGAGATTTCTGACGTTCCATTGAGTGTGCGTCAGCCAGGTCAAACCTAGCCGAGTCACTCATGATTACGCAAGAAAAGATAAAGATTCAAGAAGTGGCGGCATTGGCTCAGTCCGCGCAGCAGGATATGCCGGCACTGAGTAACCCGCATGGTAGTGTCTCATTCCAAGCGACAAAAGATACCAAGAAGGTGCCTGTTGATGATATGTTCCCTGAGCGTACCGTAACAATTGGTGTGGGGTAAAATGACAAATAGGAAAGGGAGCTCGTCAACTTCCTCCGTGAGAATCAGGATATTTTTGCTTGGTCCACACAGGACTTGCAAGGTGTTCCGAGGGAGTTGGCCGAGCACTCTTTGAATGTGAGACCTGGGGCAAAGCCGGTGAAGCAACCTCTCCGCCGCTTCGCCGAAGATAGGAGAAAAGTAATAGGAGATGAGATAGCTCGGTTGTTGGCTATAGGATTTATCATGGAAGTACTTTACCCGGATTGGCTGTCTAATCCGGTGCTGGTGGAGAAGAAAAAAGATGATCCGAATGTGGCAGCGGTTTGGCGTATGTGTATTGATTACACGAACCTAAATAAGGCGTGTCCAAAAGATCCATTTCCACTGCCAAGGATAGATCAGGTCATAGATTCGACCGCTGGATGTGAACTGTTGTCATTCATAGATGCGTATTCTGGTTTCCACCAGATACCCCTAAATCCGGATGATCAAATAAAGACTGCATTTATCACCCCGTATGGGCCTTATTGCTATCGCACCATGCCATTTGGTTTACATAATGCAGGGGCAACGTACCAAAGATGTATGCAAAAAAATTTGCACGGCCAAATTGGTCAAAATGTGCAGGTATATGTGGATGATGTGGTTATCAAGACCAAGGAAAGCAAAATGCTCCTTGACGATATCAGGCAGACATTCGCGAACCTAAGGAGGTTCCGGATGAAACTTAACCCGGAAAAATGTACCTTCGGTGTCCCGGTTGGAAAATTACTTGGATTTCTTGTCTCCAGCCGAGGTATCGAAGTTAATCCAACTAAAATCCGGGCCATAGAGCGAATGGAACTGCCGAAGTGTCTTAACGATGTCCAGAAGTTTACTGGTTGCCTGGCATCGTTAAGTCGGTTTGTATGTCAGTTGGGAGAAAAGGCACTGCCTCTCTACCAACTCATGAAAAAGTCGGATAAGTTCATTTGGACGCCGCAGGCCAATGAAGCCTTTGCTCACTTAAAGAAAATGTTAGCCACTACACCAGTGTTAGCCTCTCCACTATCAAAGGAGCCAATGTTGCTCTATATAGCCGCAACCAACCGAGTTGTAAGTGCAGTGATTGTGGTAGAGCGCGACGAAGAGGGTAAGTCGGTGCAAAGGCCAGTGTATTATCTGAGCGAGGTATTATCAGCCTCAAAGCAGAACTACCCACACTATCAAAAGGTGGCGTATGGTGTGTATATGGTAGCTACGAAGTTGAAGCATTATTTTGAGGATCATCCCATCAAGGTAATATGTGAAGCTCCCATATCCGAGATAATGAGTAACAAGGATGCAAGTGGTAGGATTGCAAAATGGGCAATTGAACTAGCACCTTATGCGCCACAATATGACAGAAGAGAAGCAATCAAATCTCAAGCTGTGGCGGACTTTTTTGTGGACTGGGCTGAGGTGCAATATGAACCACCCCTACTAGATCCGAACTATTGGAGAATGCACTTTGACGGGTCAAAAACAAAAAACGGGCTAGGTGCTGGAGTTGTACTTACCTCTCCAAAGAAGGACCAGCTGAAATATGTGCCGCAGATCCACTTCACTGCATCAAACAATGTTATAGAATATGAAGCACTTATACATGGGCTCAAAGTGGCAAAGGAGGTTGGTATACGTCGGATCCAATGCTTCGGTGACTCAGATCTCGTAGTCCAGCAACTCTCCGGGCAATGGGATGCTTTGGACGTAAACATGACGTTATACAGATTTCATGTGCAGAAGATATCTGGTTATTTTGAGGGATGCGAATTTCACCATATACCTCTGGTGGAAAATGAGGCTGCCGACGTATTGTCAAAGCTCGGTTCAACCCGACAAGCAATTCCACAAGGCGTAGCATTGGAGCACCTCAGGAAACCATCCATCAGGCCATCCCCGGAGTCCGACTCAATTTTTATCCCGGCAAATCCAGAATCAGAGGCTGTGCCCATGGACATTGATGAAGGGAGTGGTTCGCGAAACCCGGGGACTGCCTTGGCAAACCCGGGGACTGCTACGACAAACTCGGGGACTGCACAACGTGATCCAGTAAGAAGTTATGCCGGTGGATCTAGTGGAAATTAATGAGGAAATATTCCCAGTGAGAGCTGTACCAGCTTGGGCATTACCAATATTCCAATTCCTAAAAGATGGAACCTGACCCACTGAGGAGGTACTTTCCAGGCAAACTCAGAGGAGGGCAAAAGCATACAGGATCATCAATTCGGAGCTATACCAAAGGAGTGTGACTAATGTCCTCCAGCGATGTGTTGACCTAGAGGAAGGACTTGACATCCTCCGAGATATACATCAAGGAGAATGTGGGCATCATGCCTCATCTAGAGCCTTGGTAGCAAAAGCTTTCCGGCATGGATTCTACTGGCCAAGTGCCTTAGAACAAGCAGAAGATCTGGTGAGAAAATGCAATGGCTATCAGAGATATGCGACAAAAACACATATGCCAATGTCGGAGCTCAAGACCATACCAATTAATGGCCATTTGCCGTATGGTTCTTGGATATAGTTGGCCCATTTAAACCAGCGAAGGGAAATATGACTCACATCTTGGTCATGGTGGACAAGTTTACAAAGTGGCTTGAAGTGAAGCCAATAAGAAAATGTGATGGAGCTACGGCCGTAACATTTCTGAAATACATCATCTTGAGATACGGTTATCCTCACAGTATCATAACGGATAATGGCACAAATTTTGCTGACGGAGCATTTGCACGATTCTGCCGAGATAAGAAGATCCGGCTAGACATTGCCTCGGTAGCCCACCCCGCGTCAAATGAACAAGTGGAAAGATCCAACGGATTAGTATTATCCGGGATAAAACCCCGGCTCATTGAGCCACTTCAAAGATCAGCGGGGTGCTGGATAGAAGAACTACCTTCGGTAATGTGGAGTTTAAGAACAACTCTGAATCGATCAACAAGCTATACACCATTTTTTTCTGGTATATGGGGCAGAAGCTGTATTACCAGCTGACATAGAGCATGACTCGCCTAGGGTCACCCAATACACAGAAGCCGAAGTGCAAGAAGCCCGGCAAAATGATGTTGATCTGCTGGAAGAAGCGAGAGAATTGGCATTGTCCAGATCCGCCATATATCAGCAAAATCTCTGACGCTATCATAGCCAGAAAGTGAGCCCCTGAATTTTACGGGAAGGCGATCTGGTACTCCGGTTGGTACAACG